>JAODLD010000002.1:7770162-7866669 GCA_026781065.1 Mormyrops boulengeri
GGTTCTCCCCAAACGAGCTTGATGGGCCGAATGGCCTCCTCTCGTTTGTAAATTTCTTATGTTCTTATGTTCTCATGAGACGACCGACTATCAATCAGAATTGTGGAGCTCAACAGAATGCTTACACTGACATGCTTACACTGACATACTTACACTGACATGCTTACACTGACATGCTTACACTGACATACACTGACATAGTTACACTGACATGCTTACACTGACATACTTACACTGACATACACTGACATAGTTACACTGACATACTTACACTGACATGCTTACACTGACATACACTGACATAGTTACACTGACATGCTTACACTGACATAGTTACACTGACATGCTTACACTGACATACACTGACATAGTTACACTGACATGCTTACACTGACATGCTTACACTGACATAGTTACACTGACATACTTACACTGACATGCTTACACTGACATGCTTACACTGACATACACTGACATAGTTACACTGACATGCTTACACTGACATACTTACACTGACATACACTGACATACACTGACATGCTTACACTGACATACTTACACTGACATGCTTACACTGACATTTTGACAATATATCTAAGCATTTTGATTCTCAGGGTTAAAGCAATGCTGATTGTACTTTTTGGTGGCACCAAACTAATTCATTGGCGGAATTATTTGCTTTTGAGACATGAGTTAATTGTTTTGGGTAAGTTACAGGCTTTTGCAGCTAAACCATAGAGTTGTGCTTTATGCATGAACAGTCTTGTGAAATGCTCTTATAGTCTTGAGAATGTGAAGTTTGTTTCATGAAATGTACCAAAGCAAATAAGAAAAACTGTAACACTCCCCTCATTACAATTCCAGCTGACTATTCTGGAATCTGGCTCTCAGTGTCCCACTGCCATATCCTGAGGAAAATGAGCTGCAACATAAAGTCAATAATTGTTTTTTCTCAAATAGAATACTTATGACTCGGTCTGGGATTTAAGGAAGGGTCCACTCTGAAATGGTTTGTGCGATTAGTTCACTTACCATGTGTTTCCTTTGCTGAAGAGTTACTCTGTAGCCAGAGCTTCCACGTGGTATTGCTTAATTAGCACCTGTAGCCACATCTCTCTCACACTCACTAGATATGCATTAGTTTGTATAACTCTTTGTGTTGTTGTGTACCTGTGACATGTTGTTGCTTCTTGTAAATAGCTACCTAGGTTGATCTGCTGTGTATAGCTTCTGTTGTGAATTTGAGTTTTGCAGTGCATTATGGGAACTCGAGTCAAAAGATATTAAATGTACACATATCCGTTATGTTATGTAAATAGCTCAAATAAACCGTGGTAGACAAATCCCCCTCTGACTATTTATCTATGTTATCAACAAAGATATAACATTTTCTACCCAGAGAATAAATTCTTTTGATTGCTCAGTTTTCTAGGTAGTGGAGTTACAGCAATACTTGACCAGGATCAACATACACTAGAGCATTAACGTAGGTACGTTGTGCATTACAATATAGTAATTATAGCTTTCTAGATAACCACTTGGTTGAGTTAAACTGGAGGTGAGCTGCTGTGCTTTACAGCCATACAGCCTGAGTCTGTCAAACCTTATTAAATTGAATCAGTTCCTGAGCTAAATTAATCAAACTGGTTAACTATTGCCTTGCAGCCTTTTAGCTGAGTTAGTTAGACTTACTGAAACTGCTTTAACCCCTGAACTGGACTGATCAAACGGGCTCTCTATGGGTCTGCAGCCTCTGAGTTGAATTTGCTAGACATAATGAAACTGTATGAGTCTCTGATCTCAGCTGATCAAACATGCTGGATAACCATTCAGCCTCTGAGTCAAATCAACCAGACATACCGCAATTGCCTGAGCTTGATTAGCCAAAAATGCAGATAGTATGAAAGTCTGTAGCGCACTAAAGTCTCTGAACTTGGATCAGACTGGTTTCACATTGTCCGTGGATAACATTTAATCGACAGAAAGCAGGTCCTCTGCCTCATCAGGGCCCGGAATGAATGAGTTTATTTAAAAGCAAGAGGAGCCTAGAAGTAATCTGGTTAATCCATGGAATTGCAGGTGGGAAAAACAATGTGAGGCCTTTGGCAATGAGCGACTTAACCATGAATAATAATGTCCTATTTTAGGATTTCTAAATATCACTGGTTGCTGAACCCACATTCCTATCACTGCTATTTCTGTAAATAAGGGAGATTATGTGGACAGGAATGCTGCACCCTGGCCCACTGCAGGATTAATCCAGGCTGGAGATAACCATAGGTATCCCCATGGCCAGGTTCCAGCATCGGCATGGACTCAGGGTCACCCCATGTGGGCATGTGCCGTACTACACAACACCACCACTATCTGAAAATATATCCAGCTATGCCACCAAATGACCAATGATAACTTCTTCTGCACCTGGCTGACCACAGAGTTCTCAGATATACAATCTGCAATAACCTCTTCTATAAAGAATTGTCGAAAATCCACATCACCTAGCCATTATGTCTGCAATAAAGACCATTATGTTCATCAAAGTACCAAAGATATGCTTTACATTTCTTTTTGATCATTTCAATACAATTAAGTGTAGCCATCCACATTTAGGTATCAATAGCATAAATGGCATCATTACCTACAGAGATGCCATTAGTCATTAGCCCTCCCACTTTTGTATGAGAACGTCAGGTCCTTTATTTGCTTGAGAGGTGATGGTATGGGGTAAGGTCAAATAGGACGTGCGTGTAGAAGTAAACACGCGTACATATTAGTCTGTATTGTGCACAAATTAAACATTTGGAAATTCTTGTATAAGTCAAATCATATACAAAATATGTAGTGTGAGTTTTGTTTGTCAGAATACGATTGAAAAGGTTGCAACTCTAAAAAAATACGAAGTGCAATTTTATGGTTGTAGTTTCTTTGACATTACTGTCAAAAAACATCACGCAGTGACAGCATTATGTATTGAGCAGGATACATCAATTCCACAAGTATGTTCAACTTCATGGAGCTGCCATGACAGGACCCCGGTTTCAGTTCACCCCGTATGTTTCAGGTTCACCCCTGCAGCAAGAGTTCACATAAATAAAATACGTTTACAAATGTTTTTTAAAAGTGCATTTTTATTCATTATTTTACTTTATTTATTATTTTATTACATTTCTTATTTAATTCATTATTATTAACAAATTTTTACATTCAGCTGCTAGTACAACTGACATGTTTTATTAAATTATTAATGTATATTTAGCTGGATAGCGATATGTTTCATAAATATGTTTGTAACTGCATACAGTGGAAACCACTTTGAGTTGTTGTGATCAACCACTTATATGGATCAAAAAACTTGGGACAGAATAATTTCTGTACAAATACTACGGCTTCAGTCGGTGCTTGAAGATCTGGGTTATGTGTAATATGATCAGACCAAGAATTTAATGCATTTTGGTAAAGTAAAATCCCGAATAATGTCGATTACGAAAGTCATGCCAGGTCAGGAAACATGTTATTGTGGAGCTAAATATACAATGATCATCAATAAAACATAATCGGTATTGAGCTAAATATGTTGGTTTATCAAGGTAATAAAATCATGCCGGTTTACAAAACATATCACTATCGGGCTGAATATACATTGATATTGTGATAAAACATTTTGGTTTAACCACAATGAAAAAAAAATGTCGGTTGTACTGTCAAGTTAAATGTAAATGATTTGTTATTATAATCAATAAAAACACACCTTTTTAAAACATTTGTAAACATATTTTATATATGTAACAACCAATTAACCATGTCGCTATGGAGCTAAATATATGGTTGTAATCCATAGGTGATATAGAGCTAAATATCAGACGTTACACATTAATCTAATAAAACATATCAGTGAGACAATTGAGACAATGAAGTTGAAACGTACATTGAACGGATGCGCAGTTTGTGGAATCGATGCTCGATACAAAACACCTTTGACCCCATGACGTATTTTTAACAGTAATGTCACGGTCGTCAATTCGTAGCTATTCAAAATGAAGAAACCACCACCATAAAATTGCACTTCTTATTTGTACTGTTTTAAAGTTGTGACTTTTTGAATCGTATTCTGACAGACAAAATGCGCTCTTTGACTTATATAAGAGTTTGCAAAATATTCATTCATGCACAACTATAGATGAATATGCACGCATATTTACTTGTACACACACGTCGTACTTGACAGCTCCCTTACCCCATATGATGGTGTCTGCGATGGGTTGGTGCCCTATCCTGGGTAATTCCCTGCCTTCAAGATAGGCACCTGACCCCTCGTGACCCTGCATAGGACAAGGGGTTATGGAAAATGGATGGATGGATGGAGGTGATGGTGTTGGCTTCCCATCCATTATATGCATCCCGCCTTCTTTCTGTTGACTACAGAATGAAACTCATAAACCTCTGCCCAAATTTCAGCTGGAATCGAGGAAATCCAGCTGCTATGAACATATCTATTAATACTGTAATATTCATCCATTTTCTGTAACTGCTTGTCCTATTCAGAGTCACAGCAGGTATGGAGCCTATCGGCACAAGGCAGAGAACAGTCCATGATGGCATGCCGACCCATCACAGGGCACGTATACCTTTCACTTACACATGCACACCTAGAGGCAATTTGGTAACTCCAATTAATCTCAGCATATTTTTGGACTGTGGGGGGGGAGCTCCACAAAGACATGGGGAGAACATGCAAATTTCATAGAGCCATGGCAAAGCCTCAATGTCAAGGTCAACACCCTTTGCCTGCCCATTTGGCCTCCTCACTGTCGCTTTCTTCAACCCTCGTGTTTTCCTTACTCCCTGAGCCACCGCATAGCTTAGTGGGCTGAGTATGTGGCACAGAGACTGAACCTGCTGGTCATGGATTAGACACTGTCTTAAAAGTACCCTCATTTGTTTTTTTTTGCTTGAGTTTTTGTTTTCTAGTGTATATGGTATTCTTCTGTTCCCAAGTCTTGGTTCCTTCCTGTAGTTTGCCCTCCCTGTGTTGTTTTGGTTTGTGGTTTGTGCCTTTGTGTTGTATTCTGCCTGTCTGCCTAGTCCTTTTTCCTGTGGTTGCCCTGTTCCTTTGGCTGGTGTATGTACAGTATGGTTCTGTTCTTTCCCCTGTTTAGTTCTGACCACTCGTGGTCCTTTTGTTTTGTAGTCTACCCCAGTGTGTTACTTCTTTAAAACCCCCTTTTTGTCTTGGAGTCACTAGTGGATTGTCAACTTCTTTTCCTTGGCTGCGCCATGCCACGCTGTAACACCTTGCTGAAAAACCCTGGTCCCAGAGGCATGAGCAACAGTACTAACTATTGCAGCACTGTGCCACCCATTTTCAGACTGTCAAATGATAAAAATTTCTTATCAGCTTAATCACAAGGTGGGCTGTGATTAATCATGCAAAATCATGCAAATATGCTTGAAATATGCTGAAATACGCTTGGGAGTGGGACATCTCTAGAAGAAACAGTAGAATGTACTCATATTGTTGTGGTAAAAAAACATAAAGTATATTAATTGTAATATTTGTTTATTATGAGCACGTCCTTTAATTCAGTGGTTATCAACCAGAGGGCCATGGCACACTATGGGGCCTCAGCAAGAACTGGGGGGGGGGGCACGCAATTTATTTGAAAAGCATAGAAAAAAATATGACATTGCTAAAATGAGTTATAGGATGATGCTTATATTGATATACTGTGAAGGTGCAGCACGGAGAGGAGGACACTTGTGTGGAATCAGGATTGCAGCGTTGCTTTATCGGCCTCAAGGAAAGTCAACAGTCCAGATCAGAGCCGGAGTATTCAGATAGGATCCAAATCAGAAGGCAGAGGAAGTAGTTGACAGGTGAAGGTCAGGCAATGAACACAGGCACTCAGAGGGACAGGAAGAATCTTGTGGTCTTAGGGCAGAAAAGGGGTCAGAATGTCGGCAGGCAGACAGGACAGAACACGAGGAAAACGCTCAAACTCAAGGACAAACCAGGAAGATCTCATGTCTGCCTCAATGACCAACAAGAAATGAAGCCAATTAGCATTCCTTGATCACAGCAGGGAAGGGGCATGGCCCTAAACAAGAAATACCAGTGAGAAAAGCCAATGAAAGGTCAGGCTTCCAAGACTGGGTGGTTCTTAGCAGACCGCAATTCGCTGGGAGGCATGGGCAAAGTAACGGGGATGATCTGTGTGACGTCATTGGGTTCCTCCAGGCTTGTCTGTGACATATACAGTAACAGTCAAAAGTTCAGTCAATGCATAATTCCACATATCTTATTTTATAGTTTTGATGTCTTTCTAATTATCCTAGAATGAAAAGAATAGTGCAAATAAACCTTTCAATGGGTTGGTGGGTCCAAACTTTTGACTCGCACTGTGCTTTAATTGTGCATTAAAATTACAGCTTTATTGAAAATTGTAAATTGAAACCAAGAGTATTCCATCCAAGTTGTAAACAGCATAACGGCTTCGGTCGTAACTTTACACAGAATCCATGTTCAAAAGAAATTATAATGTTTGGTCGGGTAATCAACTTAAATTATGTTTATATTAATAAATATTGATAGTTTTTGTCATCATTGTAGAATGCATACAGGAGAAACAATACCATAAACTGCATGGGGTCCATGGATAAAAAATGTTGAGAACCACCGTCGTTAAATGGCATCAGTACATTAAGTTGCATTGAAATACACATTTAAACAGTAGATTTACATCCGGGCTAATTACAGTTAAGCCTACATCGATATCTAATGTATTTGATAAGCAGCTTACCTGCAGGCTTCTAGAAGTGTCTCTGCACTATGTGGAGAATTATTAGGCAAATGTGTATTTTGCTTCTCTTCTTTCCCAACCAATAGTTTCAGTCCAGATTAATCTAAGAATGGATTGTTTAATCTCCTCTGGAGTCTGCGACCCCACCTGCGGGAACAGACAGGAATCTTGTCAAACCGTTTAAAATACTCTGTGACTTTTTGTCATAGAAACATTAAAAAAGACATCCCAAGAAACCATGAATGGTCTATTTTTCATGTCTGTATATATATATATATATGTATAGCAAACAGCACCATTCACATAAGATAAGAATCCGACAGTTGTTATTGGGTCAAGAAAACGCCCAATTTAACTCACAAGAGCACATGTCTGGGTTCTGTTTACACCGACTGAAGGGCGTTGATGATTTAATTTGTGATGTGAGTTTTCACTGAGGAAATATGATAAAAATACATCTCTTCAGTTCATGGATAACTGCAAATTGGGTAAGAAGTAACTTTGTAAATTACAAATCTAATTCTAATTTTGATCACTACTGTTAAAACCTGTTTTTATAAATATATGCAAACTGTTGGTAACTAGGTTGGTCTTTTAGCATTTTTCACTACCTTTATGAGACTTTTTGCAAGTATCGGACTACAAAGCAATCGTTTTATTTAAGTTTCTCAAAATACATGTCATAAAACAGCTTAAAATAGTATGGATGGTATTTGCTGAAAATGAGATATATTATGTAAAATATTAACTTTTGCACTAAAAACACATATAATTCTGTATGAAAGGCTAACAGATTTTGTTCCAGCACAGTTTTTGTTTGGCGTGTGTGACAAGGAAGTTCGAATGGTTTGCGTTGGTAAACAGTGAGCTTATGTTCAGTATCGGTATTAGTGACGCCCTTTTTATCATTTAAGATTTTCCATTTATTATTAACGTAGTCCTTTATGGGCCTTTCCTTGCAAGATTGTAATTGTAGTATTATTTCCTTTCTTTCAGACCACACACCTAAACACACATAAATACACATGTCCACACTCACCCATACCCATGTCTTAGTACCTTAATGAGACTTTTTTGCAAGTATAAGACTTTTCAATAATAAGTGCATGTAAGGATTGTATGGGTCTGATGGAACTAGTCTGATTGTATGGATCTGATGGGAATTAGTTTGCGTCCACCCTGGGACGCTGGTCAGAGGAAGCGTACTTTCAGAAACACTTTAGAATCAAATGCCACGATTTTTCAAAACTGCAATCTTAACGGAATCTCTGGAAGTACTAAGCGCGGTGTGTAACATGACATTACTAAGGTCACAAAGGCTGAAACACAACCTCAACTCAATAAGGCAGCTAAAACTTTAAGAATGGGCACAGACATGTCTCAAGACTAATTTTGCAAATGTTTTGTGACTTTTGTAGACATGAGATGTGAATGACTCTTGTTGGAGCAGAATGGGCCTGTGGATGGACACCTTCTTAAAGAACCTCCAAAGGAGAGATGATGTGGGCTGCAGTTATCAGTGATGAACCTGTTGGACCTTTTCGACTTGCAAATGATGTAAAAATTAACTGCAAGATCTTCTTCCCGTTTCTAGAAGATACCTTCTTCAAACACTGGTACAAAAATAGTCAGCTACTTCCAAATGGGTTATGATATTCATGCAGCACAATGCCTTTTCCCATGCATCAAAGAATTCCATTGATTGGCTAAGAAAGGCTTGAAAGGTGATTGAATTATGACCTGGCTCCCTTCATCGCCTGAGTCAGCGCCCATTGAGAACTACTGGGCCTTACTATAGTATGAGATTTTCCAAGGTAGCAAGCATCTGGACGGTGATCTTAGCTGCCTCAGCTAATACAGGATGTGCTAAAATCAAAAACTTGATTGGTTCAATGGACAACAGGCCATTGACGGTCATTGAGAAAAAAGTTGGGTATACAGGGCATTAAACTTGGTAAAGTGTACTGATAGTTTATTCATAATATAGACTGAATAACTAGGACTGTTTTTTATTATTCCTGTTCATGAAGAGAGAAAAATCCACTTAGTTTCCGACTGTCTAATAATTATGCAGACTGATAATCAAGTTTTTTTTTACTTTTGTTTTTCACAGACTAAAGTAACATTTTCTCTCTAAATAAATTTACTTAGAACAAAAGAAAACTTTTGAATTCACATTTATAAGTCTGCCCAACTTTTGCTAAAAAATATCTCCAGGAATAGCACTTGCCTAATTATTCTGCACACAGTGTAAGATTACCAATTTGTGGCTCTGCTGGCCCAGACTTGTTTTCACTGCTGCTTGGTTATGTTGCACGTGCGTAACCATTTGAGTGTGTTAAATTCCAATGAATTGGAACATCCTGAATCAATGGCTCCTGCGTCTCTCCAAGGTCGCTTGCTGTGCTTGAAGCTCTGTAGCATTTCCTGTATTATGTTTGAAATGAACTACAATATTGTGACACTTTGCCAATGCATTTACAAATTTGCTATCAGCAAGGAAAACAGTGATGCTTTTCTGGAAGATGTGAGCTATGCAGGCCATGTGTTGGAATGGAAAAAGTCTCACTGCAGTGGTCATGTCACATGCACTGCCTATCCCCATCGTCATATTTTTTTCTTCAGTTGCCTACTTCCGTGCTACAGTTAGGAACTATTCGACAGCCTTCGACAAAGGGCCTCTCTTCTCTTTTCATGCCTGTTAAAACCAATGACTTCAGCTTCCTTTTCTTAGTGATTAGATGTGTGGTTACACCCAAGTAGTTACTGATATTCACTGAGGTCCAATGGTCTCCTGTCAGGGCAATGTATTCAGCTTGAGCTGAAACATGACCTTTATTTGTGGATTTTTGTAATTACCACGCCTGAAGAATGGCTTGTATAATGCATCTGACGGCGCAATTTTCAAACCTTCCACAAAGCATGTATCTTCCATGATGTTAATGGGCATACAGTTCTTTACAATCCATTTAGCAATATTATTAGTTAGCCTTTGTGAGGTTGAATTATCCATAGACCATCCTTCAGTAAGTGTGCTTTGATGCAAGCCAAGCATTCCGCTAACCTTAGCACTACAGGCTCCATTCAATGTGTGCTTTGCATTGAGATAGTACTTCAAACTGGTTGTGCTTTTGTAAAAGGAAAATTCCTTACTACAGTATTGGCAAATCACTGCATTTTATCTATTGTCTCTCTATCTATCTTTCCAGCTTTTGAATTCAAACCACCCCTCCAGAGGGCCAAGGTCTGTGTCATTCCTTATTTTCTTTCCATTTTGTAGACAGCAGCATAGCTGGTTGTCATGCAGGTGACTTGTGAGATGTATGAGGGACATGTGGCGTCAAATTCTGCAAGACTTTTACTGATGTAGGCAATTAGAATTTTATTTGAAAAATACTTTTATTGTGTGTAGAGGCAGACACTTTGAATTTCCAATTTGTTTGAAAAAAATTGTGCTCTACACTTTTTGTTGCTAGCATCCATGATGAATGCTAGTGTGTTATAGGTTTTTGAAGTTCACCCAGAATATGCAAACATTTAGATCACCCCATTTAAAGTTTAATGATTATCAAGATACTAAAAAATTATCCTGGACTGAATAACTCAGGTTATGCCACTATAAGGTCAATCAACTCATAGTTCAAGGGTTAAGCTAATGGTTTATTGAACCTGCTTTCTGTAATATGCCTCAGGCCTCTAAAACCTTATGCTAATTACTATGTACTCATTTTACAAACTAAGATTTAATTTTAGTGACATTCTGTGTAACAGGTTTTGAAATTCTCAATCTGAAGTGTTACAGCTCTTCTCTAAGTCATTTCCTATGACTGTTCCCTCCCATAGTATAATCCATTGCTTTCCTAGCTTTCTTCTCCAAAGCTAGCCAATCAGTCTGAACACACCTGTTTCCTGTTGATTCTTTTCAAACAAAGCCCATTCTGGGAGTGGAATGAAAAACAAAGAAATTGATATTTTAATATGGAAGCGATGAACTAAAAGCAAAGAAAGCATTGTTGACATTGAGAATTGTGATAATCTAAACAGAGAAGGTGTTTCCTCTTGTGTACACAAGGAAAGGACAAAAAAGACACTTTCTTGTTCAATATAAGATGTGTGAGTACATCGGATAATTGGAAAATAAAAAATGTCATTGCTATTGTTGCTATTATTGTTTTGTTGTTGTTGCAAATTAACTTCATTTTGTATAGTATCTCTTTTATAACCAAGGTGAATAAAACCACTGATTTTTCTTTTTCACTGTATTAGTGGTTCTACATGTATTCCGCAAGTAATATAACCTTATATTGTATTTTAAATTGCACAACCACAACCACAACCAATACACCAAATTCAAATAAAAGAAAATGACTCTTATGTTAATCAGCCTCTCCTGGACCCGACACCTTATCGTGGTGGAGGGGTTTGCGTGTTCCAGGGGACGACGGAGTGAGGAAGGCACCACTCCATCCATCTCGAAAGCTCGGACCCGTGCAGCACTCCCGGAAGCTGCCCCTGCCAGCCCATCAGACCCCTGTGCTACCACAGCATGCCCCAAAGTCACTCCTTCTGTCCCATCGACTTCTGTCCCATCAACTGGAGAAGGTAGGAGCTTCTGGAGGCTTTGCCTGTTCATCAGGTAGCCATGGTTTGCTGCTTGCCCGCCGTGAGGGGCAGCACAACTCCAGCTGCAAGCGTGCCAATGGAGGCAGTGAGCTGAGGCTGCTCTCCTCAGTCGGCAGGAGACGTGTCACAGCTTGGGTGCCAAGCTGGCCCAGAGGTGCCGCAAACTGGAGGAGGCCAAGGGGTGCCCGTAAGAGTACATAGAAAAGGGGTGTTGCATCCTGGAAGAGACCAAGCAGGAGTGCCTGGAGGAGCTGGCAAGGCGGGAAATAGGAGATGGAGGCCACGCTGCATGTATGCAAGGAGGCCTGCTGTGCACTGGAGTTCTAGCTGGCAAGGGAATGTGACAAGCTGGAGGAGCAGCACACCCTATACCAGTGGTGCCTGGGGCAACTTCACGAGGCCTTCCTATCCATGTTATGGGGGGGGGGGGGGGCAACAGGTCCCTTCGAAGGTGCACAAGGGGAAGGGTCGGCAACCAGGTGGACCCTGAAATGCCAGTGCCTACCAGCAGCCCAGTGTCCGCTAGCTCCACCAGTGCTCACGAGCCCTTGGGACTTGTTCCAAGGCTAAGGCGGGGACTGGAGTGGTGGTCGTCAAGATGGCTGGCTCTTGAGGGGGGTGCAGCATAGCTTCAGCGGGCCTTGAATATCTCGATATGTCTGTGTGTACTTTTAAATAGCCCCAGTGTGTAATTGTTGTTACTGTAAGTACTTGTTGTCTTGTCTATCCGTCCGTAGCGTGTGCCCATACCTGTGTTTGTATTCGGTCCTCACCTTATCCTTGCGTGTTTAGCCATTGTGTATCCTACCGTGTGTGAGCCTTCGTGTTTATTGTGCAACCTCCCCGTGTCTGCCGACCATGTTTGTCTCCGTGTGATTGTTGCTATATGTGTAGTCATTTTAAGGACTGGTTAAAAACAGCAACTTCAGCTGAAACCGTCTCCTGTCATCTTCATTCACCGCTGCCATAATGCCATTTTCTGCCCGGCACTTCAATATGATCATTTTTGCATATAAAACAAAGGGCTAACATGCAACCAAACCGATCAGCTGGACCCAGTTGCAGTCATAAGTCGACGCTGACTTGTATGAGGTATGGGGCCTGTTCCTGCAAGCCATCAGGTCGCTATATATATGGAGTAAGGGTTTGGTTCTCATCATCAGGAGTAAGTCAGATTTGTTCCTGGTGGGTGTTGGACTGTGCCAGGGCTGCTCAAACCACTTGTCTTTGGTTCGAGAGAGGGGTGAGGGAAGCTCTGGATGTGCAAATCCACAACCCCTCACTCAACAGAGGTGGAGGCCTTAGGCACACCCTGTCTCCAATTAATCTTGCTGCCCTTTCATCCTTTCCCAGGAAAATCATTCCCAAGAAAATCAGACCCCACTCACACCTCCACCAGGTGGACCACTCTTAACAACCCACTCTATGGGATTAGGAGGAACTGCTAAAGGTGTGACAGTTACATCTACCCACAACTCCCCCTCCCCTTTGTTTCACTCAACGAGCCTACTCAGGGCACATTCATTACTACCTAAAATGTCTAGAATTGGATTCAGGTGCACCATATCAGGTGCAAATGATTAGAACATCATTGCAGAGCATTTTGGTGGAGGCTGACTTATTTAAACCCCAGACATTTAGTTTGGTTTGCTCTTGGTTGTTGAAGTGAGTGCTGTCACCATGGCGAGGTCCAAAGAGCTTAATGAGGCCTTCAGAAAGAAGATTGTAGATGCGTATGAGTCTGGCCAGGGATATAAAATGATTTCGAAAGAATTTGAAATCAGCCATTACACTGTCCAGAAAATAGTTTGCACGTGGAAACATTTAAAACAACTGCCAAGACAGCCAGGTCAGGTTGTCCTAGCAAGTTCAGCCTGAAAGTAGACCACAAGGTGCTTAAACATGTCTCCAACAATCCTTGAATGCCCTCATGGGACCTACAGGAAGCTCTTGCCACAGTTGATGTCAAAGTGTCAGAAAGAGACTTCAAGTTTGAATTTCACGGGAAGTATGCAAGGAGGAAACCCTTAAAAAAAACATCAGGGCAAGACTGAGGTTTGCCAGAGAACACCAGGACTTTTGGAACAATGCACTTTGGAGAGATGAATCAAAAATGAATTATTTGGGCACAGTAACAGAGGACATGTTTGGTGCAAACCAAAGGCAGCATTTGAACAAAAGACCTCGTAGCATCAGTGAAGCATGGAGGTGGAGATCTGATAGTTTGGGGCTGTTTTGCTGCACTAAGAGTTCTTCATTGCATCAGAGGGTGCTGGAGGACAATGTGAGAACATCTGTCCAAAAACTGAAGCGAAGGTAGACCATGCAATAAAAAATAACCCCAAATATTTCAGTAAATCCACCAACAAATGGCTCAAAAGAAAGAAATGGCAGAGTCCTGGAATGGCTAAATCAAAGCCTGGATCTTAATCCTATTCAGATGCTATGGGGTGATTTGCAAGAACCTCCTCAAACATCACTTAGATGAATGCATTCTGCATTCAGGAGTGGGGAAAACTTTCTGCCAGCTGAGGTCAGATACTGGCAGATGCTTATAGGAAATGTGTCATTGAGGTTATTTCAGCCAAAGTGGAAATAGTACTGCTATCAGGTCACAGGGTGTCCTAACTTTTTTCCTCCGTAGGATTTGGAATATTTCTTAATTTCTTTTGTTAAGTCAATTTGGTACTGTTTTTGCATAGGTGATGCAGTAACATCACATTTATCTGTAAATAAATATTGAAAGATCAAATATGTTGATCTCTTAATAAAGCACTAAATATTAAATGGAGTATCTTAATTTTTTCACATAGCTGTAAGTTCGTAATGTTACCAGCATAAAGGTAAAATAGACAAAGTCTGATCTTTACATAACAAACACAACTGAAGCCATTTTCATGGTGGTGCAAGGGGTTTTACATTTTGCCTCATGACTTCAGGGTTGTTCTGTGTGCATGGAGTTTGTATTTTCTATCCTTTGCACTTTGTTCCTCTGGTATTTTGGTTTCCTTTCATTAAAACTTGTGGTTTTAATTGGTGTTTTTTCAATTGTCCTTGTTAAGTTGATTGTATGGGCTGCTCATTAGGCTGGTATCCCATACAGGCTGCATCCCTGCCTGTTTCCCTATTCTGCCTGAGATCCAGGCCCCTCTGCGGAATAAGTGATAAGTGGCAGAAGAGTGTTTCCTAGGTTTTGTTTTTTTCTAAATTACCTACATCTGGAGTAAAAATGTAACTTGAGAGGATTTTTAATCATTATAGCGTTTAATATGTAAAACCTTTAAAATGATGAGTGTAAATATCTTGTTAAAATGCAGGCTGCTGTTGTCTTGATTAGCTGCTGATCAATGTCTTTTCCCACATGCAGCAGGGCTAATCACCTTGTCACAACGACACGCTTTAACCTTTCTGCAGTGATCTGGAACAGAAGTCCGAATTTTAGAAATCCTCCTTTTGATATGATAGAAAAGAGAATTTAACTATGCTTTTTGTATGACACTATATATCGACGTCTAGATCTATACACATTCTTAATTTTTATGTTTGATGTTGAAAGAAAATGGCCCCAGCACTGGAGTGTATTTTTGTTATTCTAATCCACACCAGCACTGGAGTGTGTTTTTGTTATTCTAATCCACACCAGCACTAGAGTGTGTTTTTGTTATTCTAATCCACACCAGCACTAGAGTGTGTTTTTGTTATTCTAATCCACACCAGCACTAGAGTGTGTTTGTGTTATTCTAATCCACACCAGCACTGGAGTGTGTTTTTGTTATTCTAATCCACAGCACTGGAGTGTGTTTGTGTTATTCTAATCCACACCAGCACTGGAGTGTGTTTATGTTATTCTAATCCACACCAGCACTGGAGTGTGTTTTTGTTATTCTAATCCACAGCACTGGAGTGTGTTTTTGTTATTCTAATCCACACCAGCACTGGAGTGTGTTTGTGTTATTCTAATCCACACCAGCACTGGAGTGTGTTTTTGTTATTCTAATCCACACCAGCACTGGAGTGTGTTTGTGTTATTCTAATCCACACCAGCACTGGAGTGTGTTTGTGTTATTCTAATCCACACCAGCACTGGAGTGTGTTAAGTATAATACAACTAATGAATAATACTCTGAGTAATGAGGGGTGTAGTTTTTTCCCCTCAAATGTTCAGAAATGTGTACCTTCTGCCTACATGCCCTGCATTTATATAGTAATGGCACGGAGTCATGCACAGGCTCTACTCACAGCCAAGAGTGGCTTCTTCTTACCAGCATATAAATCTATTGCTACCCAATATTACAAAAGTGACAGGTCTACCACAAATTGGCCTGAATCCCATTTTACCACAATTGTGTTTAGTTGCCGAAGGAACAGTTGGCCTCAGGAGAATTTAGAGACATTAAGCCTGTCATTAATTCTTCACGACAGAGAGATAGTGCTGAAGACGGTTTTTCATTTTATCAGATTTTTGTGAAATCTATAGGCTGCTGTCATTCCACCATTCCAAAGAAATGCATTCTCTTTACAACTGACAGCATGTAAGGTGATAATATAGAAGGTGCAGTAAAAAGTACAATAGGGGTGACTGTCTGCTTTTTATAAAAGAACTCTGACTGAATTAATCTGATGAAGCACTATACAAGCTGAATGATTAAATACAGTACCTTGGAGTGTGTTTTAGTAATGATGTTTCCATTTGCATATTAAATATCGTACCCAGCAAAACTGACAGTGCTAATTAAGCATTCTGTTCTGCTCTGATCCCAATGAAACCAGACCTTGACGTTCATCATGAACGGTTCCCAGATGTTTGTTCCCTGACCTATATGCTGAAATATTCTTTTCAGTTAACATTCTTATCAATATAGCTCTGCGATGAGATGGCGCCCCGTCCTGGATTATTACCTGCCTTGCGCCCATAGTTTCTGGGATTCTGGGATATTCTCCAAATGCCAATGAAGCCTCATAGGATAAATGGGGATGGATGGATGGCGTCTTGCCACGAAGTAGGGAATCAGAAGAAGATGAGAGGGCTTGGCACATAAGAGGATCGGCACGATCGGGGCATGACAGGATGTATGGATGGTTCAAAATAGTTATTTTTTGCATTTCCTTGTATTGTAATTGTACAACCAACAAAGGGAAACATCATCTCTTTGACAGGTTGTACTGTTCAACAACTCAGCTGGGAAGATTTACAGTAAAACTGACAATGTCTTTTGGAATCTCTGAGGCAGCATCAAGCACAAGGCAGAAGTTCAGGTCCCAGTCCAGGTCCCAGTCTGTCCTGGGGCACACATACAATGGGCAATTTGTAAATGAACCTGACCAGAATACCCAGTGAGAACGCACATGACATATGGAGAACATGCAAACTCCACAACCACAGAGCAGAGGTGAGACTTTAATTCCCAGCCCTGGAGGTGTGAGGCGGCAGTGCTAACCACTGACTTACTGTGCCACCCTTAGGAGTTTTTTTTTTGCCACAAAATATTTTAAATCCTTCATTATTATGCAGCATTTCTAGCAACCTTCTGCCATTCTTATTTAACAAAAGTTTGTTTTTGACTGTTTTACTACATTCCAACATTTTCTGCATTCCTTTCTGCAGGTAAGACAAAGGTGTCCAGAGCCCGATAATCAAAGACTACTCAGAACAGTTCAAGATGACCAGGCTCAGAACAAAACAGGCTCAGAACAAAACAGGCTCCGAACAAAAGGGCTGCACTCTTTAGATAGTGTCTTGTAGTAATAATTCTGATGGAGGTTGATATTTGTTGATATTTAGATATTGGTTTGTATTTACATTTTTACCTATAGTGAGTTGGTAACAGTTGTAAATCCAGTGAGTGAGGAATTAAGAAGTTTTGTTTTGTTCATTCATAAACTTGTTGGTATGCCATATTTTTTATTTTTGTACAACATTGTAACATATAACAACCAGGTAGCAGGTATCATGATGGGGGCCATCTATGGTAAAGAACTGATTTTATATATATTTTTTTAAATTGTTTCATAACATGGTGGTTCTCACCACATGAAGTGCAACTCCAATGTGTTTGGGTGGAGTATGAGTGTGCTATATATAGAGGACTGATTTTATTTTGTTTCAAATGCTTTTGTTCTACATACAACTAATGTGTTTATTATGTTCATTTAGATTTTTTTTTCATGCGGTTCATATATCCAAGAGACACATAACAAATTCAGTTAACAAAGATACTTTAGAGAGATTAAAATAAGACATCCATTGTTTTACTAGAGAAATTTTAATTAGCTTTAAATAGAAAATTTTAAAACAAGCTGAAATAAAACAATAGAAGTACAAGTACTTAATTTTTACTTCTGAATTCAAAATTCTTTGTTTTTTCACTTGATTCACTTGATTAACATTTTTTATCATAATTGTAACTATGTATTACATAATTGTTTCAACAGTGGTGTAAAGAAAAGTGCGTAAAACATAGCTTTCCACATGATGTCAGTTGTAATCACTTGGTCTCCATGTGACAGGCAAGCAACTATTGAGATTTTGCAAAGCCACTGAACTAGAAATGGTTCTTTTGAGATATGAGTCAGGACAACAGTTGAGATCCTTTTCAAAAGAATTGTAAGAAAGGATGCTTCTTGGCCAGAATTGCCCTATATTACGTTAGATACAGAAGAATTACCCACATAATAATACAGAGACTTTTGATACCAATGTACATCCAATCATTCACAGGCTCCCCGTGGTGTTAGAATGGCAATTCTATTAATATCGCCTTGTCAAATAGAGACAAATGTTGAAAGTCATTATCAGCTAAAAGGAAAATCATGGAACTTAAATGTTCTGAATTCCTGTGGAGAACTAAGAAGATTATGTGTCTTGCACTGATATATTAAAGCCCATTACTGTGTTTTTTGCTTATCCATCTATGCAGTAAGTACTGCAGCCCAATTTTAATTATCTGTATTAAATTATGCTTTTGCTTTATATTCATTGTTGGCTAGTAATCTCTTAAACCTCAGAATACTAAAGTACCAAAAATAGGGAAAAATTCACACAGAGAAATTATAAAATAGGAAAAATATTAAAAATGTAATTATTGAAATTGTTTATTATAAATTGAACACTGAATATTGCAACTATTAAACAGTATCATATTATGCATAGTCATTTCTTATAATGTTTTTTTAATGGATTCATTTTATACGCTTGTACTCAGGTTATTGTAACATATTTATACATGCAAAAGTAACATTAACATGAAAAATCTTTTTTTTCCACAAAAGATCAATATCTGGAATTTCCAGTCAAAACAAAATAACTACAGTAGATAAAGCAAAACTGCAATGTATTTTGTGTTTTTGGTATTGCTGACCTGAAGTTAGATTTCACTGACAGGATCAATAGCTGCAGTTTGCCAGTGTACCCCTTGGGTACAGACATAACAGTCTGATTAGAAAGTCAAAGTATCCTGAATCAACACAGGAAATTCCTGAGACGGTGATCAGAAATTCCTTCATGTACTTTAAGCTTAAGTGGCCGAATTACCGTACAAATTCCCAGGCTAATTATTTGCATGCACTAGATTTTTTGCAATCATAAATAAGTGAAATACACAGCAAGGGTATGAAATACTGTGTGTTAATAGGATGATGTAAAATAATCATTTAATACTGCCCAAAACATTGCCAATAGCCCATGTAAAACAATGTTCTGAGGGCAGAATGAATAATAATAGGTTCAGAGAGATAACCAATCAGATTGTAGAGGAGGTGGTCCAAGCAACTAGAGGAGGCAGGACTAAGCCCATAAAAATGAATAAAATGAATAAAACTCTTATAAGAACCTAACAAAAATCACTGAAATATACTCAGTCTAACTTTGTTATAAAACGTTAAGGTAAAAACTGTGGTCTCCTTGATTTAATCATAATATTTAAAAACACCCTTATAATAATGTTTAAGTATATAATTAAGCCTTCATCTTTCATAGTTACTATTGTAATACTGTCACGGTACAAACACCTGCACCAGTAATTGTGATATATACCCTAACGATACCACATATTACGAATTAGGTAACGTGGTGTAGGTGACCTTATGTGTAATTTGCAGCTTAACAGGAAATGGTATATAAAAGGTTTATAATACCAAATGTTACTTTAATTTGTTAATTTATATTATTAACTATAAACATAATTCTGCACTCCATGTTTTCAAGGAGGAATAAGCTGTTCTTGTGACTTGAGTCTATATGGGCTACTTCAATAACAATCTCTAGAGCTACTTTACATCTGTAGATAGTTCACCTCTTGTTGCCCTTACACTATTTATCACATAGATACTTTGGCAACACTGAATATTACAAACTCTACGGTCTCTCTGAAATTATATTTGCTCTTTCCTTGCTTGCTATTCAAATAGCCAAATGCCAAATTTCATAAGCGGGTACTTTAACACCCATTTTCTTCCCTCTTGATCTGTATTCTTTATACTCCAATACTTTAAAGGATTTTCAATTTCTTCCCCATTAATATTTCACCCAAGTAACACAAATCCAACATAAATCCATAATCACACTTGATTTGATTTAGAGAGGTATCTCTTATGATAAGGCAGCTTTTGTGTGAGCTGTCAAGTTAGGGCAAAAGAAATGTAATAACACCAGTATAAAGGTCTCTGCAAAGAGCAAATAAAGAAGAAGAATAAAAATATTTTGGATTCATATCTGCTGCCAAGAATGTCCACCAAGTTAAAACACTCCATAAAGACAAAAAGAAGTGTGTGTGTGTGTGTGTGTGAGAGAGAGAGAGAGACCTTCCAATATTTAGATGAGGGAATATTTTTGTAAAGCAAGAAATGAATCTATCTGTACAATAACATGTATGGACCGGAAATGAAAGTGAATAGTTACGCAAAGTAATTTGCTCAAACAACTCAATGCTCAATACTCTAATCTCTGAATCTCGCCAAAGAACAACTACAACAATTCTACAAAGAACAGAAATGAAAAGTAGCAATTACATCAATGGAAATGGAGCTCAGATGTTGTTCTCTGCCATCACGTCTATCTTCAACTTAGAAAGATATTTTGTCAGGACACAGTCAGGCTTTCTTCCTCAGGTGAAGTCGACTTCTGGAAACATGATCAACATAAGCCATATAGATTAAATATGGATTAGATGTGCACAACTAATACAACTCACGATCATAACACAAACATTGTTTCTCAATTCAGTTAAACTTAGCTCAGCGTGCCTATATTTAATGTGAATTAACATTCCAGCGAGTGATAGCTTTAACATACATTCTTTACATTTCAGCAGAGCTTCAGTTTCCTTCTCTCTTAAACCATCATGGTATAAATTAAATATCTGAATAGCAAAGTTGATACACAGTGCTCACAGAGTCTTGGGACGCTTGGTTAATCCAATAAAACCATTGCAATTTTTTTGGTTTTTATAACAAAAATAATTACTTCATTCAGTTGTTTACACAAATATATATCACATTTGAAACGACCAATAGTTATAAGTAGACATTCATTTCAAGTTGTAATGAATTGAATTGAAATTGAATGATTATAGTTCGATAGTTTCAAATTAAAAAGTTCAGTGACAAGCAGTCTCACTGGGCACCTTTTTAATTAGTAACAACTTTGCAATAACATAAAATACCAGACATTTGTGTTTAATATCCCTTTGGGAACCAGTGACTACAACTGCAATTAATAGCAAAATGGCAAGAACAGAACTGAATGAGTCAGTCAAAAAAATTATGACACTTGAGAAAACTGGGTGTAAGATATGTGCAGATATGCTAAATATTGTTTGTCAATGGACTTTTGTTATGAAACCAATAAATTTGCAGCATTTTTACAGAATTTTGCGAGTGTCCCATTTTTGCCATTTTCCAGTAAGGGTACTCTTACCTGATGCGTTTCTATGTATCAGTAATCCATCTTTTGATATGATATTGCAATCATCCATTCTTTTCAGGTAAAATAATTTCAGTTTAAACTGACATTCTAGTTCTAATTATTTGTATTTTTTCCCCTTCACACCAATCCTTATTAACCATTATGATCATATCTCAAAAATAATAACTGAGAGCATCAGTGCCCCACCTGAGGGGTAAGGTTCACCCCAGTGGGGGAGGTCAGTCCACTCTCCTGCTGTCAGCTTGGTTCTGCCAGCAGTGTGTCTCAGGAGAGGTGCCAGTCCACAAGGGCCCTGATTGTGAGCCTCTTTCTTAATCAGATTCAGGCTTGTAAGCTGCAGTCTGGATGATGATTTTACACCTCTTTGTTAATGGCCTTCTGTTCAACACTCCCCGCAACACTGTCTCTCTTCAAACAAAGAACCTTCGACTCAGTTCTCAGTTATGTCTTTAAGCTTCCATTACTTAACACATCATTTAAGAAAATTCTTTAATGTGTGGATATGAGGCCATACCTTTAAAGATGCCAAATATAAAAACATCAATGATAACAAATGTGGAATACTGTGAAACCAGAGAGCAGAGATGTTCGAGGGAAAGTAGACAGGAAACAAGCCTCTCTCGGCAGCCCTAATCGATCACTACTTGATATAAAAGCAGCCCTTTTTTCTTCAGATAGGGATGAGAGAGACTGGAACATTCTGGATCTAGCCAATTGTCTGTCAGTTTGTCTGTCTTAAACTGAAACAGCTACCTTAGATGTTTGCTTTGCTAGTCCAGTCGGTTGCATTTCAGGATTACGAAAAAACTTATCATTGTCACGTCACATGGATTTTTTTCATTGTTCCAAAAAAAAACTATGAAAAAAAACAGTTTGTGCATATTTTACATAATGCAAAAATAATCAACCATAATTAAAAAAAGTTAATTGTTCTTGTGTTCTACATCCCATTTTAACTGTTTATGGGTATCCATATGTCTATATGTAAAAATATGATTAAGTTCTCGTAGTGGCCACTTACTGTAGATTGAGGTCAGATTAAGGAAATCCTGGTCTCTCATGCCTTGCCACAGTATCAACAATCCATGGCTTGTTGGCAAGACTTAAAAAACTGCTACAGGGTCCCTTCAATACACAGACAACTGGACTTTCACTGTTTTTTTTTGTGACCAACGACACACCTAGGACAACTGACCTTATCTAACTTCTTGTTCCACTTCAGACACCAGACAAGCAACTGCACTGGTGACATCTCATAAAAGGATTCGAACCTGTCTCACCCTGAGCAACAACTGTAACTGATCAAACATTAAGCCTAAGTGATTATGTTTGTGTGATTTGTAAGGTATAAGTGTGAAGACTTGTTTGTTACTAATATTTTTTTTACACAGTTTATATATTTACACATACAAAAACCGTCTTTAATCAGAAGTTGGAAATAATATGTGTTATAGCACCCGTATCACACTCTAAGCTGGGCAGTAGCCAGAGTGGAAATTCTATTGTGGCTAACATTTGCCGACAGTAATTCACTACATTTGAGAAAACAAAGAAAGGGGCCAGGGAGACAAGAAATGTGTTAGATTTGTGATAACACTTACTGTGAAAGAGCACCAGTCAGTTCAAAACAAACAAACCTGGCCTAAATGTATAAAAATTCTGGCCTGTCTATACTAAAAACTAATCACTGCTTCAGGCACTCGATAAAAAAAAATAGAGAGTTTTAGTCAGTGTGAGGAGATTGAGTAGTTTACACAGCAAGTTTTGGGATCAGAGCCCTGTGTCAGGCAACATCTAGCACCCCTGGAGTAGTTGGGCTTAAGGGCCATACTTAAATGCCCCACTATGAGAGGATTATGAACCCATGACCTTCTGGAAAGGGGCACAGATCACTGACCCGCTGCCCAACTCACTACTCTAGTCACTAATGGAAAGATAAAATTATCCTGGAACTAGCAAAAAAGAAAAGGCATCCAAATAAATGGGAAGCAGGCACAAAAAAGACATAATTAACTTAGAAGAACATCTTACAACAGAAGAACAGAGGAAAAACTAATACAGGCAGTTAAGAATGTCCGGCGTACTAACAACTAGTACTTAGGCTTTATGGCAGTCCGTTTCTATTACATAAAAACAACTCATTAAATACAATGGCTCGTAAAATGCACTCACTAATATGTGATGCAGGTGAAGACATCACACAGCTTCAGCTCAGAATGATGTTCAGAATCATTGGCCCGAGGTACAGTGCAGTGCCGTATGTATTTAATTATTCAAATTATTTGGTGCTTCATTATTATTTTTCAACTTAACTATAAATTCAACTTAAAGACCGACATTGGGAACGGATCTTGTTCGTAACCTGGCCACTGCCTGTATATGGATGAGCATAGGGAAGAAAAAGGACCACACAAGCCTTTTGTTGAAGCTTTATAAATGGGGAAGGAGAATACACAACACTGTATATGCAAACATTGCATGATAAAGTAATTCTGGTGTAACCCGAAGGCCTGGAGGGGGTTCTGGTCTGAGAATGCTGTAAATCATAAATGCACATCAGGAATGAAGGACAGCAGAAAAGAATCTCCATGTCACTAGACTCTCTCTCCATAGATGGATACCGTCCTGCTTCCTTTCACACTATTTTAGCATTTGCAAACTGTCACTTATGTATGATTAACTGTTTTTTCTTTTTTTAACTGTACCTAATGGTTAACCCTTTAATGAAGAAATCCTTCAGCCTTTAACCTTTGCATAATTACAATGATAAACAATGATAAAGTGACTTGGTATTTCAAAAGGTTAGTAACCGGGCTTTGCTAAGCTTGTTGGGTTTGCAGTTAATTATTAGTGGATCCTCTGATTAATGAATAATTATGCTGAGGGTCTTCTCAGACATTTTTGCATAGAGCTCTGAAACACAAATAGACTTCTGATTCATTCAAAATTTAGAAACGGACTGGTCAGAAAAAACATCACCATGTTACATTTCAGCGAGGTGTGAAGAGAGGAGACGCAGCCTCTAAGCATTTCAGGGAGAGAGGCAGATGTCCACGCTTATGTGTTAAATAATTACACCTTTATCCCTAGCCCTCTATCTCCATAAAATGCAGGTTTTACATGGAATTCATACAGATCATTTCTTGGCTACTAAGTCCTAGCATTGTATATGCTCCCACATGGAAAAATAGTATTAAAATATAGTGTTAACTCCCACACCTTTTGAGATATATATATATATCCCCTTATCTGTTTCAGGCTATATAATATATTAAGGCAGTGTTTCCCAACCCAGTCTGCAGGGACCCCCAGTCCATATTTTAGTTCTCTCCCAGATCCCAACACGACCATGGCATTCAAAGCTCTTGATTGCCCGGAAGATGGGAGGGAGAAAAAATGTCAGCTTTCTGGTGGTCCCCAGGATTCGGTTTGGAAACACTGATGTATGGGACAAATATTTGTCACACATAAAATATACAGATGGTAGATATTCTTTTCTTTTTGCTGGTGATGTTGTAAAACGCAAGTAAGGCAAATAGGGAGTCAAATAATAATGAATAATTACACATGCATAGGCACGCGTTGATATATTGCAGTGAGCAATTTTGTTCATGAGGACATGGTTGGAGAAAGTCAAGTGGCTGTAGGGGTCCGTGGGGGTCAGGTTGAATGCCACGACGTTGCGGACATGTGTAACTAGCAGTCAGTGCTTCCAGGGCAGCTAGCTGACAAGCCTCCAGAAAAGTGTGTAATGAACCATTAGGCACAGCTGGGACCTGGCAGGGCATGCCTGAGGTTGCTCTAATGAAAGGAAGGTCAGAATAGCAAAATATTTTGGGGGAAAGTCAGCATTTGGAAGTAAGTACTGAAACAAAAGAGTCTACCGTTGCATAGTGTGTCACAAGTGGTATCACTGGTTAACCTTGGCATTCACTATACAAGGTAAGGGCAGACACAAATAAAACTGACAGATGATGGTGAAACTCTGTGCCAATGTCATTTTGGCACTCGGGAAATTTCCCCCAATAAAATCCATTACCGTAATCATTTTACAGCAGCTTAGCAAACAACAGCGGTGATGGGAAGGAAGTAGCAAGTTACATCAAGGCAGCTGCACAATGAACAGCCAAACATAGCTCTAGGGTAATCGATTACCTGAGCCACCAATGTGATCTGGCTGCTTTATGATGTGACTCCTGTAATTATTGTCTGATTGATGGATGACTCGTCCAGCAAAGGGATGACTGGATTGCTCTGTAATTGATTTCCTGCTGTACAGCAATGGAGGGAAAAGGACGTTTAACACCTCTTTCTCTCTGTCCTTCTG
This sequence comes from Mormyrops boulengeri, assembly GCA_026781065.1. Lineage (NCBI taxonomy): Eukaryota > Metazoa > Chordata > Actinopteri > Osteoglossiformes > Mormyridae > Mormyrops > Mormyrops boulengeri. Next base: position 7,795,832 of record JAODLD010000002.1, read on the forward strand.
TCTTTTCTCCCCCACACAGCAACAGAATACTGCATCAGCATGTTTATTTAAAGATTAAAAACAGTGCATTCATTGGCATCAGAATTACTGAAAGAGGATTAGGGGAAGCCAGAAGGTGTATGGGAAAGCCAGATATGGAAGTCTGAAAATATTGGATTAAATCTTATTTGTTTTTAAGCCTGGTGGTGTGTTTAGGATCATTTATTTTTATCAGTATTTTCCAATCTTAGGTTCCTGCTATTGATTTTAAAGGCTGAATGTTTGAGCTCATGACCTTGAAAAGAAAAGGATCCAACAATTAATTTCAAATTGCTTTTTGGGAGGTATTCTTTAATACCAATGAAAAATATTAGATACTTCACACTGATAATGTCATTGTGGCCAATATTTAGAGAGAAATCATGTCAGTGACAAGTGACATCCCTTTAGAAGAGACGTAATTCGGGGAAAAGTGCTGCGAGAATGTCTGTTGGACCATATTTATAGTGGTGGTGGTTTTTCACTGCCAGAGGCCTGCCTCATAGGACTGTGTAGCCACAGAGATAATTTTCTCTCTGTGTTTGTATAGGTGTTTTACTGCATGCTGTAGATTCTGAGACACTGTAATAATAGAGAACAAAACACAATAGGCAAGATAGTAATACAGTATATAGGAGTTCTGTGATGCAGCCATGTACTATTCAAGATTCAGATTCAAGATTCAAAGCGTTTATTGTCATATGTACAGTAGAAAAGTGCATTTCTCTGTGAAATTAAATTCTTTCTTTGCTGTCCAAAAGAAAAATGCAGAGGTACAATATAATAGAAAAAATAGTAAATAAATACTTTGAAGTGTAATGTGCAGATGTCGAGAAATATTAACTGTGCATTTGTGCAAATGAAGGAGATGTGCAAAAATGACAGTATGAGGTAGGTCATGATGTCCATTAATCATACTCCTGTCGGCTGTTAAGGAGTCTGATGGCAGTGGGGAAGAAGGAGTTGTTAAGTTCGGAGGTTCTAGATTTCACACTTCTGTACCTCCGTCTTGAGGGCATGTTGGGGGTGTGTGGGGTCTCTGAGGATGGAGGCAGCTCTCCTCTGGTTGGGGGTGTGTGGGGTCATTGAGGGTGGAGGCAGCTCTCCTCTGGTTGGGGGTGTGTGGGGTCTTTGAGGATGGAGGCAGCTCTCCTCTGGTTTAGGGTGTGTGGGGTCTTTGAGGATGGAGGCAGCTCTCCTCTGGTTGGGGGTGTGTGGGGTCATTGAGGATGGAGGCTGCTCTCCTCTGGTTGGGGGTGTGTGGGGTCTTTGAGGATGGAGGCAGCTCTCCTCTGGTTGGGGGTGTGTGGGGTCATTGCGGATGGAGGCAGCTCTCCTCTGGTTGGGGGTGTGTGGGGTCTTTGAGGATGGAGGCCGCTCCCCTGTGGTTGGGGGTGTGTGGGGTCTTTGAGGATGGAGGCAGCTCTGGATTCTGGACTCTGCGGTGGTCTGCTCTGCAAAGAGAGCAGCGGAGTCCTGACGATCTTCTCCGCAGTCTTCACCACTCTCTGCAGGCATTTGCAGTCCATAGCTGTAGTGCTACCTTACCACGTGGTGATGCAGCTGGTCAGTGTGCTCTCCACGATGCAGCTGTAGAAGTTTCTGAGGATCTTGGTTGACATACCGAACTCCTCAGCATCCTCTGGAACTACAGCCGCTGTTTTGCCCTCTTGACCAGCTGTGTGGTGTTCAGTGACCTGGTGAGGTCCTCACTGATGTGGACGCCCAGGTACCTAAAGCTGCTCACCCTCTCCACTTCAAGCTCCCGAATAAACAGTGGCTGATGAGGCCTCCTCTTCTTCCTCATGTCCACTATCTTCTCCTTTGTCTTTTCTGTGTTAATAATAATGTTGATAAATACCTCCTCAGGGCGGAGGTACAGAAGTGTGAAATCTAGAACCTCCCGACTCAACAACTCCTTCCCCACTGCCATCAGAGTCCTTAACAGCCGACAGAAGTATGATTAATGGACATCATCACCTACGTCATACTGTCATTTTTGCACATTAAGCTCTTTTGCACATCTCCTTCATTTGCACAAATGCACACTTAATATTTCTCGACATCTGCACATTACATTTCAAAGTATTTATTTACTATTGTTTATATTATTATGTACAGTAAAAGAAAATTATAACTATTTTAGTGTTTTGATTAAGACATTCCACAGCTTTAAAGTTTGTGGATAATTACTGCGTTCGCACGGAAATCAAGGAACCGGAAATGTTCCGATGCTGCCCCCACATTATGAATCAGATGCTGCCCCCACACCTATTATGAATTCTCCTTTCAAGACACCACTGTAGAGCTGTGATTATAACCTTGCCTACAAGGTATAAAGGTGACAGAAGACTTTATTCAAAAAAATGGCATAAAATGACAGCAGACATTCTGCATATTTGGATCAATCGTGCATCGTTATACTTTAAAAAACTGTTTTAATGAATGATTTATGTGGTTGATGAATTATTTGCAGCGATATATCTTTCTACATCTTATTATTCCAGTGGAAATGTAATCCTTCACCACTGCATAAGAACTGAATAAATATATCATTCTGGCTTTTAATGGTGGAAATGTTTTTGCATCTGAAGGAATAAAATAAAAAACAGATGGCAGCTGAACATGAAATGTGAGAAAATGACGGATTGCCAAGCACAAAATCTTACTTACCAGGAGGTAAGAAAATGGCAGAGTGACTTTTGGCTTGCAGTCATTTCCTAATGCTACTCAATTTACGTTTTCACGGTTAAAGTGAGAAACTGTACCACCCAGGCAATAGAAACAGCCTTGGCTTTGCCTATTGCCAGATTGAAAAAGATGATCAATTTCTTTTAAGTAACGAGTATTGGTTTATAACTGATTTGCACCTGGAGTAAAAAAAACTCTGGCAATTTGTGTTTTGGAGCCTTGAATACTACACATACCTTTAGCTTATCAACCTTGTTACTTATGCCTGTATATTAAGTGATTTATGAATTACTTCCTTGTGAATTTTTGAGTGTCCCACAATATTAAACATTTGTTTTCATGATCTAGTTTTTGTGAATAAATCCATGCGTTACATTTGGTTATTTGGCCTGAATCACCCTTATGGACTCTCTACCTTTTACCTGTGCTTGTACTATAGATTTGGATTATGATTTCGATCTGCCTGCCTTGGTAAGTCACTGGTTTTTGGAGGTTTCATTGTGTATGATTCTGGAAATAAATGCGGAGTTCTTGCATTGGTATCCTATCCTTGGCCAATCATAACACATACAGGAGAATTTCTACAAAAAACAGAAGATACCACATACCGCAGCCGTGTTGGATTTGCAAAAGTGATTGGTTAGAAGGGTGTTCTGTCACTGCACATGCACAAGTGAATCACAGTAGTAAATCAATGCCCTATTATAATCTTTAATTTGAATAAATGTTACTTAAAATTCCATACACAGAGCACTATTTAAAATGAATGGAAACTAAACAGATATATCATTGGTGGAAGAAAGTAGTTCTACTAATAAATGTGTGCTCAGCTTGTAATCATGTAAACAATGTCTTTAAGTACAAACGTGTAAGTTAAATGTGTAGTGACCGTGGTCTAAGCGGGTTAATGCATTCCAAGCTGTGCCTTATATATTTTTAAGTGCACTCTGCTGCACATCAGGTACTTTTCCTCTGCAGTCATGCATTCCAAAACATATAACGCAGGGCTTGTTTTGCATTAACCCTTGTTTTGTTTAAGCATTGACAAAGAGGAAGTGATATGACATGTAACTGTATGAATGAAAATACTTTGGAATTCTTGTTGAAGACATTTTACTTTATTAAAAATCTTTGAAAAAATGTCATTAATGATACACTGTACAGTAATTCAACAAAATATGTACAACTCTGGAATCTGTTTACATATGTCAACGCAAGAGAGGAAGGACTCAAGAGCAGACATAGCGACCAAACAAATGGGGCCGTATTAAACAAAGGAACAAGGGCTTGAAATAAACAGGGTCTCGGGGGATCAGAACAGGGGAACTGGAACCAGGAAGGACACCGGCAACATCCAGGTGCAACATCAATGGCAAGACTGGGGAGCACAGGACTGGGAAGCACTTAAATATTACAAAACGAAGGAGCAAACAAGAGGCAGCTGGGGAAGATTAACACAAGGGCAGGAACGAGAGGCTCATTAGGGCCATGACAAAAAAAAACAGGAGGGTCGAATGGGCAGGGCATGACAACATGAATGAGTCTAACACATACTGGATATTGTAAAACTTGTGAATCTCAGTCCCTTTATAGTATAGACACTATCAAGTATTTCACTCATTGGGAATTCATGAACAGTTTTGAGAGTTTAAAGAAAACACATTGAGCTAGTGATCCGCTATTTTGTCCACGCAGACAAGAAAAACACTATTTGTGTGTGATATATATAATATGTATATATTACTGAAAACAGAGCTCATTGCTACTGCTCTCCTGGTTATCCACAGAGACACTGCACTGGGATACGAAATCATGTTGACTTCTCCTGTGGGAAGTCAACTCATTAGCTAATTCTATTTGTTTCATTTAGTAGAACTGAGAACTGATCACTTTGCAGAAGTGTAACCAAACCTGTCTCTTCCCCAAAATATGGTCAAATTAATTTATGACTGTGGCTGAAGAGGTTTCCTTGTCCAGTTTGCTCTTGCTGTAGAGGAAGTTTACCACTGGCCACCATATTTACAACACGTAGGAAATTGCGAATTCTGCACGTATGGTTTCCTTTTTATACTGCTTTGTTGAATAATGACTGGCTTTTGAGGCCCATAACAGTAGGCCCACAATTCTGGATGAGTTCCGAGTAAACTAATGTGTTGATCTGTCCATCCATTCATCCATGCCTGGGTGAATCTATGTGGTTAATTGTCAGGAAGATGCAAACTGATTACAGAAGCTCCTCTACTTACAGACGTTCAACTTACGAACTTTCAGACGTACGAATGAAGAGGACTGTAAGTCCAAATTGTGTTCATTGGCCTCCCGTTTCCTGTCTGCAACATAATTTTTTTTTCTGCGCGCCAATTCCGCCTAGCCTACGATTTCTGGCTGCTACTCCCGCCGCGCATTAGGGTAGCGTGCATACTCCCAGCATCCTAGTTCTTTGTACTTGCGTATGCCCTTAAAACGATGTTGAATAACGACTTACGAACATGTCAAGTTATGAACGGCCGTAGAGGAGCATCTGTATTAAGAACAGTAGTTACTTAAAATTGTTACACCATACAAAGGAGACGAACTCTGAGGTCACCTAATTACTGCTGTAGATGAACAAGAGAAAATTATCTACAAGTACCTAAAGTGCCTGCTAGTGATTTGTTCCTAGTTTCACAAAGACCAAGGATGTACAGTATCTCTCCGCATGGCTTTGCGATACATGTAGACTGCCTGAAATAAAGGTTTTCTCCTGCCTGCTACCTAAGAATATTATTGTATTCGGCACATTTTGGACATTAAAATTTTAGTAAATAACTGGTGTTGAATATGTGTGTGTTCTGAATCTAGTTATGTACTGTATTTGTAACTAACAGTCCAGCTATATAGCAGTTAAATTTCAAAAGTGTTGTTATATAAAAAACTATATAAAATGCATCTGAAAACAAGCCCTTCTTTCTCATTATTATTGCAGAGGTGAGGTAGATGACGCTATGAGAAATAATTGACATTTTGTCATTATGCTAACTGAATTTAGTTGGGTTGGTTTAATGGTACTCCTTTATTAATCAGACAAAAGGGTAAGGTTATCGATCAAAATCCAGTAGATGCCGGAAAAAGGACACTTCAGTTCAACAAAGCTTTAATTAATTCATACAGTAAGAGCAGCTCGCCTTATCCTGTTGCTGTTGAATGCCGCATATTGCACTGAAGGATAAACACATCAGTCTGTTTTTCAGATGCACAGTGTCAGTTCATACACTGGTTTAGCGATGTGTGTTTGAAGATCATTTTTATGGTCTGAAACCGAAAACAATATTATCCGCTTTCTTTTAATGATTTAAACAGCAATAACAATTTCATTTTGAACAAAGATGCCGGTTAAATGAAAAAAAATATATGTGTAAAATAAATACTAATTTGCCTGAAATCATGAACACTGACAATGCTACTGCCAAGACTAAGATCAGTGTTGGGAACAGAATGGAGTGACGCAACTTGAAAATTCTCATTTTGACAGAGCTGGAAGAAACATTAGTAATACTGACCAAAATACCCTGCAGTTTGACATTCTTATAACATCCCTGGGCTATTTCATAAATTCATATATTTTTTTCTTTTTTTCCCTACAGTGAGAGACAAGATGAGCAGTATTGCTTAATACCAGATCATAATAGATTATTATTAAACATAGGTAGTGCACACATTGTAACCGATAACTGCCTTTAAACAGTCAGGGGCTGATAACGCTTTTAAATATTGACCATCTCTTTCATTTATGAGTGACCTGCCCATGTTAATGTTGTGGCAGCCCACTCGAAATCCAGTTGTGTAGCTTGCTGTGGCATCCCTCAGGATCGAGGGCTGTTTCTCTCTCAGCCTGAAGCACTTTTTATTGGGGTTTTTGTGATATTTAGCAGCTTGTGCTCAGAATCTTCATACATCATCCTCTAGTATTTCAGCTAGCCAGTCGACTTGCCGGTGGGTAAGCAACTTCAGCCCTTGGTTAAAAATGGATTTCCTCCTGTGACTGACTTTTTGTGTCAGAATAAAGCAGTATTAAACTTTAAAAACTTTTTTTGCATTAGAGGAATGCATTACATTTTAATGAATAAGCAGTTGACAACCTATTGATTTATGCATTGTCTTACAGTACTTGTATAATTATTTTACAGTTTGATTTTTTATTTTTCCTTTCTATTGTAGAAGTGTCTTTTCAGCTACCTATTGTCTTCAATGAACCAAAGATGTTATATTTTGTGCACTGGTAACTATGAGTATTATGTTATCTAATAACTTTTTTCATGTATGTTATATTTTGTGCACTGGTAACTATGAGTATTATGTTATCTAATAACTTTTTTCATGTATGTTATATTTTGTGCACTGGTAACTATGAGTATTATGTTATCTAATATTTTTTTTCATGTATTGGCAAAAGCACAGTTGATGTGAACCATAGTTGCAGCATTCTCATCCTTTGAATTTACAATTTTAAATCAGTTGCTTTAATTTCTGAATCTGCAGAATAAGACAAAGTGTCCAGCCAAATCTGTACCTTAGACGATTAATCATTGGCTTTATTAAGTAGCCAACCCTCCATCACAAAGAAAACTATTAAGGTTTAGCTTGTTGATTTGTTATGGAAGGCCATAAATCACCTCGAAAAGTAAACTCCTTAGAAATATCCATTTCTGCTGCCTTCTCCCTTCTCGGGGATGCGAAAATGCCTCATTGTTCCACCATATAATTACTTAGCTGCATATTTATGATGTGTTATTTTAAATATTATTGCCAAAATGCATAGACTGTATTTATTTAATTAATGCTTTATTTAATAACTGCTCATTTTGGGTTGATTCATATATTTATGTACTGCAAAAATTAAGTGTGTACTGTGCATTTAATTATCTGTAATATTTATTAATCATGGTCATGGGGGAGCCTGTAGCCTATTGCAGGCCAGACAGGGCACAAGGCAGGGTGACACCCTGGACATAATGCCAGGGCACCACAGGACACACAATTCACAGCTTCACACAGACTGTCACCATGAGCAGTTTAGAGATGCCAGCGTTGCACATGCAGAGTAGGGGCAGGATTCATGCCCCCAACCGTGGAGGTGTTAGGCGAAAATAAGAAAATGTACAGTCGAGTAAAAATATCTAAATATAATTTGCACAGTAAAATATCATATAATTGTATGTCAATTTATCCTTTTTAATTGCAAATTACACTATCATCTTATTAATCAGATGAAGGACGATTTGACATCTGAAGCCTTTTTACAACGCATTATGTAATAACTCCACAAAATGTAACAAATTATCACTTCAAAATGTGATAGCACTCACATTTTGTAATAATCTGCCACATTGTGTAATAGACTATTGTAATTGCAGTTGTAGTTGCACTTTTTGTGATGAAAATGTAATGCTGTGCATTATGTAATAAACAACCAAGATGGATGTCTTCATTGACACTTTGATACAATGCGGCATTATCTTGTAAACAAGCTTCCTCTCAAAAATGGATGCAAGTTTGTGAAGAGAGCGGCTGAGACGTGACTGAAGTGCTCCCAGAGAGCTTTGCTATCCAGCTCACATCCGGCTGCAGCCCTTCATTACATGAATGAAGTTGATCTGAGCTCTTTCATAATGTGATCCATATCCACAATTTTTGGCCTAATTACTTGCAGTAATGAGCAGGTTGGAAGGCTGAACCAGGTCTGCTTCTGATTGTCACTGCTGGATTGTTGGTCTCATTTTGAGGGAATTGAACAGCTTAATTTCCTTCACCTCCTCAACAGCATAAAAAACCCACTTCTTCCTGCACGATGAGAGTGCTAATCTGCAGAGCCACACACACCGATTTATTTTGGCATATTTCAAAATAATACAAATAACAGCTGTAGCTTCATTATAACGTTCCAGCAATAGTAAAGATCATCACTTCCAGACTTTTTAAAGAAATTTGTCCTTGTATGTTAATTTGATAGATTGTGCCAGAAAAAAACTAAATCATGGTTATACGTTTTCTGTGCTATTTATTGACAAATGCCAGTTTTATTACCGGTTTGTCCTTTGTACGCCCTTGATTTTACATTATGTAATATTTCAATAGCAATAGATTGTCTGTAATTTTTGCATTAACTTATCTGCTTACCACCACATCCCTTGATGCATTATTACATTATTTTCAATGGAACACTGGGTCTAATTAGAGAAGCACCATATGTCTGGCTCTTTTGATTGCTTTGTGTTTGAGAAGTATGCTCATATCTTGTGAGGTCTCTGAAGAACTTTAAAATACACCATGCTATAATAGGGCAAGTGAAATTGCTGTGCAAAGAAATCGTATTTTTAAATTTGCTTCACTAGAAAAAAAGGAAATATTTTTTATATTTATATTTTTTTATGCTTTGATTTTGCTTTTGGGGACTAAATGAGTGGAAACAGCAAGGAGTCTTGTGTCACTGCATCTGTGTTAAGGGGAAAGAAATTGGCTACAAGACGTCTGAGTGCAGATTAAGATTAAATCCCCAGGTGCCCATGGTTCTTAAATCAAGTTTCATAGCCTGGCATTTGTGCCTGTTTGTAAATCAGACTCCCGCAGTTGGCTCAGTGCTTGTTGTAATCTCTTCAGCTTCTGCTGGCTTCTGTGTGGCCAACATATATATTGATTCCTTGCTATAATCATTAGGTCTTAAGGTGGCAGCGAAACCTGTAAGTGTTGAGGTTTTAGCTACCAAATCATAGTGGTTTCCTGTTATGAATTATGAAAACAACAAGAATCAGACAATTGACTTTGTACTCTTCAAGAAACATAATATCACAATGAGTGCTGACAAAGAATGTAATTCAGAGGTTGAGCTTCAACTAGAAAGATTTCTGTTAGGGGGGCATCCAGACAGGCACCCCATCCTGGATTGTTCCCTGTCTTATGCCCTTAGATTCTAGGATAGCCTCCAGACCCCCGCAACCCTGAATAAGACAAGCGGGAAAAGAAAATGGATGGATGGAAGGATATCCAGACATGTGGCCAAAACAAGCTGGCTAGAAAAATAGATTTAAATTGAGACACTTTATTGCATGAAAAAGTTTTTAAAAAGTCAAATGTTCTTTGACTTGTACTTTATCCAGTATTTGCAAGCATTGGTGTATTCTATCATCTGAGGATTTGTTGGAACAAAAATACCAATACCCTCCACTTTTCACTTACAGAAGAGCTTGCAACCTGGCCAGTACGCTGGCAAGGTCCAATGCTGTTTATGAAAACAAACAAGCTTACATAAAAGGCTGTTTCCCCATGTAGAACGTTCATGCCTTGCAGGAATATAATATGATGTGAGGTTCTAATGTCCTCAGACTAAAAAAACTGAAAATCAAATCATGAATAACTTAGACAACAGAAAAAATGTGATCACTATATTACGATGTCCCTGCCAAAAAAAATTACAGTACTGTGCAAAAGTCTTCGGCAGTCAAAGAAACTGATGTTTACATGATCTCCATGTTGGTGTAAAACTATGATGTTATTCCTGTCAGTGTGCCAGCTTAGTCATTTCAAACTTTTCCTAAAAAGGACACTTCATTAATGGCTCCTCCAAAAAAGTACATCAGGATCACACACTAAGGAAGCAAGTGTGACATGTTGAATCAGCTGTGTATTACGTGGTCACTGTGTCCTTGTGTTTAAATTAAGTAACCTCAAAAGCACTTTGCTTCAGCTTTAAAAACAATAGAGGGAAAACTAAAAAAATGTGACTAAGTATAATAAACATTCTATTCAGTTATTTCTTAAAATCAGCCCACACACTGAGGAAGATGGCTTAGCGCTGAAATGCCACAACTTATGGTGGATCATTAATATATTAATAAAATACAATGAGAAAGCCATCTAGGTGTATTGTTTGTGCAGTTGAACTGATGGTGTATATTCATCAGAGACGGCAGAACACAGTGTTTTCAAAGACTTTTTTCTGCACTTTCTTAAAAGCTTAGTCATATATCCTTCACCTGCTCATCTGAAAGAGAGCTTTTTGGGGCACAGAAGAAAGTTGGATGATTCTCACATATCAGCACTGTAAAAACACTGTTTATATCAGAAATGCATAGCTCACTGTTTATACTGGATTATACATGTTGTGAAAACTCTTTATACATGTTGTAAAAATAACATACAGTACATTTCTTTTTCAGTATAAATGAAATGCTTTTCTGATTATGTAAGCAATGTGCAGCTATATGCAGAATGTGAAAATCTGACTCCAGCTGAGAGATTTAAATCAAAAGATCCTCACTGAAACCGGGGACCCAAACGCGGAACAACCAGTAAGCGAAAACAGACCCATAATACCGCTGAGTGTAGCCAGGTGGGTGTCGGAACTGGAGGAGTAACTCCTGTAGTGGGAACTGTTGATGGAGGGACTGCTGGAGATGGTGAACAGACAGACAAGAAGTCCTCCAAATACCGCTCTAGATGTGCCAAGGCGCTGTGAAGCGCCGCTGGATCAGTGTGGTGATATAAGCCAAAACGTTACAGAGGAATCATGGTCGGGAACAGGAGCAGAGGTCGAATAGGCAGAAGGTCAGTCCTGGGGGTGCAGGAGAAGGCAGGCACTCCTGCTGACAAGGGGAAAGCAAGACGCACCCTGGTTCCAAGGGAAGGAGAAAAACACACACTTATGAGAAAGGGGAAATGGGAAGATCACAAGAGGAGACTCGGACAATCAGGAGAAAGTAGTGATACTGAGTCTCAGAAATTGCCGCATAGCAGAAACAATACCTTGCACAGAGGAAACTGGCTAGGCCAGTTGTATAGGTTAGTCAATTATGGAAATCAGAAAGAGGAGTGAATACAGGGGGGTCCAACGATACAATAAATTTTAGTACTGCATGGATGGGAGTACCCCTGGGATGATGTTTGTAAAGGGGCTGGCCAGGGCTGAAGAAATTTGGAGTAAATTTCCAACATTAATTAGGTGATTGACATGTTTTTTTGCTTCAATTACATGTGGATAGTAGGCACTTTTCCACCGCAGGAACCTTACTCAGGAACCAAGAACTTGTATTGCATTCCCACTGCAGGAACTCAACCTGATTGTAGTTCATCAGAGCTAGTTCCTAGTTCCTTTAGTACTGTGAAGGTACTTTTCACTAAACCAAGAACTAAAGCGTGGCTTATAGTGGACATCTTTGTTAATTGATTGACAGCAAGCACCAGCAATAATTTGGAAGCTACGTACAAGTGTTAGAAAAGAGATAGCAGTAGTGGATCAAAAACTGAATGGATGCATCAGAAAATTTGATCGATAACTGATATAATTCTGTGTAATATTGCCAGTGTCAGCAGTAACATTACAAAATGACAAATTGATCTGTTGGTAAAATTTTACAATGAAAAATATGATCATGTTATGGGCCATATAAATAAAATATAAATAGAATGTGATTTGTCCTGTATTTTTTATAATCAGTACTCTTGGTCTTACACCAAACAAAGAAAAGTTTTTGAAACCTCATTATGATTTGAAATGACATTGTTAAAAAAATATAGAGATTTTCATATTACTTTTAACATTATGTTTCACATTTTCTTAATTAATTTACTTTAAGAAGTATCCTACAAAACAAATATTAAGTATTACTGGATGAAATAGCTTTGACGTAGTTAACTACATTTTCTCTGTAGCTTGTAGTGTAGCTAACTACTATATTAAAACAGTAGCTTGGGTGTAGTTTAGCTACTTTTAATTATAAGAAGCTTGTAGCTTCAAAAGCTACCGTTTAAAAACTAGCTTCCCCAACCAGAGAGAACACCCTCTTGGACCATTGTTATTACATTTATAAAGACACTTACAAATCGCTACCCGACCCAACTCTTGAGACGTCAAATCACAGCATCATTCTGATATCAGCCTCTATTAAAGAAACAGGCCCTTAGTACAAGAGGTGTCCAGTGCTGGTCAGAGGATGCAGAGGACAGGCTTAGGGACTGCCGGGAGAATACACACTGAGATATGTCCAAGCATGCAGCAAACAACAATATGGATAAACTCATAACTGCAGCACTGGGTTATATAGAGAGAATGCACATGATGTCATAGTAGATGGAAGTCACTGCAGTTACATCCACTGAGTGGCAAAAAGACTTAGTGGCAGCATTAGCAATAAGAACACATCTAAAATGGGAAAGAGCTGTTGTGTGTGTATAAAGTGAGTGTATAAATTGATTAAAGAAGAAATCTGAGCAATTTTTTCACGGACTGCCAAAAATGAAAGGAAGCAGAAGCAAATCAATCACTGTAATATGCAAAAACTGAAATCCAAGCCTTGAAATGTGGATTTGTGGTTGTCGCTTTGTGACAGTTATGTGGGATTTCGGTAAAATAAATATACTGTATTGACTTCACATCAGTTAAACATATAGCATCATTCATTTATATTCCGTGTAACTGTAAAGCTTGACACAACCCGGCGTAGGGCTTTCCGATCAGCGGCTGTGCAGCTGAGATACCACAAAAAGATGCAGCAGCTTAAGATACTTTCTGTGGTGCAGCGGTAGCGGGTCGGCGCTACTTGTTGAGGGAGGCCAGCTTTTATCGGCATTTTTAGAAAGAACAGCCGTCCCTGTGCCGCCTTTAGCCGTGCCGTGGTGTTAGCTGTCCATGAAAATGTAATAACTACCATTAATGTTGTAACTGCCAATAACATAATAATGTCTCAATTCATAATGTAAAAAGTTGATAATGCAATAACTTACCAATAATGTAATAAACTTTTTTTCTTCAAAGAGTGTTGTCAGGAAACCCGATTGCTGGCCGCATATCAATGTTCATGGTCTACTGGTCCTTCGGTAAGTTGTACGGATCCCTGTGGAGCCCAACTGTCATTTAAGCAGATAATTGCCTGTTTCGCAGTTTCTTTGACTAAACTAAGCCATGTCGCAGTGTGTTTTGCCACTCAGTCCATCTGAGGGGGGCATGTTCCAGGGGAAGTAACATCAATACATACCCTCTATTGGTGTCAGTTCTGCGTAAAAAAAAAATAAAAACAAAAAATTGGTACCAGCTAAGACGAGTCTTACCTATGCAATCACCCCTAGGTAATGAATGCCGTTGTCAACTTGGCAATAAAGGACAGACACCCAATAATGTAATGACCCCTATGAAATCAATCAGCCTAAATATGCAAGCCATTAAACCATTAAAGCCATTATGCAAGACGAAGTACAGGGACAGGACAGAAACCTATTTCTGGGCTCCCAAACCTAGAAGCCTATGGCAGGAAATAGGTACCTTCTGGACCAGGGAGCTCATTTATAAAGGCTTCGTACAAATGAAAAAGACCAGAAAGATTCATACACACGTTTATAAAAGACTTTGGGATTTTAAATAGAACAATTCTTGTACATTTATGAATGGTGCAACGCGATGGCACGGATGTTTTGGGGGAAATAGAAAAAGAGTCATCGATAGTTCAGGTAGAAATGTGTCAAAGTAAGTATAGGCACCAACAAGTGTGCACCCACATGTAACAGGTATATAAAGGCACAAGAATAAGTTTATCACATGAAGCATCATCATGGCCTGTTCAGCTTGTTAGAGGACATTGTGCACAGCCAAATACGAAGGAAGCAATTTAGAGATCACAATAATTATTTTTCCAGTGACGATTTGTGGCTTATTGGCTATTTTAGGCTGCCGAGAGCGATTATGGTGTAATTGTGTGATGAACTGGCACAGACTTGAACGAACAACATCATACTGTTCCTGTCCATAAGTACTTACAACAGTTGGATTTACAGTAGGAGCATACGAACAGGAACTAGCTGACAGTTCAGTGATACACCAGCCCACACTGACTTCCATTATTCCTCGAGTTGTGGCTGGTATGAAGCGACTGTACGACTTATTGGAGACAGCAGGGTTACCCATTTAAACAGTGCCTGTTCGCCCCATGTCCCCAAGCACATACTGAAGAGAAATGCCGCCTCCACGCTCTTTTTTAAAAATATCTGTCATTGTTGAGCTGACTACATTAACACAGGCAGTCACATGCTACGATTTGATACAAATTTATTTAAATTTTTTGTCATACCAGAAGATGAACTGCCAAATAAAACGGGTTGGCATTCCTCTACCTTAGACACTCAAGTCTGCAGTTCACATCCTGAAAATTCCTTTATGTTTTGTTTGTGGTTCCATTGTCTCAGAAATGACGTTACAAGTATATGCGCATTTATATGTAAACATGGCTAATTTGTATTGCCAATTCAGTGCAATTCCTGGGCACAGAGGGGGCGGCTTTTATGACACGCACACACCTGCGAATGTTTCTACGATAAGTGAAATTTATAAGTGTGTAAGATGTGTGCCTCAGTTTATGCAAGGTTTTATAAAAGAGTTTTATTGTGCATAAGAACATTAAAATTTTCGTACATATGTAAGCAACGATACACGAACATTTCTGTAAATGATCTCCCAGCTGTATTTTTTTGACAGCACTACGACAGTTTCGTCACCTGCTTCTCCACCAACCATCCAAATCCAAAACTACCAGCACCCACCACAAGTGCTTATACTGACCGTGGGTGTGGTGCCAAAGGTCAAAGGTTAACATTCCAAGTCAGTTGGCTCAGATGGAACGGCAGGTTAAGCTCTTCGACCATGAGCGCTTCAGTTGACATCACTTGTGACTGACATGTTCATTCTCTTGCTTGCACAATTGTTCCAGCGTCTCTAAAGGCATTTTACTATCAACCCCATGCCTAAGAAAATTCCAGAATCACTTGCCTCAATGGCTACAGGGTCATTTTGCTTACCCCATCATTATAAAGTGGCTTCTGGGGGTAATCAAGGGCTCCATCTGTGCCATTCTACAAATCACCCTGGACACTTTGCCACCAGCACGTTTTCGGACAGATATAAGGTACGGTCTCACCTAGAGGTAATGGAGGGCAACTATGTAAGAATGCTGTTCACTGATTACAACTGGACATTCAATACTACTGAACCCTCCATTCCTGTTTCCAATCATTAAGGTAATAGAAACAAACGGCTCCCTATGCAACTGAAACTGACCCAGGCCAGTACCCCATCGCTAAAAAAAGAAGCGAACTGGCTACATCAGCACTGCGGCTAAAACCGAGTACCGCAGGGGAAACTGCTATCCAGAAGTTATTGAGCTGAAATATGTCCCCCTCCCTCACGCTACCCACTTATGTGCATCCAACACATCTTGCTTGCTGTGTTAGTCACTTTTATAAAACATTGCAACGTGTAATATTGCATGTAGCTCTTGGCTAATTAGTATTATATGCTGTGCCTTTCTTCTAATTGTTGTGCCTTACTTGTGTTTTTGCTATAATTTATAGATTTTTGTTCATTTGATTGTAGTAGGGTGGCGTGTCACTGTCATGCCCTGATCGTTCCAATCCTCCCGTGTGCCACGCCCCCTCATTTACCTCGTGTGGAATCCTGTTATCAGCTGTTTGTAGTTGTGTTTAATTGATTCGGTGTATTTAAGTGCGCTTCTGTGATATTGTCATTTGAAGTCGTTCCATCCTGTTGTTCCATGCTCCTAAGTGTGTCTTACCTGAATAAACCTCGTGTTCACCCGATTCCCTGGACTCCTGTGCCTGCTTCCCTGCTCCAAAAACCGGAGACGTGACAGTCACCTCACACCTCTTGGGCCAGGGTTCAAGTCTCTCCCATGGTTCCACATGTGTGGAGTTTATATGTTCTCCCCGTGTCATCGTGGGGTTTCCTCCAGGTACTCCAGCTTCCCCCCACAGTCCAAAAACATGTTGAGGTTAACTGGAGTTACCAAATTGTCCAAAGGTGTGAAGGGTGTGTGTGACTAGTGTGTAAGTGTGCCCTGCGAAGGGTTGGGACTCCATCCTGGGTAATTCCCTGCCTCACGCCAGTAGCCTCCAGGATAGGCTACGGACCCCCTGTGACCCTGAATAGGACAAGTAGGTTTAGAAAATGGATGGATGATCTAAAGCAAGCTAGGCAATGTAGGGAACAACAACAACAACGAGGTTAGTTTAGGAAGTGCCCCAGATGCTTGCTTTATAAATCTGGGTGTAGCTAAGAGCAGAGCCACTGCATTCCTCCCCCATATATTTGGAGGGCGTTCTCCCAGTTGGGACTGTAACTAATAGATTTCATGCCCAGCACCCGGTGTGACTTCAAAGAATTCTTACCTCTTAACAAATAATTTAGGTATAGATATATAGAGTAAAGGAAGCACTCTATCTCCCAGTGTTAAGACATGTAATATATCTCTTTCTTATATACTTTTTATTTCAGGATGTTAGGCCTTATTCTTAGTCTGAATTCTCCCAGTGGCATTAATAAAGTCCAAGGCACTCAGAGTCCACAGTAATTTAAAGAGGGAAACCCCATAGGTGTGGGGAACTTATTGTTTTTAATACCTGTACAAACAACCCTGAAAACAACAGAGTTTAGGATTTTCGCTCCTGGATGTGCAGTGTACCTTATTCTTAGTTTGAATTCATCCAGTGTTCTTAATAAGGACCAAAACACGCTAACTCCAGCTCAGGTCAGGTCAGATTGGGAAGCATGCACTGGTACAGTGCATTGCCGTCCCAAATGCGCGACAAAACACATCAGGGTCTCGGTCGGCGACCTCTCAAACCAACACGCGGTTCAGTCCCGCCCTCTGGAAATGGCCCTCTATCTGCCGCAGCCAGATATTATGTGGGCGTCCCCTTGGCCTGGTCCAGCCACTCCAGTTGTCAGCAATAAGAGTCCTGTGAGCTGGATCACACTGCAGGTAATGTGCCTCATTCAGGACTCCCTGAGCAACTGCTTGTCCTACACAGTCAAACTGGCGGTGCCAAAGGAATCACTGAAAACCCACTGAAACTCCATAGCAATTTAAAAAAAGAAAGCCCAGAGGCATGAGCAACTTATTATTAATGTAACCCATTTTTAAATACCTGTACAAACAACCCTATAAATAATTGATTTTATTAAGGCATTTGAAATTTCCAAAAAGTACAGCCAAGGATTTGGTGGATTCTTCTCCAGCCAAACCATCCTTTTGATATGAATAGGGAAGGGAAAGCATCAAATAACCATGGCCAAATGCTGTCGTTTTCATTGTTAATAGGAGAATTCTGGTTTATACAGAAAAGGAAGGGGAAGAGGCTTCTGGTGTGATTAAGATAAAGGAATGAAATGGCAAGAAAAATTGGCGCCTTAACTCAGACCTGGGAAGCTTCCTTACGACAGGGCAAACCGCCATGTAGTTTTCATCTGGCAGTTAGAGTGACAGATGATTAGACTTGAAACCAACCGATTGTTCCAGCACCACCTTCTATGGGGGGGGCAGCAGGCACCCAAGTCAAAAACGCAATTAATATCATTTTAAGTGTTTGAGTGTTTTACCTAGCAAGCTAACAGAAGGTATTAGGCATGGATTTAGCAGTTGTTTGTTTTGGTTAGTTGCTTGAATGCAGTTGTTTACCTCAATAAAATCAATGGTGTTCTAAGGTTATTATTGTGCTCTAAAGTGGCACTTTGCACCCTTGCATAAGCAGTTTTCTTGCAGCCTATAGGCAGACAAAATAATAAGTTGCGTGTGCATCAGATCTATGCAATAACACATTGAGTAAGCAAGACGCATTTTTTGCCTATGCCATCTTCCCCACAGTGACTTATAAAGCTCAGTTACAGTCACTGCATTCAGGAGTCTCAGAGATGCAGTGCAAAAAATGTGTAAGGTGGTGTAGACAAGTTCCCCCAGTCCCTTTGGTATCGCTTCAGTTAAGTCTGCTATTTATGAAACTGTACTCCTCAGGATGTCATAATGAGCCCGTCTGTGAGCTCGCTGGTGGTTCCTACCTAGACGTCACAAGCCAGAAGGAGCAGCCAGAGAGCCCAATCAAACCCTGACACAGTGCAGCTGCGCACTCAAACATGTCTGTGATCATTTTTGCCACACTGCCATGAGGAGATATTTTTATTTCTAAATGTTGGCTGTATCTTCCTCCATCTAGACTCCCCATATTGTGGTTGAATATTCAAACAAAAGTCAACCTTTCAATGGCCTATGCATCATGTACTGTTACCTATTTTCAGTTAGTCTTTTGTCAGGAAAGAAAATAAAATTTCTTTTATTCCATTCCTTTTCCAGATATATATGATATGAGGTGAGGGGATCAACACAAACTTAAACCTCGCAGAAATTTTTAAGAGAAGATGGAAATAAAATTAATTCTCCTGAACTTGCCTCATGTAAGGCAGAAACGGATCACGGAAATTGCTTTCATCAACTGTAATGTTTGTGTTACTGAGATGCCTTAACCTATCGTAACCTATCAACTTGCTGATGCCCAGAAAAACTAATGGAAAAACTTGGAGGAAGTTTTTCTCTTTTAAGTAAAGGGACTGTATTTTTTGTGGAATACTAATGCCATTGGGGAGAACTGAAACAAATTCATTTCAATTTTTGTTTCAATGCCAACAGTATTAAAGCAAAAAATTATAAAAATAATGGGGCACACAATACCTTTAAAGGGGGGTTCTGTAAACGCTTTGGATAAAGGGGATTGTGCATGTGACTGTGGAAGTACAGGGTAATAATATTGTACTTTTAATAATAAGTACAGAACTACTAATCCCAAATATGATGACTTCATGTAATGTATTTTGAGATAGTATAAACTGGATAAAACTTCAAGAGATTAAGAAATGACACTTTATTCCTCATGATAAAGAACAAAATAAAGTAGCACACAAACACCATATACTCAATGGCTGAGTGCTGTCATTTAAAAATAAATATCCAGGTCAGGATCATGATCTATAGATCAGATGCCAGGTGTCAAGCTGTCGTTTTCTTCTGAAGACCTTCACTTTCTTCCTGAGACAGCCAGAAACCTTGCCATCATTTCTGTTTGCCAGTTGGCATTCGTCTTTTTGTCTGAGAACGTGAGGGTGGACCATGGGTTATAAACTGTTAATTAAACAATTAATTACGCCACAGCTCTGTTTTCTCCCATTGGTCATTGTGTTGTCTAGAACTACATCAAAACAAATATGAGTGTCTCTTCTTAATTTCTAGAAAGAGTGCCAAGGAGCTCAGCATTTTATTTGCGATTTGCGGCAATATTGCAGGCAGAAATGACACTTTATTATTTATCATTATTACCGAAGCAAATATGTCACCTGCTGTATTCATACATGTAAATGCGGATAGGGGAGCATGGAAAGACGCTTCTGAAATGAAGTCGTGGCGCCTGCGTAAAAATAAAGGAGCCAGTCTGCAGTCTTATGAGAGAAGGTGGCATTTCAGCACTCTTATCAAGATGGGAGAACAGATTAAATCCCACCCACTCATGCGCATGCAATACCACCCTCGCATGCTCCTAACCATAGCCAAGAGTTCTTGTCAGCCTGGAGATGAAAGGTTTGTAATAAACACTATTATGATGAAAAATTACGTATTTACCGAAAGAATTACGGTATCGGGCTTTATCTGGAGAAGACTTCCGGGGGGACTAAGATAGCGAGAGGTTCTTCCCACGCTGTGCCACAAAGAGGTTTATTAAATGTGACATTGATTAAAATAGACTTAAATGTTTCTAGTAATGTGATTACTTGTTTTAGTAATGTTCTTCTTTTACAGTATACTTATTTGCTATATATTTTTATTTCTCAAAAGCACCTTTTGTTTCATAAAACACTAAAAAAATGAGATTCCTAGTTAGTTTCCTGTGTCGTGGGAGGATCTGGCTGGCAGTGCAGTCTGCCAAGTAACAGAAAGCAAGTAAGTGAAAGTACATCTGCAGGGCTTGTCGATCACGAAATACAATCGAATAATTTCCTCAGAAGTGACACAATATTTCACATAATAATATATGCAAAAGAACAGCAACACTTTTAAAATAACAAGCTTAGGTTCCCAAACCTCTCCACAGGTGCAAATAAGCCATTCCACGTACGTATTTATTAAATTTCACCACCAACTCACTTACTTAACTTAATTAGTTATAGCAATAATTTGAGGTATTGATTAGCCCAACATAGTATTCTAGTGGTTGAGGCAACAGATACATGGGTATACTGGATGGTTACTGCAGGTACTGGGGTAACTTGAGGAGAGGTTCTGAAATGACTCAGCTAACATACTTAAAAGTAGTGCCTGCAGGAAATTTTCATTGAGGTGGCCATCAGGGGGCAGTAATATTTAAAGGGGAGGCCACAGCACTCTGTATCTCCCATGGTTCCCCTTAGAAAATAATACATATAGATACAATGTATAGGATCCATATATTTTTTTTTATTTCAATGTGGCCATAGCTTTATTAGGAGTGGCTACATTGCGTCTGGCCACCCCTTAAATCCGCCCCTGATACATGATGATTATTTCTTGTTTATAATAAATAAGTGCTTATTCACTAACATGTTAAAGTATGAATCATATAATATAGAATACATGTTGCTTGTACGACTACAAACACATTAGCGTATGGTAATCCAAGTAATGTTACATGCAGGGGTTCTCACATTTGTTCTTTCAGGGTGGATAAATGCACATTTCAGCGTCAGAAAGAAGATGCACATTTCAGCATTACATTTACATTTGCAAAATCATATTGAATCAATAACAACATAGATGGAAGCTGGTGGTCGGCATAATGGTGCAGCAGTTAACAGTGTTGTTTCACATCTCTAGAACCAAACAGTGCCATGGCTGCATGTGTGTGCGGTACTCTGTTTTCCCCACACAGTCCAAAAACAAGTAAAGGTGAATCGGAGTTATCAAATTGCCTGTAGGTGTGAATGGTGTGAGTGAGCCTGGTGATAGTTTGGTGCCCCATCCTGGGTTGTTCCCTGCCTTGTGCCCATTGCTTCTGGGATAGACTCCAGACCCCCATGACCCTGAATAGGACAAGCTGGTGCAGAAAATGGATGGCAGATGTACATCTTGTTTCACTGTTACCTGCATATAGCTAGCTGTGCTATTCTGCATGTGGCTTCTAGCACTGAAACAAAGCCACTTCTGTTTTATTATCCTGTTTTATGGTCACGTCAATAAACATAATCAATTACGTGCTGTCTTGTTAAAGACAGGTTTCTGTACAAGAAATGCTAGAGGTGAATTAATGGCCACAGAGCCATGCAGCGAATTTGCCAGGCTAACCAGTGCATTACAAAATCATTTGCATCATTTGCAATAAGCATTTGCTCATATGATGGCATCACTCATGGCCGTGCTGAAGATTGCTGGCCCCTACAGTCATGGTTAGCTTTTCACTTCCACAGAGGGTAATTCTGTCCAATACTTAGTGAGGGACAATTTTCCAACTCTTTGTCATAGTCACAGATTCCCTTTTTTCATTCTAGCCTGTTCTTTCTTTATCAACCACAATTTTCCTGTCCCTGCCTTTGCTCCACGTGTCACCTGTTGCTGTGAGGATAACAGAGTATTAACAGAGTTTAAAATTGCAGGATATTGGCGTAGCAAAGCCATCATTGCCCTTAATCTGAATGACATTCTGTGGCTGACAGAACAGTCAATGAGATGTTATGACTGTTTTTTTTTATATATATAAGCTTCTGTAAATACTTGCCTTTGTTGACTGATGACTAAATTTGTACCCAAAAAACAATGCGGAAGAAATCAGGAAGCATGTAATAGTATAAGCTTATATGTGAAACAGGGACGTTGACGGACTTTTCCAGGGGCAGCCGCTCAAACGGGGGTCCGGCACCATATGCCAAATGTGTAGCGTTAGCTGTGGGACACCTATTTCCTGTTGGCATGAAATAAATGCTGAAATTTATTACATTATTACTAACCTCCAACTATGACCCTTCTAGTATTTTTTTTTCCTCTGGCGAGTAAAGCAACAATACTAACAAGGACAACAACAATTAATGTTAAGGTGTAATAAATTCCCCAAATCCAAGGATCATTTTAGACCTTGAATTCTGAACAACAGTTTAGTACATATCCTTGTATTTTTCTCTTTTGTTATCACTCGATCATGATTGAACCAATATAGTCACGTGACTCATGCAGTTGGAAGACAATGAAACAGGAGTACCGCGTACATTTTACAAAATACACAGCTTACACTAACTTTAAATAGAATAATAATCTCGTGATTTAAATGTGTTATAATGTTAATTCTGAAGTTTTATAAAGTTTGTAACGTAATTAAAATCACAGGCGGCAGTCGATTGAGGTTCGAGGGCGGGGGGGTGTGGATATCACAGTTCCATCTTTCAGAACTGCAACACGTGATCATGAACGTTTGTGTCACGGTTTCAGAACCGTAGTAGTAGTAGTTGTAATTGTAGTAGTAGTATCCGGCCATTTTACTGGTCCCTGACATTTTTATACTGTAAACGGTTCCGTAAACATCAAAAGGTTGGGAACCCCTACAGCCCTTTGTCTTGATTCCCCATTTCATGAGTTCTGATTGTCCTGAATACTCTGCACCTTTTACAGTTTTGCCTGACCCTCAATTCTGACTTCAGCTTTGGTAAACTAAACTACGCCACTGGATGCCTACTTGTGAGTTCCTTGTTTCTTTCACACAAAGTTATTATCTACACTGGCAATAAGAACAGGAGAACAAGAATTCCTCACCAACTTTTATGATTCATTTTTTATTTTATCTTCATCCTGTTCATTCATTCTAAATATCAGATTTTATAGTCGTGGTACATTACTGGAGAATATGCCTTTAGATTAGTACTCCCTTTTTTATTACCCAGCAATAATCTGACTGGCAGTTGGAAATCTACTTCAACTCATTAAGGGAGGAAATCAATAGTAAGCTCGTTTGTCTCTTAAAATATCAATTTCAAGCCCCTAACCAATTTACAACACAGTGCCAGATGTGAGGCAGGGACACCATTAAATTCACAGAATCCTCAGTCTTCCAAGTCCTGAAATAACCCGCCACAAAATTGGATTTTTGTGGTTTTCTGTGTGACTCCTTTATAAATAGCTGCTAAATATTATTTTATATTTTACTTTTGACACATGACACTTTGCTTTGGTCTTGATGAAAGGCGTGTCTATGTTTTGCCAACAATCTGATGAGGCTGACAGTGGTTAATCTACATGGTCAGTTACAATAAAAAATGAATGAAGGTGGGACAGGGCTTTTAACCTCCCTAGGTTTGTTTACTCACCACCCTGCTGCTGATCCCTGACAGAACAAAGAACCATCCTTAAATGACACTATATTTGCCTATAGTGACAATGTTTGTTACTGCTGTCATACACCAACCAGCGGTTATAGTAACCCGTCCACTTTCTGTTTACTAATGTCTTTATTATTAATTCTGCATTTGTACTAAATTTATTTAAAATACATATTTAATCAAACTAATCTAAGTACTAAAAAGGATCCCATTTCACTGCTAAAAACATGTAGGCACCTACTTCTTACTTGTATAATGTTAATATGTTCTGCTGGATATTGCTGGTTTCCTCCTATAACCCAAAGACTTATGTTTGAATTGACATCTTTACATTGTGTGATTGTGAGTGTGTGTCCGATGACCTGACACCAGTGTGCGAAATACGGGGGGGGGGGTCCGACACCCCCGATTAACCCATGAGACCCCCCGAAAGCCTCAAAAGCAAAATTTTAAGGGGGTCTCAGGATCGATATTACGCAACAATAGGGAGATGGGGACCCCCCAGAATATTGACGGGTATTTCGCACACTGCCTGACACCCTATCCAGGGTGTCCTCGGCTCATGTTCTGTGCTTCAGTATTAAATGTAATGCCTGTCCGTAATACTGTTCTTAATTTATTCGTACATTAGTGCTTTGCTATGTTGGAAAGGGTGTTACTTAAATATGTATTGAATTTCATTTTTATTTAATTTATAAGAAGTGACTTCAGTTTAAAATATGATTGCCTCACTTTCACCTGTTTTCTGTTTGTCTTTCTGTACAGTATCATTGTACAAAAGGCACATTTTTATTTCCTTTGTGTCACACGTAGATGAATTAAATGTGTTATCATTTGCCAAAGCTTGACATTTTCCACTGACAAAGTGATTTAGTTTCCTCTCATTTATCATAAATCAAATTTCCATGTCTGAAGGTTCCAACATTTCCTGATTTAGGGAATTGTTCCGACTAAACATCTTTAACAAAGTAAACAGAATACTCAGTATATAAAGCATAATGTATGTTGAAATTTAACATTAAAATGTCTCTCAAGTAGCTCTATAAAAGTTTGTATTATTGCCAGCATGATTCAATATATTGTATTTATAATGCTTTAGCCCTTACTACCAAAAATACCTTATGTGGATCACTGAATTTTTTTTAATGTATGATCAATTTTCTTTTCTGAAATTCAATAGCTATTCCATCATAGTAAATAATAACATTTATCGTACAAACTATGAAGAAATCTTCCAATCCTTTCAAGTGTGCTTCTTACAATTCTCCTCCATTTAAAAATGAGAACCACAGTATTCAAAGTAGAATTTGGCTTTAAAGAACACATTTTATCTGAATTTAAGGGGTGTGAGAAGGCGTGCAAGATGTCTTCAAAATAATCATGATCAAGAGGGTATAGACAGGGAAGTCTGACAAAATGAACACCTCACTTTTCTGAAATTACACAATGTTCCACAGTCAGCTAAAATTTCAAGCTTGACTTTGACAAGTGAAGAGCCTCATTTGGAAGCTAGCCTTGGTGCCAAGTGTAATTTTGCATGTTTTTGTCACACATCCAAGCTGCATTTTGGACCCTCGGAATGGTTAGTTATATTAAATGTGGAAGGAAGAACACCCGGCCAGAAAGCTAGAAAATTTGTAACAAATGTTGTGAATTCAGTAATGTATAGGGATTGTGAAATAATGTAATAGAGAGTAAAAGGACTTATAATATACTGCATATACACAAGAAAACTAATCTGTACTGTTGTTACATACAAATAATACAGCACACTTTCATCCCAAGTAGCCACACACACACACACAGACACACACACACACATGTATTATAGTGCAGGGTTATTTATATATGAGGGTCATGTTTACTATACAGTAACTCCAAGTAAAAAGAAAAGCCCTTGGTGTTTACCATAGGCCTTTAACAAATAAATCCCTTGAAAATGAGGATGATCTTCCTATATAAGACTACTGGAAAGTATTGCTTGGCTATTATGGCTAATATTCATAGAGAGAAGCTGCTTCATTTTTTAGTGAAGCTAAAGTGAAGTCAACACATTGCTTTATCAAGTATAAGAGCTCAGAATTTGCTCTTCCTCTATTGCTGATACAATAAATATACAAGACAAAATCCTTGCCACTATCTGTAAAACTGCTTGAGAAGAATAATGGTTAGCTTGGCAGGTAAATTACCAAAGAAAAACGGGCAAAAGATTTGGTTGGAAAACTGAAACATCCATCGATCCATCATCTGCCACTTATCTGGGGTCGGGTCATGGGGGCAGCAGTCTAAGCAGGGATGTCCAGACCTCCCTCTCACCATCTCCCTCCTCCAGCTCCCCCAGGGGAATGCGAAGGTGTGCTCAGGCCAGCCGAGAGATATAATCTCTCCAGCCTGCTGTAGGTCTGCCCTGGGGTCTCTGCCTGGTTGGACATGCCCGAAGTTTTTCCGACGGGGAGCCATCCAGAAGGTATCCTAGATAGATGCCCGAACCACCTGATCTTTTTCCTTTCGATGCCAAGGAGCAGCAGCTCTACTGTGAGCCCCCTCTGAATGTCTGAGCTCCTCACCCTCTCTAAGACTGAGCCTAGACACCCTGCAGAGGAAACTCATATCTGCCACTTGTATCCGCAATCTCATTCTTTCGGTAACTACCCAAAGCTCATGACCATAGATGAGGGTAGGAGTGTAGAACAATCTGTAAATTTTGTCTTCCGGCTCAGCTCTAACAACAACAGAACGGTACCGATTCTGCATTACTGACAACACTGCACTGATCTGTCTGTCGACCTCCTGTTCCCTTCTCCCTTCACTCGTGAACAAGACCCCGAGATACTTAAACTCCTACGCTTGAGGCAGCAACTCATCCCCCATGAGGAGAGGACAAGCCAACAGGACCACATCATCTGCAAAAAGCAAAGACATGATCCTGAGTCCTCCAAACTGGACCCTCTCCACCTCTTAGCTTGGCTTAGAAATTCTGCACAAGAAAGTTAAGAACAGAATCGGTGACAAAAAGCAGCCTTAGCAGAGTCCAAGACCTACTGGGAATGAGTCTGACTTACAATGCAAACCAAACTCTCTCTCTCTGTTTTATACAGGGACCTGATGGCCCACAGCAATGGACCCTGTACTCCATATTCCTGAAGCACCCCCCTCAGGACACCCCCGAGGCACACGATCGTATGCCTTTTCCAAGTCCACAAAACACGTGTAGACTGGTTGGGCAAACTCCCATGAACCATCCAGTGTCCTTGTGAGGGTGAAGAACTGGTCCGGTATTCTGAGAACAGAATCTGTATTGTTCCTCTAGGATCCGAGGTTCAACCAACAGGTTGATCTTCCTTACCACCGAAGACTTCAGTGACCTCAGCCCTAGAGATGGGCAGGTTCTCCTCTGTGTCTTCCAGCTCTACTTCCTCCAAGGTACATCAGTGGGATTTAGGAAGTCCTCAAAATATTGCTTCTACCTCCTGACTATATCCACATTTGACATTAACAGTTCTCCATTCCTGTGTGTGTGGGGAAACACACTAGGGGCTAGGGCTACAAGAGAGAGGGGGGAAGCAGGGTGACCAGTGACACCTGTTGGCCAAAAAGGGACAAGACACATAGGGCCGAGATGGATGGGCACCAACTCTGATGGTGCTTAGCACAAGTCCAATAACTGATCAATGTTTGGATCTCCCAGCAGGACTTCTAGCACCCCTTCCAAGGTATTCAAGAAGGCCAGACACGCCGAACTGGTGTTGGTGCATATGCACAGACAACAGTCAGAGCCCATCCCCCAACTCGAAGTCGAAAGGAGGGGACTCTCTCGTTCACCAGGATTAGCTCCAATTTACTGGCACTCAACCAGGGGGCTATAAGTAGAATCTGAGTGCAATACAGTCCAACCCCTGTCCAGGAGTTTGGTTCCTGAGCCTGAGCCATGCACTGAGGTGAGCTTCACAGTATCTAGTCAGTATCTTTCTACCTCCTGCATCAGCTCAGGCTCCTGTCCAACCAGAAAGGTTATTTTCCATGTGCTAAGAGCCAGTTTTGGTAACCGATGATTGGCCCGTCAAGGCACCTGCCTTCAACTGCCACCCAACCTACATTACACCCAATCCCCATTGCTCCCCCTGCAGGTGGTGGGCCCACAGGAGGGCGGACCCATGGGTGGAGGTCTGGCCACCAGGCACTCGCCTTCAAGCTCCCGCTCCAGGCCTGGGTCCAGGGCGAGGCCCCAGTCTCCCCAGTCTGGGTGGGGTCACATCTCCCTCTATGGTAGCTGTCATGTCGATCCCACTTGGTCCGGTCGCTCACCTAGGACCAGTTTGTCTTGGGAGACCATACCAGGGGCAATTCACCCTGACGACATAGCTCCTAGGATCATAGAGGCGCACAAACCCCTCCACCATAATAAGGTGGCAATTTGTGGAGGGGAAAGAAGGACCATTACAAGATTATTAAGAATTTCACATGGCATAATTAATTGCAAATAAGTCACCATTGTCGTGAGCAGAAGATTGATGGTTCGGAAGTAAAATGAAGCTCTTTCAAGTTTATTTGTTTGTTCCTTCATTTCTTTATTTATTTTAAGCAGTGCTTTGCCTTTGCTTGTGTCACCTTCCGGTATTCTTCATTTCAGAACTGCCTTACTTAATAAGTAGGCCTACATTTTGAAGGGGCCAGCTAAATGAAGTGCGAGTTACACAATTCATACATATTCATTTATACAGGTTTTAAGTAAACACTTAAAATTATGATTCATATATAGTTTGTTTTCATGTAGCATAATTTAAACAATTTCAAAGCTCTTTTTAAATTTATTTTAATTCCACAGTTATTATTTCCATTAACTGTTAATATGAAGGGTGCCAAAACTATTCATAGATGCTATCCAGTGACATGAAACGGGTCTGCACATTTGGTCAGCAATAAATACTGAATGTATAATGAAATGGTAAGCTGTTGTTGCAGTTCTATAAAAAAGTATTTCATAAATATTTTCTTTTTAAAATGTAGTTGACCCATGTTAAGATAAGGGTTATTAATTACAGAGCATTTGCTACAGTGCAGTGGAAATATGTGATGATCTCAACATCTACTGAGAAGTAAGGTTTTTATCTAGGAAACACATATTGTTTTTTTTCTATAGCTGCATGATTGCATAGATTACACAGTTTCTATTCTCACTTACAGAGCCTCACTTCACTGTAGCTCTTGTTTAGGCCTAGATTGTCGAGACCAAAGGTACAAAGGTTTTTCCTTTTCAATAAACCGCTTTGTCCACGATGCGCATGTAATTGCAATTTATCCTCCAGAGCCTTCGGTGATGCTTTTGATGCTGTCTAGTTTTTTTACTTTCTTCCAGTGTTCTATAGCAGTGCTTTGTGGTGAATGAAGTACACTTATCCTCTCTATTTAAAGGCTTAATTACTGTTTCACACTCCTTGGGAGGATCTCATGTCACTTCCTTCCATCCCATTTTGGTACGGGTTTGCTTTTCGTATGGTACAAATTACTTGCAATGACTGTATTAATTACTAAGAGGTTTTAATTATGATTTAAGGCTGCTGTAAATAATTGTTACGAAGACAAGCAGACAAACCTCAGTTGTTCTTCAGAGGGGTGTTTAGCTTTTGGTGCAGAGTGAAATTAAATAATTTCCATTTTAATATTTTTCTCCAGTTGTTGTTCTTAAGATTATTAGTGAAATGCAGGGCTGCATGATATCACATTGCGAAATAATCGCTATTATGTGGTGCATGCACGATAATCACCAGGGTTTCAGGTGACTGGTGTAAACATTCGTCCGCCAACTTTTCGGTAATACATACACATTTACTTTTACACCCACCATTTGGTAATCAGATTAGCAGTATGCCTAAAATATTAATGAGATGTGCATTGTGATGCCCGAAAGATAATAATATATATACATTTTGGGGAATCCTTATGATTATTAAATTCGGTTAGTGGAGCACACCACATATGATTGTTTTGGTATATCGTGGACAAGACATTGGTGAGGTGGCAGTATTTTTTGCAGTTTAAAGTCCTGCACATTTATTAAACATAAGAATAAGCTAAATTTATACAGATTACTAACTTTTGGAGTCATTTTTGCTCAAGAAGAGTGGGCTAAATTACCAGGTGAGAAGTGTAGAAGTCTCATTCAGAGTGCCAGAAAATGCTTGATTGCAGTCATTGCTACTAAGGGTGTGCTACAAAATGTTGGGTTCGGGCTCCCAATAATTCTGTCCATGGCATTCTCATTTTTATGATGACTTAAGTCAGGAGTGTCTGCTCTGTGGAATGTGGAATAAAGAATTATACTGGCTACTATTGCCAGATTCGAGTTGTTTCACAGAACATTATGACTCTTTTTTAAATAGAGGAAGGATGCCAATATGTTTGGTCTGTATTGCTGCATTGTGAAAAGGAAATGGAAAACAGTATGTTATGCTATACAGAAATAGTCATTATACATAAATAATTTCTCTCTGTCCATCCCTGTTCCAGTCACCTATCTACTACAGGATCACACTGTATGCACTGCCTGCCAGTGGATTGTGGGAGGAAGGTAGAGAAGAACATGCAAGCTCCACACATATAGAGCAGAGATAGGATTCAAACTCCCAACCATGGTGCTGTGAGGCAGCAGTACTTGTATTTGCCAAGGAGCCACTCACATAAATAAATATCAATTGTAATCCCACTGAAAACATGAAAGGCTCCATGGCTGATGTTTATATAAAACATTTCTCAAAACTGATAGATATTAAAAAATAGTCAATTTTATTGTAATATGATGTAACAATAAACTATTAACTGAAATAATAAAACATTGTATTATAGCAACATCTCACAAAGGCTCAAAGCTAAGTCGTTTTGACTCATGTTATGCAAGGGAAGAAATTTCCAAATGGTTAAAAAACATGTCAGCTAGAATATTAAACAATAAAGGAAATGATTATATTAACATGCATATATATTCCTATACATAGGAAATGATAATAACTATAAATGTACTATTCCTTATGGCACACTATATGATCATAAAGTTTCCACTTTTAACAGTGCTGAGTGCTGAAACTAAAAGCACTGCAGATCTATCAATAACAAAGACAACATCATTATATGTTATGCATACAGCGTTATTCTGTGCGACTCTCTGAGGGAACTGCATGAGATTCATGTTGACTACTTTTTTCCCAGCAAAGTCTTTTTATCCATCATCGAGGCGAAATATTTCTAACATATTATTCTCAATGAGTCAAATACATTCTCAAAGTTGTTATGGCAACGCAGAGGTGAAAAAGGGGGCCTAAAGGTTCGCTTTTATTTTTTCCCCAGAATGCCATGTGCTTACCCATATGTTTCAGCAATGCCCTGCACGACAGAGGCAGAACCTTGCGTGAGAAAACCAGTGGAAAACCATCGCATGAATACATTTCCCAGCTTAATGACAGATATTCCCTATGCTGTTTCTCACTATGATTTTAGTAAAAACCTGGTTCATAAGGATAACTGTACAACATCCTCTCTTTTGGAGAGACATATGTGTCACGCCCAGCCCCGATCGCCCTCATGTGGACCACACCTCCTTGTTAACCCCGTGTGGAATCCTCCCGTTTGCCAGCTGTTGTTCGTTTCCTGCTCGTTACCTCTTGTATTTAGTCCACGTTCTGTCTAGTCTTCCCAGATCCGTCATTGAAGTCTCGTGTTCATGTTTGATTGCTGTTCGTTACCCGTAATAAACCCCGTATTCCCCGTATCCTGGGTTCGCTCGCCTCCGCCCCGATCGTGACAATATGACTTTAATTCCCGGTTATTAACTTACTCAGTTTATGTCTCTGTAACAATGGAAATCCACCAGGAAGTCCTGTGGAGGTACGGAGAGATTGTGGATCATGTTATTATTGTCCTTAGACTGCCTACATGCTTACGCAGCTTACCTGTTATACACTTCATAAATACAAATACTACAACATGTGCATGACTATAATGCGTGCAATACCTGTTTACAATGCACTGCCTTTACTTTTGACCTTGTCTTGTATTCTACTTTTACTTTTGTTTATTTGTCAATGTATTTTATGTTCTCCATCGCTACTGTTTTCTCTCAGAGAGCTAACAAAGTATCGTTGCATAAGTGCAATGAAAATCTCACCCTATGTTATCTTAATCACAATTATAATAATAATTATTGTTCTAACACTTTATTTGACTGGCCACAAATACTTATTAATAACTGTGTGGATGATGATGATAATAATAATAATAATACTGCGATGGGTTGGCACTCCAATCTGGGTTGTTCCCTGACTTGCAGACCCCTCACGACCCTTAATAGGATAAGCAGTTACAGGAAATGGATGGATATTGTAATTATTATTATTATTATTATTATTCATCTGTTCATTCATTCATCTATTTATTTATTGCTTATTTATTTATTATTATTATAGAGACAATAATAAAGTGCTTTAAAGTAACAGGAAAAGTCCGTTTTGACGCTGTTGCATAAATCAGATAAAGGGGGGATGTGTCACTCCTGGCTTTTAATGTGACATTGTGCAATGGCTTGGGATCTTTTGCTCTCCAGTCTTCATTAAATTTCGATTAGTGTTTAATGCAGCCCACGGCTGAGTGCCTACAACATCCCCACATCCTGTGGCGGGTACTAAGTTGTCCATTTGGTTACCCACTAGATTTGTAGGCCAAAGCCAGTTATGCATTCGCTGTATTTCATTTTTCGCATAATGTTATGATGGAAAGTTTGGGAAAATTTACAGTGAATGCATAAGCAACTTAATGTCTTTTCATGTGATTCATAATTTCCAAGTGAAGAGTTTAATACATCTCTGTGTCATCTAATCACATTCATAGCTATAACAAGAGTTTATTTCACTGAAGCTGGTCTGATTCTTGTGTAACGTTGAGTAATGGTTTTTTTTTTTACAATTACTTGTTCACCAACACACAAAATACATAACGTAGTAAAAGTACCTGGATAAGACTGTATCAGAGCTTTCAAAATCTTGCTAACATATTAAAATGCCAACTCATAATGGTTTATGAAGATATGTGCCTGATTATTAACCTGATTATAAAAATTTTCGAATTGAAAGGCTGCTTCCAGGCTCAGGGTTTCTAAGACGGCAGCACACAAGAATAAAGTGAAGCAGGAGACACTGGGAATGACCATAAACCAGGCAGGTAGAGGGCAGAAGCAACTTTGTAATACCAGAGATGGCCGTCAACTTATCCAACAGTGCCTCATTAATCGGAGGATGATATCATGTGACCACAGCTGTATATTTAGTTTCTTTTGTTTTCGAAGAGACATTCTATTTTTTTCTCTTACTAATACAATTTTAAAAGTGTTTTCTTGATTCCATCACCTTCCTCGGACTGGATTGAAGGTGCTGTCAGCTTTTTGTGACTTTTATCTTTTTTATTAAACATGTATGCTACAAAGAAGTATACAATCTGTGAGATGAATGTTCATTCACAGAGAAGCCAAGTTTGATCTCGGAGGAATATATTTTTATTATTATAAAAGGACATCTGAACCTTCAATGAGACTCTTTTGGTAGTTCACAAAGGACAAAGGGTGGCAGGTTTATAGACTGCTTCTTTTTACATGTTGGTGGCCATTGCAGTCATGTGCTTTCAGGACCTATTACCACTAGATATATACAAGGAATTTGCCGGAAAACAATCATGTTGCCTCATACAATCTTCAGGCGTTTCCCTCGTTTAACAACCAATACCCTCAATCTGTGTAAAGTGTCGTACAATTGGAATTTGAAAAGAGACTAAATTGATTTTTATTGTGAAATCCACAAACTTCTCACGGCTTCATCTCCAGACAAGTAAAGACAAATGGAAACCAACTAGCATTGATCACCACAGACATCATTAGCCTGCTGGATCAGTTGTCCTGAACACAGCCCAGATGTTTGCACAGATGCTGTCATTTGTCCATCTCTCATAATGGGTGTTGGAGGTTTATTGCATTTATATACTACAACTACAAATCACTGATCCCGCTAGTCTCTAGGGCCACATTAGGAGTTTATTCCTATTTATTATACACTCCATGGTTTCTGAGGTTCAAGAGCCATGGTAATTTTATCTATGCCAATCCTGCTGCTTAAGACAAAAAAGTATATTACCATCTCTGCATATGCCTGGAATTAAATTTCCTGTATTTACTGCATTATGCTCTGTCATTGCCATATTACCATATAATCAATGTAATCTAAGTCAGTAGCATATTTTGCACTGATTTTCACTTAGCATTCCCCAAACGTGCTTGATGGGCCGAATGGCCTCCTCTCGCTTGTAAATTTCTTATGTTCTATGTTCTTAAAAGCTTCAGCTGATTGGATTATTATTCTACATGTTTAAGTGATTAAAGTAAAATATATGGGTTTGGTATTTTAAAATGAATTCTCTATGTTACTGATTTATCCTATTGGCACATTATTGACTCAGTCACTTAAATATATAGCCGTGGAAAAAACGAAGAGACCACAGCACATTTTTTTGTTTCACTCATTTCTCAGTTTACAGGTGTCTATCTGCTTTATGGGACTTCTGTCCTGCTTCTAGGAGCCTGATATGAACTGTCCTAGCAGTGCACCTCACACCTGCACTTAATGTTTCCCATTCCTTTTGAAGGTCACTTCATGTCATCCTACATTCATGACAAACTGTCAGATAACTTAACAGTCGTCTCTGGTCATTTCCATTGTCTCCTGCTTACTGTATTCTTGTGTACTGCTGTCTTAGAAATTTTTATCCTAGAAGCAACTTGCTTATACACACACACACACACACACACACACACACACACACACACACACAAAACATCGCTGCATCGTTTTACTTATATAACAAACTAATAAAATGGCTCTGTCTGTTGATTTATTGTTAATATCATTAATGTTTTTGTTTTTCTTTAGTTTTTCAAAAGGAACTAGACTAGGGTACCTTTTTCAATTAAAATATCCACCAATCCATTTTCAAGCCTCTTATCGTGTGCAGGGCTGCTGTGAGCCAGGAAACATAAAGCACAAGGCAGAGGAATACACAGCCCATACACAAGCAATCACTATGGGTAGTTTAGAAACACCAGCCCATCTAACCCAATGTTTTTTGACTGCAGAAGGGCATGGAACCTATTGAAGGCAGCACACGGAGTTGGGTAATCATACCCTTTGGGAAATTTAAAGACATGGACATGCAGGCTCCAGGCAAATGGAGACGTGGTGGATCTGAATCGCCAAGCCTGCGCATGTGAACTGCTGCACTGCCCACATAGACTAAAAGTAAAAATACATGGAATGCTCACATAGTGGATGGATTAGTTGTCAAATACAATAAAGTTAGTTGTTTTCTCTGAAGAGGCGGTATCTTCCTGTGCTTGTATCCACTACCCATGTAAATTTTTTCACTGGGAATTTACATGAATTAATATTTCTAAATTGTTCAATGTTACTTGAATTTTTGGGTTTTCGGGTCACAAACTGGTAAGTCATCATGGTCAGTAATTCCCCCATGGACCAGACTGGGGTTACCCAATTTTGGAGGAGACAGTAATTCTGTTTATATAATTGATTTGTGAGTCTTTGAATAAAGGTTAAAAAGTGTGCTGTCGCGACTTAGATAAGGAACTACAATTTAGGAAAATGAGTCTTCCCAGAATAGAGAGAGAGAGAGAGAGAGAGAGAGATTAAGAAAATCAGGGACACAAAACACAAAATGGACTGATGATATCACTGAGTGGAAATGGCAGGCAGCCAGACACCTACACATACGGTAAGCCCGGAAGGATAACTTTTTAAAGAAAGGATATAGGACAAGGAGGCCAGGAAAAGCTCACTGGGGAGAGAGATACAAGAGCTCTCAGAGTGGAAAGGTCAGTTAGTCTGAATTAAAAATCATCATATTAATGATATAAATCTTGTGCTTCATGCCTCACAAAGAAGACACTCTCTCCCTAGCTGACTGACATTAATGAAAAGTCCATATATTACACACGGATATTATTCTCAATCCAGTTCTTTTATTATATTGAACTGGCACATGACACCTTCTCCGTTCAAACAGCAAATTATTTGTACTGAATACACTATACTTTATGGGAAGAATCTGTTTGATAAATTGTACCACAAATCTCTGTGATTTATGGGAAAAATTCCCAGACAGTTATATATTAACTAAATGTCCGAAGTGTACATAATATTCTTAAAAAAAAAATAACCGTTTACAGGCCATCATAAAATACAAATTTAAGAAAAGTCTTTAAGTCCCTAAAGATACCATAAAGTACTCAATATAAAGTAAAATTCAATAAACATAATGTAATAAACATGTATTTTTGTATATTGCATAGTTTTTCTTTATTGTTATATTACATAGTTGCTTACTGTATAGTAACTCCTCATCTGCTGCTGTAACAGTCTTACCTTATAAATAAAAATGGTGGAAACCATGATGAATAAATGCAAAGATGTAAGTCCAAAGCAAATCCATTATTGAGAAAGTGAAATGCCAAAATGTAATTGGTCTACTGAAAAAGCTGTCCCAAACTGGTATCTACAGTATGAGAGCCCCCCCCAAACATATATATGAAAAAACATATACATATATATGTGATTATGATAGTATATATCAATGAAGTTAATTAATAGTGTACGTGAAACAAAGATTTAATATATGTAGGAAAGAATGATATTGTATTGGAAACCAAATAATGGCATATGTAAGAAAAATAAGTAGTATATCCATCCATTCATCCATCCATCCATCCATTTTCTAAAACTGCTTGTCCTATTCAGGGTTGCGGGGGGTCTGGAGTCTTTCCCAGAGGCAGTGGGCGCAAGGCAGGGAACAACCCAGGATGGGCCGCCAACCCACCGCAGGATAAGTAATATATGTGAATTCAAATAATCATGTGCAAGGAACATAAGGACAGTGAATGGCAGAGAGAATGGTAGGATACGTGAATGAGAATAGTTGTTTGTGTGAGAGAGTTTGATTGAAATGGAAGGGAATTTGACTGAAGTAGAAATGATACTACATTCTCAGTTCTTGATTGGTTATCTTCGATGAAGCCTATATTCCCAATCATGACTGATCTGACAAATTGGTGGACCAGGAGCTACTCACCAAAGCCATTGGTACAGTGGCCGATAAGCTACTCTTGATCATTTTAATAAGGCATTTTGAATGTAATGGTTAATAATTTAGTTAGATTATAGGTTCCCCAAATTGATCAAATCAAGTTTTTCTCATATTTAATTTTTTTTAGATATGTCTGATTTTATGTTATACTTTAAAGCTTTTAGTGCAAGATTGTTATATTTTGTATATATTTGATTTATAATGCCCTTGGATTGTTGAAGTCATTAAATTCAGATTTAATTAATATGGCTTATTTTTGTTCAAAAGAAATTAATTTATTTACAAATTTGAGTAATTTGTGACTTTTCCTGTTACAGAAATCATGGAAAACAGAGTCAAGGATGTTCAGTTCACCACTAGTTTTTGTCGTATTTCAATTTTGTCAGCATAATAAAGTGGATTGTTTCAACAATGCATCGGGTCTCGGTCACGGGAGACCAAAAGTACATCTGCAGAAAGCACAGATGACATTTCTAACCCCAAAACCAAATCTCTAAAACCATAATTCCAAAAATGAATAATAAATATGAGAGTTTCCCAGTCATACCTGAAGTACAAATAGCACTGCACCTTGCCCAGTATTCATGCCTAAAAAGCACCCCCCCCCCCGGTCTGGCGGCCGAGGTAAATCCCTGTGACCCTCTTCCGGGCAAAGTACAATGGTTTTAACTGGGACATTTCTGTGGGGGTCATTGTTGGATCATAGTTTGTCGGGCCCATTTCTGGCCGTACCAGACTGCACAGCTTTGTGTATTGCGAAACCCACCAACACACAAACGTCACGATCCTCTGAGGGGATTTATATTATGTGCTCTTCTGGGAAGGCTTTCCATTAGATGCTAGAACATTGCTGGTGGGATTTGCTCCCATTCCGGTTAGGAATTGGCGTTGGGGTAACGGGTCCTTTTCTGTAAGCTTGTGTGTCAACAACTTTGCAAATGAACTCGATTCCAGATTTTTTGGCCTTCACAGTCAGGTGAGTTGCAGTTGTTCAGGACAGCTCTATCATGGCAGAAATGTGGTTGTGACAATCGCAGACATGAAACCAAGACCAAAACGTTCAAACACTGAGAGTGCAAATTAGTAACAGTGGTTTAATTAGTAACAATAGAGAAAATCTTCTACCACCCCATGGAAAACCACCAAAACATCAAGTCCATTAAGTTCCATTGATGGAAAAAATGACTGGATGATAAACGTCCGAGAAATGGGCCCAAAAAGAAAGTATTCAAAACAAGAAAGATCGGTCTCTCCCAAGCCTTTCACTGGGGATGGTACAGTATGTGTTGCCTATACTTTCCGATTGAATGCCAAGACATTAACTTCAAGCTGAGGAGTCCATGGAAATTTGTGGGAGGATCCTCCACAATGCTGGAGGCTTTGCAAGTGCAGCATTTGAGGAAAATGCCTTTAAAGAAGGGGAGAGAGATCCCAATGATTTTTTTTCCCCCACTATATCAACTATGTGCAGCATAGACCTGTGGTCTGAGACTTTGTAGTTCCCAAAGCAGAATGGGATACAAAAAATCAAAAGAGAAGAATGTGGTGAAAATGGGTGGTGGAAGACTGCACCCCTCAGACATTAGAGGAAGTGGAGAGGTCAGGGCTGTTTCTTGGCTACACCTGCACCAGTCTGTGAGCCGCTCGATCTCCAGCCTGTATGCTGCTTATTCATTGCTGCTGTAGAGACCCTTTAATGTTGTGTCATCAGCAAACTTGATGATGTTGGTCGAGCTGTACTTTGCAGCTATAATTTGTATTTTATAGCCTTGAGTCAGTAGGGCTGAGCACAATGCGCTAGAGGGCACCAGTGCTGAGTGTGTTGGTGGTGGAGTTCTTGTTCTGACACAGGGATCCTTCCTGTCCAGATGGAGCCGGGTCAGGTAAAGAGCCACAGGTATAGACCCCTCATATCAACTGTAGCCGGACACAGTATCTTTTCCATATGCAAGCATGTCATTTAGTGCATCACACCATGTATAATAGAAGTCATTCAGTACGTGCTGCGAAGGATGCCGTGTTGTCACAGGTGTGGAGTGTGGTTTTGAGGTCTGTGAAGGCCTGGATGTCCCACGACTCTGTTAACTGCATTGTTTACCCATTGCTGCCCTAGTGGCATGGGAAACGGCTAATTGTCTCCTGATCTAAAAACACCATTGCGTTTTTTCACCAGCGCATGTATCTCGGCCAGCATCTAAGGTTTCTGGTTGGCTTGAGCGGTCATGGTCCAAAATAAGAGACATCATCTGGGCACGTCTTGG
Organism: Mormyrops boulengeri; assembly: GCA_026781065.1. Taxonomy (NCBI): domain Eukaryota; kingdom Metazoa; phylum Chordata; class Actinopteri; order Osteoglossiformes; family Mormyridae; genus Mormyrops; species Mormyrops boulengeri. The sequence goes on from JAODLD010000002.1 coordinate 7,835,177, forward strand.
AATGGTGAGGCTCATTTGTACTGTGGGATGTATGTCGGCATTAGCAGTACAGACGCGTGCATTGTTGTTGAATTTTTCTGGTGAACCAATTCTGCCCGACATTATTACATCCAATCAAAAATAACCACGTTCTCACATCATAACCTAATCATAATCTGACACATTGCGATTTCTTCATATTAGAGATTTTCAGACCTTGCCTTACATCTAAATACAAGATTGTAATATTGATCGTAGAAGAGCATTCACAAAATGTCAATCATATATATCAGTTACACCTATTTTAAACCTGCTTTAAAGCTAGCACAATACCAGGGAGTTATGGCGTAACAATAAAACAGATTAATTTCTGTAGAAGCATTATTAATTTAATTAATCGATACGCAGTGGAAAACCAAGGCAAATAATTTTTGCTTACTTGGTCTATCTTTATTGTGCCGCAAATAGCAGAAATATAGTGTATAAATTTCCCAGAAGTACTGCAGAAAAAAACTATATGATGAGCAGTCACTGGAACAAAATCAATAATTCTGCTGTGTTTATCTCTTGAAGTTCATAAGAAAGTCATCTGCTGAGGGAAAAAAGATTAGGCTTCAGATATTCCTATAGCTGGCATAATGCTGAAGCCCTGTAATATAAGAGGCACTTACAAAGTTACTTGAAGAGACTAGCAGAAGGTCTGGCTCACTTATTTGAAATTGCCTTGTGCCAATATAATACTTTTATGCACTCTGAATACAAATGCCCAGCTTATCTGACTCTGTCATGATTACTCACAGCTGTAGCAGACAACACAGTATCAATCCATGGATGCTGAGAACATTTGGTCTTTCCTCCAGTGGAAAAACTGATGTCATATCTGAGATAATGCATCCTTGTATTTTGGGTAAGGTGATATTAAACTGGATGATCAACAGATCTACAGGAAAATCCTTTTGCAAAAACATTTTAAAAAGTGTGTTATGAAATATATAAAATCAAAATTGTGTCAATCGGCATTTAACTCAGTTCTGAGTCATATCTGAGTAGCTAAAGATGCTTTACTTAATTGAGTGTAAATGGTACGTTCAGAATGAATAATGATACTTCAGAATAAGTCCTATAGCACATAATTCTTACGTTTACTGGTTGGATTATTATTTAGTATTTGCCAAGCAAAGTATAAGAAGAAAAATGTGCCTTTCAAAATCTTTCTTATTTGACCGAGCCTCTGCGGGTTTTGATCTCAGTTGACATTTTTGTATTTATAAACACTGAAAGAGGGATGAATCACAGAAGTTGATAGTAAGATTATACACTTAGGATTAAACAATAGTGGTTCTTAAGTTCTTTAATATCTTTTTTTCATACTGCATACTACTCCACCCCATAGAACACACCTTTATTCATTGTAGTGATTAATTTTCCACCATTTTGTTTATTTTCTTTCGTACAGAACTCATCGGAACAGTATCGTACGTGGCAGGCAGTTACAGCGGAATGGTTCAGCAGTGCAGGGCCTAATGTACCTGTAGCCCATGTGACATTTCTTGATCCATAATATTCTGTAGCAATCCTGGTAGTTTCACTAAAGGGCCTCATCCTATTAGTAATGCAGCTGGAGTCATTGCCCTTGGCAGCCGTAGACTGGGGTTCAAGTCCTCCCTGCAGGGTTGCCACTGGCAAAGTTACTGCAATATATTTTAGTTACTACTGTAGACAGTGTAACATTTCCCACTGAAGAACATGATATATATACATACAGACACAGATACACACACACGCACACACACACACACATATATATATATATAAATGAAGGGTGTGTGTGTGTGCGCGTGCGTGTATGTTTATGTAAGATATGTAAGAATGATTTAGTGCTTTTTGAGCTTGGTTCATTTCAATTTAATTTTGAAAACCATCCCCATTTTCACTTTCAGTTTTATGAATTTATCTGTTTGTTTGTTTAGAAATATTAATATATGAATACCGAAATACATGAAATACTGATAACTGAATCAAAGTGAATTGAGTCTGAAAGGACCTTAGTCACAGTCTCAAATATTAATTGCTTGGGGGTCTTCTGAGACATTTGAAAGCTATCAACCGGCCAGAAGAGCTGACATGCATGGGTGGAGCTTGGAGGGGCCATGGGGACAGACTATTGGGTGGTCCGAAAGTGTTCTAGAACACCTCTTGCCAGCTCCGGAGGGGAAGACTCAGTGAGAAAGTGCTGGTTAACTCTGGGGATATGGTTGAGTGGTAGAAAAAACACTGTGACAAACTCCTTAACCCAGAAGGCAGTGTTAGAAGCTTCTAGTGGATCCGAGATCATCACTGCAGTTCATTATGGTGCTCAGAGGTCCCTGTGGCGGGAAAATTCACAGAAGTAGATCAAAACTGTGCTGATATGTTTAAAGCAATACTGTTAGGATGAGGCAGTTGACATGCCTCTTCAATGTTGCAGGGAAGGCGGGTAAAGAATCTTTGGACTGCCAGGGGTTGGATCAGCTACAGGAGGATCACACTTCCCAGCTTCCCTGGGAAAGCCTATTCCTGGGTATTGGAGAGGACACTATGCCCAGTGGTTGAACCTAGGATTCAGGCGGAACAACGTACATTCTGTTTGGGACTTGGAACAGTGGGCCAACTCCTCTCATTTTCCCAGTGCGGTGAGGATTTGTGGGAATATGCTAACATATTCTACATGAATTTTGTGGATTTGGAGAAGATATGTGCTATTTAGCCCCTCTACGAATACAGATAAAATGGTGTCCTGATCCTTGACACAAAGCAAGGTTCATCAACAGTGTGTGTTGTCTCTATTCTTCTTTGTGATTTTCATGGACAGAATACAAAGCTTAGGTATCACCTAGAATGAGATAACGACATCCAGATTGACCTGCTCGCTATGATGCCACTGCAACTCTCAGCAGGAAAAGAGGCAGGAAAAAGATGACGATGCTATATGCATATTGCTACAGCCAGAGGTGTAGCTAGAAATTCTGTGCCCCTGACAAAATGTCACCTTGCACCCCCAGCTAGGGTTGCCACTCTCAATCTGAAAAAAAACCCAAATGGAAGATTGAATTTGTCGAGGTGCGGGAGGGTCCCCGCAGGAGAATACGCAGAGTAGGGAGCATCCCCACATGGTAACTTTCAGAGAAGATTTCATGCAGAGGTACCTACGTATAAAGTGCCGGGCCCCCCAAATGTTCCGGGGTATCCATGCCCCTCCGATAGTCAACAGTTCAGCTAAAGTGAAGCTGGATGTGATATACAGTAGCCCCCCCATAGCCTCCTGAGGATAGCAGAAACTGCGCATAATAGCAAACCATCGGCAGACCCCATATATATAACGTGAGTTGTATGTATTTACATATGGTAAAGTGCAATTAATAAATTTTGCACCGTAAGACATTGTCAACATTAAATACAGTAATAATGAAGTACATTGTATGTTAATACAGTACTGTACAACTGTACTCTCCCTCTCTTGAATGGAAAGGGATTCTGACATTATAGCCTAACTCTGAAGGGCAATGAAAAAAATATTTATTATCCAGGGATGATGGAGCAAGGAAACTCCTGCTTTCCATACCCCTCAAAGGACGAAGGAAAAATGAGAAAACATACCGTTACATATTTCACTTTTTTTTTTAGATCGCGGTAAACTGTGGACAACTTAAGCCGAGGATACTTGGGGACCTAGTGCCTTAACGTTTATGCGTCTCCACAATTGGAGCAGTAAAGTAGTGACTAAGCAAATAGTATAATTATTAAATTATTACATGCCATCGATCAATAGGTCTCACACTGCCCATTTCTGTGAGAAATGTGTAATGCTTATTTGACTTATAAGAAGTGTTTTCACTCATATTCTTCAAACAAATGCAGTGTGGATTTTTAAATCAGTGCTTCTCCAGAACCTTATTCCGTAATTTTATCTTTAGATTCATGGTCTTTCGTGGCATTTTGTTTAGATATGTTCTTTAACAAACTCAGGGGTTTTCCAAAAACAACAGATTTTATTCTGAGGTTCAAGTGACACTTTAATTGTACAGAGAGTGACTCCATTCGACTAATTATACGCCAATTATATGCTATATTCTAAAGGCAACTGGTTGAGATAGCACTTATGTACGGGTGTCAATATTTATGCACTTAAGACGTTTTAAAAAAATAATTCTGATTTTTTTCAACATAATGGACTATTTTGTGATAGAATCCCTAATAAATCCATTTTTATAGAGACTATTCATTCTTTTATTTTCTACACTGCTTATCCCAGAAGCAATGAGGCAAGACAGGGAATAACCCAGAATGACGACTCCAACTCATCTCAGGGCACGCGCACCCTTCACAAACCGTTTAGAAATGCAGTTTAAAATCTTTCTGTATGATTAGCTAGAAGAGGGTCAACTAATCTACTTCCTGTCAAATGCTCCTATTACAGATAATAACTTTTCTGTTAGAGTCAAGAGGTATCCTGTTCTTCGGAAATGAAACGTACCCAACCTCGAGAGGTACTTCTTGCAGCATGATGCTCCGTAGTTTATCTTTTTCATTTGCTTGTCAGCGCTGAAACGTGAGCTACCTGAAGCCAAACAGCAAATATCAATGACTAATGAAGTCAGAGTGGGGAGAAAAAAGGTAATCAGTTCCAGATCTTAGCATTTTATGACCGAAGACAAATGGTAGGATCCTTAAAACAGACGCCATTGACTTTTGACTGCATTGACTTTCTCCATTAGCGCTGTATCCATTACTTAACTGAAATCAGCTAGGCAACATAAACTGACTGACCACTTTAGGTTCGAATGGACTCTTCTGATGTTTCTTTTGAAAGCTCATCACCACAATTGTTGTGATTGATTTCCCCTTATTTATCATAGTGTAGTACAAGTAATTTATAGCACTAAAATAGAACACCGTGGTATAATATTTCATTAGCTAGACAGACTGGGAAAGCTTTGCCTGAGAACTAATGTAGCACAAATTGCTGAAAAAGTTAGTGATGGCTGTGTTAGAGAGGTGTCACGACACACAGTGAACACGCAGCTTTCTGTGTATGGGGTTGTGTAGCTGCAGATTGGTCAGAGTGCCCATGCTGACCCCTGTCTACCAATGAAAGCACCTACAATGGCCATGTGACAGTGAGAACTGGACCATGGAGCAACCGAAGAAGGTGGCCTGCTCTGATGAGTCATAATCTCTGTCACATTACATATAAGGCAGAGATGGGACCAGAATGCTCAGTGGTCTTTTACAGCAGGATAATACGCCCTGAAACGCCCTAAAAACCCTTCAGGAATGGTTTTAAGTACATGAAAAACAGTTCAAGGTCTTGACTTGGCCTCCAAATTCCCCAGATCGCAATCCGATCAAACATCAGTGAGGTGTTCCAGTATATCTAGTCCGATTCATGGAGGCTCCACACAATTTACAGGACTTAAATTATCTGTTGCTAACGTCTTGGTACCAGATACCACAGGACACCTTCAGAGGTCTTGTGGCATCTAGGCTTCGACAGGACAGAGCCGTTTTGGCTGCACAAGGGGGACCTACAGAAAATTAGGAACGTGGTTTTAATGTTATGGCTCATCAGTGCAGATTGTGTATTTAATAAGTCAAACATATATAAATGTTTTCAAAGATGTGAAAAGTAATCCTTAACAATAATGACATTCAAATTCATTTTTGATATTAAGTATTTACCTGGGAGAAGTATTTAGACTCAAGTTACCATCAGCTTGCACGATTTTGTTAGTCCTGCTTGTTGGACCATGGTCATGAATTCATTTCACTGTTCTTCTTTCTAAGAACTAAATTTATGAAAATAATATCCAAGCTTTAGCATCTCAGCAACAATAGTGAAAGGTAAATCCATTTGCATAATTTTATAATTTTGCTTGCAGCATACCGAAAACATTTTATTTTCATAAATTGACAGTGTAGAATAAACTTGTGTGCATTTTATTTTATTATCCATCCGTCTTGCATTGCTGCTTATGCAGTGCAAGCTCATGGTGTAATTAACTTGGTAAAATGTATGCAATCACTTATGAGTCATATCAGTCTTGTTTTATGTACGTTGCTCAAAATACAATTGCCTAGAAGTTTTATAGTATGAATGTATTTATAAAGTCTAAATCCTTTACATTCTTTATAATGTTTAAATGACTCATTTTTAAATCCCTAATTTCATTAACAGATATTGCGTTTATTGTATTCTATACACATGTATACCTCAGTACAGCTAACACAGATGGAGGAATCATGCAGCTTCAGGACCCATGGGAACAGAAAAGGGGTCTGTTGATAATAACTCCTCATTTTCTGAAACTGTCAAAGGATATAACTTTCCTTTGTGTATTTTCTGTATTATTAGTTAGTTTTTCCATAAAGTGAGCTATTTAAATGTATATTACATTGCAAATTATCAAATTAATAGCCATTATTATATTAATTATTAATTCATCATCTATCTGACACATTTATCCAAAGCGACTTACAGTAGAGTGAAGGGTTGCAAATTTATATTACATTATTTATTTAACATTTTTTATAATGTTATTGGCATGCTATGGACTATTTATTGCCCAGTTTATTACATTTAAATACAGTTTATTTAGCTTTGAATATAGTGACTAGTTGACACACTTCATCTCTTTTTATCATATTTGTAAAGAGAGAATTTATTAGTGGATAATTTTAAAATGTAAGTTTAAAGCATAAAACTGGGCTATATTATAAAATGATTCAGGCTTACAGGACTGTCCATCATACGAATTAATAAGCTTTGGGATAGGCTGATATATCCAAAGGTCACGTCTCACTAAAGAACCAATTCTTGAGTAAAGAGCGGATGCTGCGACAAGGGAGTCTTGTCATATTACAATCTAAAAAGCATTAAAATACAGTCATTCTCTGGGACGGTCCACTTCACTCGCAATACGATCCCGCTAGAGTAACACAGTAACACACTTTCTGCACCTGCAGCTGTGTAACGGGTGCTAGCACATCTGTTGAGTGGATAATAACCTTTGACCTCCAGACTTGCAGGTCTGCTTCCCACACAGACCTCTATGTGTACAGAGTTTGCATGTTCCGTGTGTTTCTTCCAGGAACCCTGGTTTCCTTCCATAATCCAAAAAATGTGCAGTTTGGTGAATTACTCTAAATTTCCCGTAATGCATATTGTGATCTACAGTCCGTGTGCTTTCAGGGGCAGGCTTGAGACTCACGGCAGCACTGCCCTGGATAAGTAATTAAGGAGTCTTGATGAATAAATGGATGAAACCATTGGCAAGGGGGGGAGACAGAACTTAATAATTAAATTGTAAAGGTGTATTTCTTTGGGGGGAGTGGGAGGGCGAATGAAGCCAAATTAAATATTGGGGGTACACATCCCCCCTGGTTCCTGCATCCCTGAATGAACATTTAATAGTAAACAAGCGAATATGAATTGACAACTGTCAGCTATATAAGGCACTTTGATTAAAGGAATTTTCCAAGCATCAAAAATATGTAAATCATGAAATGAAAATTAAATGCTGGAATGCTGCACAACCTGACGGACATCTGTGAGCTTACCGTTTTCTGCATAGTGTTAGCACCCTTAGAGTCCTCATCTAGAAAATTCCCTTAGTCTACAGTAGAGCTATATTTTTAGGAGGTGAAGATTACATCAAGAAGTCAGAGTAATTGCTTTGCATTTCAGTGCTGTGTGTGTCATCTCAAATTTGTATTCCTTGGCAAGAAAGTCCTGAAAGTGCCACAAGTCAAGATTTTATGCATTAGTCATAATTTTGTTAAGCTAAGGTGCTCGGTGAGATGCCTCTTATTAATGCAGCACACATGCAGTAATAACAAAACTTATCCGAATCACTTCTTAGTCCATCACGAATGTATATACGAGACTCCCACACAGTGGCTGAAATAAGTTTTACCAAAATGCACATATGTGATGCAGCTACAATTTTAGTTGTTCTTGGATTTGCATATACACAAATTCTAAAATCTTCATGTGTGGAGGCTTGGTGTTTCATGGATGGAGGTAGCTCAGGTAAAGTGTACAACGGGATGGCTAGCTAGCAAATCCACCAACAAGGCCTTGCAATCAAATGTGAGATATATCCATATTATCTGTTAACTTCATTTCTGTTGAATGTTTTTTGTCTTGCACATGTGACCCAAATTCATTGTAATCTTGGTAACACTTTATAATAATGTTCAGTTACTCTCTCTCTCTCTATATATATAAAAGCCTTTAGTTAAACATTAACTAATCATTTACAACACCTCAATAAGACATTTAGAAGCCTGTAGTTAATAATGAATAAATGATTTACAAATTATTTACATTTGCAGCAATAAGTATGTAGTTAAGGGTTACTTCATTATTTACAAAACCTTTCTAATCGTAACATTTCTAAACGTTTCTAAACATGGATTGGTGGATCTGAGGCTGAGGATCTGTCCCACCAATCAGCATGTTGCAGGTTTGAATCCCATGAATGCCGCGAGTGATCCTACTCTGTCGGGCCCTTGAGGAAGGCCCTTAACCTGCAATTGCTTCGTCCTGGGTATGATGTTAACCTACATCCAGCCCTATAAGGAGGTCCTCTATCTCACAGCGAATAACTTGGGGGTTGGTGACAGGATTGGCACTCCAGCCACCAGAAAAAAAAACTCACACTGGTCTGTTTTGGACTAGTGTGGTGCTGAGGTATCACCCACTGCATGGCTGCACTCAGGTTCTCATCCCTGAGGTGGTTTGTCATGTGGCGGGCGTGGAAACGCGCTGTAATCAACGTATGCTCCTCCTCTGGACATAAATTATTAAAAGGGGAAATGATCATAAACAAATCATGGTAACGCTTAAAGCTGTCACCCGTATTGCATGGCTTCTTAATGTCATGGTATTTTTCTGCTGATAAACCCGTTAAAAAGCTAGCTTAAGCTAATGCTAAAATTACATTAGCTATGTAACCATGTGATTCATTCATGGATTATTATGCATGTGAGCAGTACAGCTGCGGCTTCTGGTGGGAGAGCGGGTGACATCATCGCCGCGAACTGAGCGCAGGAAATGCACTGTGAATGCATGGCCATGTAAGCGCCATTTTTAGGCTGCGTTGAAAGGTTCCACATTATTTCATATGCTCAGAATAATTCCTGTGCACCATGGGTATGTTTGTGGCAAAGGTGTTGCTGTGGGTTGGCGTGTCCTTTGCTAACTTGCAGGTCAGTTTTCCCCCATTGTATTTTAAGGCAGCCTTCATCATACATAACCACTGAAAAAGGTGGATATACCACATTTATTTGTTTCTCGGAGAAGCCTTTCATTTTGGTAACTTAAACATCTAACATAGATACAGGGAATAAAAGACCAGGATATGTATTTCTGCCTAGAGCAGGGGTGGCCGATCTTATCCGCATAGGGCCGATGTGTATAGAGGTTTTTGGGATAACCTTTTGATCAGCTGTTCAAACCCAGGTGTGAGGGCTCTTCAGCCAATCAGTTCTCTAATTAGTAATCTAATTTGGAGGATGCAGCGAAAACCCGCATACACAGAGGTCCTTTCTGGATAAGATTGGCCACTCCTGGTCTAGAGTATGATTTCCCCAGCCGCAATTACATATGAGCCTGCTAGCAGTTAGCTAGCGGGATCGCAACACAAGCTTGCCAAATCTCACGCAACTGATGTGACAGTCACGCTTTACGACTGTAACACAAGAAATCTTATGGCAAATGTCTAAATCAGGGGTCACCAACCTTTTTGAAACTGAGAGCTACTTCACGGGTACTGAGCCATACGAAGGGCTACCCGATATATAAATCCAAATGTGATTAAAGAAGAATAGCAACAGGATAAAATTAAATTTTAGACGCTGCTCACTGGTGAGTTGTGCTATTTTTAGATCAGGTCTGTGGGTGACTCATGCGGACCTTTGGGGCATCCTGGTGCCCGCGGGCACCATGTTGGTGACCCCTGGGCTAAATGGTTTAAGGGGATGCAAAAAGGTTTGTAAATGACTGCAGTGCTTCTAAGTGATAGCTACCTCTGCAGGCTGACACACAAGAGGTTATCAGCCCCCATTCGCCTCTGTGTTTGTTCATAATTAATCAATATGTATAGTCTGATATAGAGCAATTGGCAACCCATAAAGCTTTCCTCTATAATGCATTATAATGGTTGATATAAGAATTAAGGATGCTTGGTACTGGTGTAAGGGACTGCAATGTTTTATCAATTCTTATACTGACCATTATAATACATTATGAAGGTATTTATAGTGCATTTATAGATGACCGCTTCAAGTAAAGTATTACCATCATTTGTTTATGATCATTTCCCCCTTTTAATCATAGATAAATGTTCAAGGTTTTGCAAATGATTAGGTAGCCCTTAACTACATGCTTATAAATGTCTTATTAAGAATTTGTAAATGGTTTGTTCATCGTTAACTACTGGCTACTAAATGTCTTATTGAGGTTTTGTTAATGATTAATGTTTAACCAACGTGGTGTAACTGAACATTATTATAAAGTGTTGCTGTAATTTTTTATTTTGTCTGTGATATTCCACTAGTAGGTAATAATCTTTTCATTGTTCTAGTATTGCAGAATTTTAAAGCTTTACACACTTATGTTGGTATTTATCATCAAGGGGCACCAAGTCAATACAGACACCTCAGAATACAATTGTTTTGTAGCTGGTTCCTGACCATTTTGCTGTATGCATATTAATGAAGACATACAGAGTGTTTTAGAAACATAAAGCAAAATTAATATTTAGTAGGTGTCTGATTTGTTTTTAGTAAAAAACTAGGAGAAAATAACAACATAGATTTTGGGTGATTCCATGATTGCGGGGCCATTTGTGTCCCAATGACATTATATTTGCCAATAAACAAAGCTTGGAAAACACCATTTTACCTTGATATTTAAGCATTAAAATATTTTTTTAAAATAATGATATTTTTAGACAAATGTGTAAATCCATTTAACTTCTTATGCTTAAGACATATTGGGCTATGAGTAATTTAAGTTTTAATTGTGTCCCATACTGTTGATTCATCCCGGTTACCTGAATATATTATTGTTATCTGAACACATATTAAATATATGGAACATTCCGCAAGGATGTTCAACAGGAAGTTACGTCTTTGAGTGTCCCGAATGCCATGAGAAGAAGAAAAGTGAAGTTCTCTCATTCATTCTTTTTTTCTGTAGTTTCACATACTAAGGAGGTACTGCACAGTTCAACATTGTTAACAAAATTATGAACTGAAAGTAATTTATTAAGAAGACAAATAATTTTAGGTTGTCGGGGTTGTGGTGAATAATTTACTTAAGCAGCCTGACCCTTTAAGGAGTTACAAAGATATGGCATAATGCTATGTGTCTAGCGAGGGGGGCAGGTTTATTGTAAAGCTGCTCGCTGTTTTGACGTGTGGTTGTTAATAAAGTTCCCGTTTGGGATTAACTTTGTTATTGGCATTCCCAACTCAGTTTCTCCCTGCACCCAAACTCCTAAAAGGGAAATCAACAGAATGTCCTCATGGTCCACAGGGGGCGCTATTGTGCTGATCTAACGCAAAGCGCAACTAACATTTATGGGTGTGTCCATCTTGCCATTTTGATGGCGGAAAAAAGACTTTGCGCCAGCACAAGGCACCAAGAGGTTGTCCAAACTTTCTTAATTATTCAGATGCGTGTTTTGGCTGTGACATGCAATGAACCAATCGGAACGGCACGTCACCTCACCTGTAAAAGGCAGTGGCCCATGATCTATGGCGGATTGCTCTTGCAATGTTATGTTTGCTGACAAGCCAGATCGCTTTTCGCCTGAGGAAACGGACCTGCTTGTGCTTGCGGTGAACATGCGTGAGCACATCATTTATGGGAGCACCACTGTTCCACCTAAGCATGTTGAGGTGAAGCAGGAGTGGGATGAGGTGGCAGCGAGTGTGTCCTCGTTTTCTGGCATCATTAGATCATCCGGTCAGTGCCAAAGGTGGTATAATGATGTCAGAAGACAGGGAAAAGAGAAGCTCGCTGCTGAAGGAGAGCAGTGGCTGGGAACAGGTACTCAATTATGTTTGTGTGTTTTTTTTATTTTATTTTAATTTTGGGTCTGCATTTCTCAAAATATAAACAAAAGTGCAGTCTTTGTTCTAACAAAACACAACCTACAGTTTTAAGGTGTTTTAAAATGTTCGAATAAAAGGCAGTACCACTGTTTTCTACATCACACAATTTACATTCCATACCAGAATACAGACGATTCAGCTCTTCTGCCATTTGATCCCTCCTTGCCTGTGCTGATGCTATCCTACCCTCCTTTGTTGGCATCGGTACAGGTATTTCAGCATCACACCTTCTAAAGTCCTCTAATGTGTCCTCATTTATGTCCAACAGACATCCATCACGTATTGCAATGTTATGCAACATACATCATGCCACAAGGAATGCCGCAACCTTCTGAGGGCTGTATTGTAATGTTCCACCTGACATATCTAAATATCTGAAATGCATTTTCAGCAATCCAAATGTCTTTTCAATTACAATATGTGCTTAATTCTGATAATGAACTCAAGCAATTTTTTAATGATACGGTTTGTTCTTTACTTAATATAGATTTTTTTCTTTTGTTGTTTCATTAAACAGTATGATTACGTGAATGGACCGGATGTACTCTATGATAAAATGTATATTACTAAAATAACAAAAATCCATTAGTGCACCTGTGTCTGTAACGAGTGTCATGCACCCACACGTTTCTAAAATGCGCCACTTAAATACCTTTTAACAATGCGCCACTGACATTAGATGCGGTTTTGTTGGTCAAAAGCACGATGTCATTTTGCTGCCTTAAAATAGTATCGAGAATGCACTCGACCAGGCCTCATTTAAAAGATACCACTTCTATGGGCGCAAAATCATTTGCTATTTTGACGACATGCGCACATGTTATGAAAATGAATTAATTGTTCTGATACAAAAATGTTCGGGTACAAAACTAGCAAAAGCATTTTGCATTGTGCTTTGTGCCAGTGGAAAATATGGCCCATAGTGTTAGGGTAGGTTGGGTAGCCATGGTTTGTGTGTTTGCTAATTACATCCTACAAACTCAACCCCTACTATACTTTGAACATGGTAATCATTTCAAGGTAGAGTAACAGTAACATAGTTACCCATTCTATCGTCTGGATAATGTCATGGATTTGAGTGTATTGCTATAGAAAATATTAATGAAATAGTCCTAATCGTGCATTATTTGAACCCCATTTCCACTGTGGTTCCATTTTGCATTTTTTTTGTCTTGGTTTATAAAGGTGCATGTCATGTATGCCATCTCAAATGTCACATTTTTAATTCAATTACCAAAACAAAACCGACTAAGAGAAATATACAGGAAAGACATCTAACATGCTTCAGCACAAACAAAGATAAACTGCTAAGACAGTTTCCCGGACCAGACGACTGTGTTGTTTCATGAGACCCTAGTTGAGGATATTTAAAGCAAAATATAAGGAAGCAAAGAATGAGAAAGAAAGCAGGCAATAAAACGAATCACAGAAGAAATGTCAAGAAGTACAGAATTCTTCAGATTCAGAGAATCAAAGAAAACACGGAAGACAGGATTGAATAATTACACTGTATAACAATGGAAAACGCGCAACAGAGCGGCAGGTGGTCTCAAAAGCAAGGTAGGACCTTTCTTCTCAGAGATGATGTTATGAAATGAGAACTGGCAAGAAACAGACCCTTACGAGGAAGGAAAAAAGATGCAGAAGTGATTACTTTTGGAGACAGAGATTCACACTAAAAAAAGAAATCAAAGAAGACACCTCCATCTCACCTGTTTCGTGCACTGCAACTTGCATCCCTGACGATCCGATACATTAAAGATGCATATAAAGCAACTGCTAATGTAATACCATATGATTCAGCTCTATTGCAATGCAGTGCGATTCGACACGATGCATTACTGGACAGGCCTAGAACTTGTGTAAGACTGTAAGAGGTTTGATGAAAATTGGCCGCAGAGAAACAGTTAAATATTAAATCATTGGTCAAAAATAATCTCTTATCTCTTATATATTATTATGTTTTTACAGATGCAACGATGGTAGAAATGATGCATTCTGAGTTCATCCAAATTAAATCTAGTGCAGAGTTTTTAAATCGGGGAAATCGCATCGTGATCTTTTATGCCGGTGCTCATATGCAAATGCTGAATCTTACCGTCCCTAATTCCAACCAATCATATGATGGTTTTTAAAGAATGGGCAACCTACGCACAGCATGATTGGTTGAGGAGAATGTATGCTACTGCTCTAATGATATCATGGAAGAAATAAGATCCCTCAGAAGAAGCTTCAGGTGTCGGTGGAGAAGGCAACGGCTCGGCAGCCGTTAATAAATTTCAGAGATATTGTGGTTAAACAAGGTAAAAAGACGCCGGTATTTTTGCAGTTTAAAGTCTAACACACAACAGGCTGGTGCTTGTACTGTTAACTATGCTGAAAACTTGTGCAAACTAAAATTGGAAAGACTGCGAACTTATTTCACCACTTGAAGCATTGCGATCCAGTAGAACATACAGAATGTGAGTGTTTACAGTCGTGAACATCAGCAATTAAGGATTCCACTTTCTATCTGAAGAAACAAGGAATAAATTGTGTCCCATACTGGTTAAAAATGGGACGCAGTATTTTATTTTTCACTACGCTATGGGTGATAGCCCATAATAATGTCAAACCCAATCCCTGTTACAAACAGCGAGGCAGTCGGAGAGAAACCCAGCATCAAACGCTACTGTTGGCATTTTCTAATGTAATGCCCTATGACAAAAAAGTCCATTTTTGTATAACTTGATTAACTTGATTATTAAAACATCATTTTTAATGTCCTGAATCTGTTTAAGGGCAATTCTAAGGAAATATTAAGCAAAAATGGAGCCTCAAAGTAAAAAAACAATTACTTGAATTATACAATGATAACTATCGATATTGACTAATATGGTAGAAAGATTTTCTATATATAAATGTACTTACAATATTTATATAATTCATCCTCTAGGTCAGCAAAATTTGACGAGGGGGATCATGCGCCTCCATCAGTGATGAATAGGTGGGCATTGCGTTTGGAAAGGTTGAGAAATCATGATCTAGAAGTCCTTAACATATGACACTGTAAATGCAAAATGCATGTATGGGGGATGTTCTGGCTGCATGGACTTCTCTTGCCCGATCTGACAGTATAATGCAGTTTTGTTAATTGGGTTTTGTTCTGTTGAGTAAAGCTGGTTGTGTGGAACTTCACAGCGGGTTACCTTACTGGCGTTTCCCAAGTTGGGGCAATCTTATTTAAGTTTCAGTAAGTCTTGGCTGAACCTTGCTAGTGTTTTGTTTCATGCACAATTATTGAAAGAATTAATTTTAAGATATCCATCCAGAAATTGCATCCATTATCTTGTTCAACATATACAACCGATATTTAAAAGTTAATACGTGATTAATGTCTCACTTTTGCTGTTGAGCACGGCCTTGTCAGATATAATTAAACTGAATTCAATTTACATGTATAATTTTTCTTGTGTGACATGGAGATCCGAACAACTTGTAGGAAAATAACAATTACCTTTGGTTTTTAGGCTAGCTGCTAGCAGACGCTTTTTATCTTGTGATTTTATGAGGTGATTCTGTCCAACATAATGCACAAATTAATGCCTAAATGGTAATCAGCCTTGAATTAAAGTCTCTGCACAACTCGGTTCCTTGAAGATTATGCTTGTTAAGGCCAAACTGCCAGAGGGAACACCCAGTAATAAGGTCAGGTGTGGCTGGCCTGAACAACACAGCCTCCTATGTAATGTATGAGTGGAAATTGTCTTTTCAAGAATATTCCCAAATTTTCATTCACCATCTACAATAAAGTGGATGTACTGATTCTGTAGGAAAATTAATTAATCATTAATCATTAATGAGCTACCTGGGAGAATTTCCAGTTTGATTTATTTACTTTATGGCGTGCCATATGACGATGACCACACCCCTTTTGGAACTACACTCATAGAGCATATAAGGCTGACACAAAATTGTTAGGCGAGTGTATTACAAAAAGAACAATCAATGGCAAATCTTAAAGAGTACCTATGATCCATTTTTAATATGAATGTTAACACTCTCCCGCGACCCACTGGGTTAAGCGGTTTGGACAATGGATGGATGGATGTTAACAATCATTAGCTGATGCTGAGTGACTCAACTGGCAGTTGAAGTTTTCCCTTCCAATTGCACGTCATTTCAACTTTAGCAAGAAATCATTTCACATTATAATTTATTGACATATCCCAGGAGCATGTACTAAATAAGTAGTGAGAAGATGGATGGATTTAGTTACACAGAAATATTAGAGAATCTATGTGATATTAAGTACTCCCCATGTTAACACACTACCTTATGTTCTCAAAAAAGGAGCAATTTAATCGATAACACTTTAAATTGACTGCACCTTCATAATGCATTTATAATGCATTTATAATGCATTCAAAATGCATTCATAATGCATTTATAAAACAGTCATAAGCAGCATGTAAGTAAACCTTAACATCCTAACAGCTTTAATATACATTAATAACAAATATTATACAATTATTCTTATGCAATGTTTGTTATTATCATGTCATGTTATTAATGTATATTAAAGCTGTTAATGTATGTTAGGATGTTATGGTGTACTTACATACTGCTTATGCATGTTCTCAGAATGCATTATGAAGGTGCACTGGATGTTCTGCAAAAGCATAATGAATTCATTATGACGGTACAGTTAATGTAAAGCATAACTATTTAATCATTTTTGAGGCTATTGCCAACCTGATTGCTTACTAATTACTCAGAGAACTAACCCTTATTATCCCTTTATTTGGGATAATTTAAATAAAGTTATCTGAAGACTGCAAGTGTGATTACCAAACAGCAGGGATGCCGGTACAGACTGTGGGCCACGTGAAAACATATTATATCACACCCTCAACCCAGACCAATACAATCATGCAACAAATTTATGGCCCCTGTCACTCAGGGGCCTTTGGAATCATTCTTATTCCCCCCCACACGCCCCACACCCCCACAGTACTCCTGCAAAACAAGGTGTTATGATACCTGTCTAATAATCCTACTACAGTGCACAAAAAAGTGTCTAGTATCTGTCATTGTGCCAAAAAGTCAAGTATATTTTCATACAACGTTGTTGTAATAACTGGGCAGGCAGAGGATTCAAGTGTAGGAGCCACAAGTTTATTTCTAGAATCTTGGTCCAGAGACAAGCAAAGGTCAAAATCTAGGTGGAAAGAAGTAAATGAAACCCAAATCTGAGGTTCAAACACAAGCAGAAAATCGTAAAGCTAATCCAGGGAGTAAAGGGGAAATTCAAATCCATATCTCAAGCTGAAGAGGCAATAAACCAGGAAAGCACACCATGAAATCATGGTGTAGGGCAGGACATTTCGGAAGAATTTACTGGAGACCTGGGAGCTGATTTATAAAGGGTTCATTTGAACAAAAAATGTGACAAACCTTCGTACGCACATTTATACGATTTGGGGATTTATAAAAAAAAAAAACTTATCCTGAAAATGTATTTACGATTGGTCCAGAAAAGAGAAAATAGAATGCAGTGACATTATTTCATTGTCAATTTATTATATCTGATATACAACTAACATTCAGTATCTGTGTTGAGTGACACACCATATTGTTTTAAATGATATACCAATATATTTACTGCGTATAAGTTAGAGGCCCAAGTTTATGCCACATGCACCATCATCATGGAATATTTAGCTTTGTTAGAGGACATTGAACACGGGCAAATACAAAAAGAGCGAATATTTAGAGATCACCCTGAATATTTTTCCAGTGTTGATTTGTGGCTCATCGTCATTTCAGGCTGACAAGAGCGATTCTGAAGGAATTGTGTGATGAATTGGCCCAGGCCCTTGAATAACCTACATTACAAAATCATGCCGTTCCTGTCCATCGCCATGTATTGACAAGACTTGGATTTTTGGCAACGCAAACATACCAATAGGACCTGCAAGAATGGGCTGACAGATTAGGTGGTAGATGTGCCTTGTCGGAGCAGAACAGACTCTGCTGCAGGGGTGAATGTAGGCATCTCGGTCACTGCATATGATAATAAAAGGACAGCATGATACATTTATAATCGAAATCTTTGTGGCACACATCTTTTCCATTTGTGTTTTTTATCTGGGGGATTCCCCTGACTCGATTCTGTCTGTGTCACATGCTGCATCTGTATCTCCATGGGGGATAATTCCCGACAAGGACATCTCTCCAATTATAGCACATAATCGATTGTTCAAATCAGAGAGAATCCCTGTCAAGGATGCCCCACCAGTAGCCAACACCCTGCACTGGTGTGTAGCAGTACATTGCCTGGCATCTGATTTTAAATCCAACCTTTTGCTGACCACAACAACAGCAGCAGTCACATGCTGGCACTCAACTATTTTTTGGTCATACCAGCAGATGAACTACCAAAGAAAATGGTTTTCTGGTCTTCAATCTCAGATACTAAAGTCTGCACTTCATATTCTGATAAATTCCTTCCACCTTGTTTGTGGCTCTGTTATCTCTGGTATGTACATGATGTCACTGTACACATCAGCCATGACTGGCTGTGGTTACACCCACTGAGGGGCAAAACAATCAGCTTGGATGCCGTGGATAACATCTTAAATGGGGAAGAGCTGTCGTGCGATTGATTGTACAAACAATTTAACAAGAAATCTGAGCTATCTTTTTCCAAACTGCAGAAAACTAAAGAAAAGAGAGGCAAATTGAACACTGCAATCTGCAGAAACAGCTAGAATCCAGGCTCCAAAATATGGATTTGTGGTTGTCATTTTGTGTCAGTTATGTCGGATTTTTGGGTAAAATCATACATACTGTTTATATTCATGTATACTGTTTTGTTGGCATTTATTAAAAACATCCATGATAATGAGTCTTGTGTTCTACAAGCAAAGTGAGGGTTAGTTTGATTGTGTTAGCTAGAGGTTTTCTTATAAGAGGCTGCTCAAAGCAAATTTACACAGTAAGCCAGATAAGTTCAACATTTTCAACAAAATACGGTGGTCAGGAAACCTAATTCCTGGCTACATGGTCTGCTGGTCCTTTGGTAAGTGGTACGGATCCCTGTCGTGTCCAGCTGCCTTTAATTTAAGAAGATAATGATTTGTTTCACAGTTTTCCTGACAAATTAGCTTTGACGAAGCATGTATTTGCCACTAAGTCCGTCTGAGGGGGGTCTGGCATTGCCAGTTTGGTCATTTCTGGGGAGAAATGACCAAACTGTGGGAAGGGGGCGATCTTTAAGCGTGCACACATATAAATGTTTCTACAACAAGTACAATTTATAACCGGAGATGGACTTTACCGTTAGACAAGGCAGGCTACCGTATGTGCCTTGGTGCATTTAGAGAAGTGACATTTAAGGATATAACATGACACAACCATTTAAATTATAACAACATGTCCAATATTTCCATTTGTAGCTACAGTTATCAAGATAAACAAAGTTGCCCCCCTTTCCAACTGTAATGGACTATTCTACTTTAATATTTCATCTACCCAGCTTTCATTTATCAGTGGAATCTATTTGTTGTTTCACTGCTAAGGAAACCGGTACAAAGTCGCCTAACAGAAGACGAAAACAGTGCAAAGGTACAAGACTAACATTATTGTTTTGATAGCCGCAGACGAATTCTGAATTGACATAGAGAGAACACAATTAAATGAGCATATGCAAAAATTCAAGACTAACCTTAGCAAAAGAGGGAACAGTTAAACTTATTAAACTTGGCTGATTGATCCAGGCAGTGCGATATCTCTCCTACCCCCCAACTGGCAAATTTTATCAACAGCACTACCTCTCCCCATCCCAGCCCGCTAAGTTTTACCGCTGGCACCCTGTGGTTTGATTAGCATATTATTGATGTTCCATCATTTTTAATTCCCTTTCCTTTCTCTTTTGGCTCAAAAATACATATAACTCAAATGGCACATTTTAGGGGCCTCATGGTTACAAACTGTCTTGTATCTGATGTGACACTCAAGACTCTCAGATTCACGCTCACACAAGAAATCTAACAGCGAATCTATATTCTGTTGTAAACGTAAATCTGCTACATCAAAAGCACTGGGGTAGTTTACAAAACTTACATATTATTTACAAGGTAATAAAACTGTTCCATACATATAATGGTATGTGCATGTGCGTGCAGAACTCAAAATCTCACTCCAGCCAGATGACCGAGTTCAGCGACCCTGTAGTCTGCCTCTGTTCATAACCTGTACATCTCGGTAAGCGCAAGGTTTTAGAAATTTGCGGTTTTAAAAATTTTATTTTTCCTGTTCAAATGAACATCAAGTTTTTGGACGAATGTTTCCTCTTCCGCAAGAATGTACAAATTTTTTATAAATGAGCCTTGTGTCATGCGAATGTGTCCTCCAAAACGTTTTTACGCTGTGGCCCGTGCATAAATGTGCGCACTTTTTCAGGATACGTTTTTTTCATAAGTCCTCATATTTAAAAATGTTTCTCATCCTCATGTTCATACACATCTTTATAAACGAGCCCACAGGTTTATTTAATGTAACCCAGCTGATCAGGTTCCTGAGCTACATGTTAGTTTTACTGTTCAGGGAACATGAAATGGGAACTGCCACTTGTGTTTCTTGTGTTTTTGTTTGGAGATTTTAAAAGGAGCTGTCTAAGCCAACCACAGTGTATTAGCTAAGGTTACTGTGAGTTTGAATGGCCACAATTGCAATTAATTAATTTTGGTGTGGTGATAAACACGTACTGTTACTATGACTACCAGTTAAACAGAAGCACAAATGTCAACGATTAAATATAGATACTGTAGATGGAATCATTAATCCTTGTCAATAACGATAAAAATACATGAACTTATTTAAATACTTATGTCATTCTTTGGTATTAGTGTCAAGCTAACTTTGTTTATTCTGTTCTGTTGCAAACAAGGCAAAGTACACCTGAATTTTAATGAGGATCTTTCTGCTGCAGTTCTACGTTACTTTCTTTTCTATAACATCACCAAAGGCAAAGATTTTGAAAGATTTCTTTCATTAAGTGTCTGTCTTGACCTCTATGCTCTCCATTCAGAGTCTAATTTAAAATTCTCCAATTATGCATATAATGATCTACAATGAACCATTCTTCAAAGTGAATGAGACATAAGTCTTGGATTTAGGACTTTTTCTTTTTGGTGGGTGAAGGAGGGGCTCGGGGGGGGGGGTCCTCTAAATTCTGTTTTGGTTTCATCCTCTGGAAATAAATATAGATAAATGATCACTGTCTTTGATTTTGGAATAAAGACTAAATATTTTGCAACTTGATGGTTTGGTAATTTATTATAACATCATGACTTGATGGGATACATCATCATTAAGTAATTGATGAAGTATATACATAAAATATGGAGTGTGAGTTTGTAGCAAATCCAGATTGCATGTGTGTTTACAAGAATCCAGGGATGCCCTTTTCAGGGCGGCAGTTGCAGAGAGTGGACTGCAGTGTGTTCGAAGGGAAATAATGTTGATCTTGAAGGTACAGAAAGATTGTTTTATCATAAGGGTCTGCAGTTGTCTGAAATTTCTTTAAAATGCTCAAAATTGTCCACAAGTTCCAGACTTCAGGACCAACTGCTCTGCATGGTTCCATGTAGCTGACATGAGGATCTGCTCAGGGCTAAGTGTCAGGTAGCCTGCTGTGCTAAACTGAGACTAACGCGCTAGTATCCAAGCTGCTCTGTACCCCAGAATGGAGGCCTGAAATTGTCGAAGTTCATGCCCAATAAATAAGTAGAGCTCATCACAATGACTTTAGGTAAAACACCACTAACTGTCTATTGCATGCCAGTAGAAAGAGGTGTTTCCCACCGCTCAAACCAGGCATTTGCATGGGGCCCACATGGTTTGGGCATCCCTGTTGTCCACAAACTGTCACTACTCTAAATAGTAAACAAACATGTTCCATATCTAGGAGATGCAGAGGCAGCGTGTTCTGTCAACCAGCTATCTTCTGGCTCCATTTCTTAGTTATTTATTTAGTTTTTGAAACATCTGACGGGCCCCGAAGTGACTTTATAAGTGAGACCCAAAACAAAACAAAAGCACACCTCTGTAGATATTAGGCTATCAGTAAACACTGTTAGTAAAGTGAATCATCAGTAGTCAGCAATGACACTAAAGCTTATTTATGTATGATTTGCTGGGTCATTATGGTATATGCTTCAGTATTTACCAATGTTCTAATCATTAGTGAATGCATTAACTCATCATGATTCAGGCATTAGTTCTATTAATATATTCTTATTTGTGTACCAGTATTGTAAAGTGTTACCATCATTTAGGCTTATACTGACAGGAAGTCATATTCCTTGCATTCTTTCTAAGAAATAAAAATAATGATTTTTATGCCATGTTTTCCATTTCAAAATGTAGCCATTTTTTTCCCATCCATTCATCCATCCATAGTCGAACCACATATCTTTATCAAGGTTGTTGGGGGTCTGGAACCTATCCTGGGCACCAAAGGGCACAAGGCTGTGGTACACCCAGGACAGGATCCCAGTTCATTTTATTTATTTTGTTTAATTTAGCGATCTGTTTTCAATTATTGATGGAATACCAGCTGCCAGAAAAAAAAATCTTATTAGAACTTTTGCAATCACATGCCTCCAGCCTATTTGTTTCATACTGTTCATTCCTATCTGTAATGTTTGTTTGACTCATATTATTCAGACAAAAATTATATTATTATTATATATTATTATTAATGATATAAAAATTATACTTAAATTGCACATTGGTCTTGTATCCACATTTTGTGTCATGAATGATTATGACAGAAAGGCATATAAAAGGTGTAGAGAGACAAGCAGCGGCAGTAGCCAAGTCACTGTCCTGCTACCTGGTTGTATTCAAGCAGCTGAGACAATCAATCTGTGGAGTGATAATATTTACCATTGCACACAGACACATTTGCCATTGAAAACATGCTACTGTTCTGACCACTTGTTAACAAAAAAAATCAATGTGAGGATTAAAACAGAGATAATCATAAGGGTTACAAAAAACCAAGGTCATTTTCACACTGGTAACTTACCGAATTCTTTCCATAAAAAAAATTAAAAATACTGTTGTACTATGAATTCATTACCATCAATCATCAATCTTTGATCATAATCCTTATGTGCTGTTTTCTTGTGCTTAATCTACCTCTTGGATGGCAACAAAGACCCCAGCTGTCAGTTCACCATGCTGCCAGATTTCATTTGAAATAATTGCCCTGGGAAATTCTACCATAATCCTACTTATAACCTTACACTAGTCTCATAAGAGAGAGAGAGAAGGATAGTCTTTACAAGGATTATGTTATGACCATTTAGTGTCTGAGAATTGCACATTAACACAGGCCTTCCTGTGCAGTGTTGCAGCGTGGGCGACATCCCCGACTTAAAAGATTATGATATCATCAACTATGTAGTTCACACCACATCTCAATACAGACATGAGCAGTTTAAAGCTTATAAAAGTTTAGAGGCATACAAGTATTTTCTGGGTAGTCAAGCACACAGGACTGGTATATGGGAAATTCCCAGAAAAGATCACTTCCTAATCGTATTGCAGGTGAGTTATACCCTTATCTTATTAATCCTGCAATGTATAAAGATGAACAGACCATGTATAAGGCAATTGTGTGTAAATCAATTTTGGTATCAGCCTAGGCCTGAGGGTTATGGTGACATATTTTACCATGATTTTTTTTTCATATCAAGCGATAATTATCACGATAAAATTGAATACTTTACTTCAATACTCCATTTTTACTTAAAATTCTCTTAGAATTGATTGCCCGTAAACAGGTTCAGTACATGAAATGCAACAAATTTAATGGACTGAAACTGAAATCTAATTTTAATAAATAAATCATATATCTAAATAATTGCCTACCGAAACATGTGCATTCAGTGGGCTGCCAATTCTCCTGACCGACCGCCACAATCCACTTACTGCATCTTTCTGAGCCTGCTGGAAATCTATGATATGTCAAACCAGGTTTAACACCTCTTCGACATCTCAGGTATATTTAACAGAAAACTAAATATGTCGCAGCTGCTTTTTGTGCATTGTAAGGTGTTGCTTTTGGACAGACCATGAGTTTGTTTGACAGGTAATAAAAAAGAACAGACCAAACTATTTTTTGCAATATATGGAAAGTAAATTGTTTTTGACCACATCAATGAAAATTATGAAGATAAAAAAATAATAAGCTTCTATGTGATTCATAAATACTGAATCGAGTTTCCACAAATACATATTCTTGACAAATTATTCCAGCAGATTCCAGCAGTGGATGGATGTAGTAAAATGATTGGAAATATATTTTTTTTTCTGGGTTTTTCTTCTTATTCTCTTGCTTTGATTATTGTTTTGTGACACACTCGTTGTCCCTGTATCCTCTTTGCACCCAATCTTACAATGCTTGGAATCAGACACCACACCTGGATCCTAACTGGCAAATTTTTGTCTCCATGATATTTACATTACAGCAAAAGGATTCCAATAATCATAAATTGTACATAGGTTCGAGCTTTTAATAACAAAAGACAAAGCAAAAGTAGAAAGCAAAAAACATTAAAAATAAAAATGAACAGTTGTTTGTGAACTCTTATGAGAAAATTACATTTTGTGACTAAAGCTCCTTTCCTTATAGAAGTATTTTAGAGAAAGAAAATGCTGTTTACAAAATTATGAGGCAGCCTTTGAAACAGAAAAAAACGGAAATCAGTAATAAAAAATGCATATTTATATTTTATAATCGCATGGGAGGGGGGGCCTCAGCAGGGATTCAAATAAGGCAAAATGTGTTTTGAGTATTTTTAGGTTTTTTTTCCACTTACCTTCCTTTCATCAAAACCTTATTATATACTTGGGTGCCACTTTACAATAAGGTTCCCTTTTGCCACTTGTAAATGGTAGTAACTCATTAATAAAAATAAAAATGTTTTATAACTTGTTTAAAATTGTCTATCGATAATTTACAAAGTGTTACAACCTAATTAATAACCACATTATAAACCATTAATAAACCCTTTATATGGGTAGCCTTATTTTAAAGTGGCACCTCTACTTGATTTATTTTAATAAAATTTTACATTCATTTCTGAGATATGTTGCCAACAGAATGTATACAATGAAATAAATCGTGAAAAATGTGGTGACTGAAAAATTCTATTTTTGCTCATTCGTAGAGCAGGTATGATTTAAAAGCAAGTTATTTTTTATATTTTCATCTTACATTTTTCCCCAAATATTTGTTTGTGTGTTTGTTTGTTTCCATAGTATAGTAAGTAGTATAAGATATTCTCGAAACAAGGCATTGTAATGGTGGGTGCATGCAGGATCAAACTTATTTAAAAAGACAAACACTGCATCATGTTACCTAGCAACTGTGGATGGATGGAATGAAAACGTCTTGCCTTCAGGTCTATAATGCACCTTTGCTGCACCAGCAAGCTTTATACTCGCTTTGCTTGCTTTGGAACAATAAAAGATAAAGCTATTCTTCTTGGAAACTGGCTGCGATGAGAACACCTGTTCCAGCCAAATGTAGATGCCAACGACAAGTCTGCTGCCTTCACTCATAGCGCATAGCTACAAGTGGGTCATTTCCGCTGAGTGACTCGCCTGGGATGAAGTCAGATAATTATATTGGATATTCTGAAAAAGAACACCAGATCAGAGCAGGAAGGTGATGCCAGTAGGCTGGCATGCATCATTGTGATTCCTCTTGTCATGATTAGAGCCCAAGCAACAAATTAATGACAATTAAAACCCCCCTTTGCCTAAATTCAAATAAGCAGACAATACAGCTGCATGTGTTTGGCCCCTGCGTGAAATCCATGGATTCTGCCTGATGTGAAATGTGTAGCATCAATAAAATGACTGTCATCCAGTTGGAATCAATCAGTTTGATATATTAATGAAATTTAAATTGATATCAAAACCTTGCTTCATAAATATGTCACCAGTAGCCTTAGTTTATTTTGTCTTTGGCAAGGAGAAACACAAAGTGGTGATGACACATCTTCAAAGTCTCCAAAGGCACTCTCTAGTCAGTATGCGTTGAGATTGATGTGGTTTTACCACCATGTCTCCTGGGTTTATCTGCCACAAAGGAAACAGGTACAAAACAAATGCTTTGGTGATTCCTCTTCTTAATGTGAGCTACTGGGATTCAAATCTGTCCCGTAGCCTGCCTCTTTCTTACAAACAATACTAAGGGGCTCATTACACAAAACAAAAGGCCTCGGCGTCATGATTAAATTCACCGTCTCTTCTCTATCTGATAACATTTCCCTTGATTACTCCATTCACCAATATATGGTAGGCTTTTGTCTAGTTATTTCCTACTATTAATTTACCAAGTTGATATGCAATGTTACTACAGCGGCACAATTGTCATTGGTTACAATTTACAGATAAGAGTGAGCACTCTAATAAATTATATGTATATAGATTCGATTTCTAGATAAGCACCTGTGTACAGTATAATGTACATTTTTTTGCAAACTCCAACCTTGTTCTTCTCTGTTTCGCCAGGATTGGATCTGACTGTCTGCTGTGTGTGTGTGTGTGTGTGTGTGTGTGTGTGTGTGTGTGTGTGTGTGTGTGTGTGTGTGTGAGATATACATTACATTGTGGGGACCACAATGTGATACAAATCTGTTATTTTGACCTTTGGGGGAGCATTTCTTCGGTCTCCACGAGGGGAAATTCGATTTAATAAAAATCTATGACTACAATCAAAAAACTAAAAATGCCAAAAGCCTTGTATTTTGTTTGGTTACTTATGGATACGGTTTGGGCTGGGTAGGGGTTAAGGTTGTCATTGTTGGGATTAGGGATTTGCCCATAGAACTGAATGGACTTGTCCCCACAATCATATGAGTACTGGTCTGTGTGTGTGTGTGTGTGTGTGTGTGTGTGTGTGTGTGTGTAGAGGAGTATATGTATATATAATGATCATTACTGTATCATGCTTATTATTACTTTGCTCTTACCTAACAAAATACAGACCTTCTTTTCAATTTAAACAGAAAAATCTGGTGTGGTGAAAGTGTCGCTGCTCTCAAGGACAGTCATTCTGAGGACCAAGTTATTAGTGTGTCGGGTATCAAAATAAATTGCAAAGAGCTTGCACAGCCAACCTTTTAGCATGGCATGTTACCTAGCAACTATAGATCTGGTATTTAGGGAGAAAGAAAAATATGGCTTTGCGATCACTCCCTTTCCAAAGCAAACAGGAGCTGAAAGAAAAATCTATTGAGAAAAGGATTACAGTTTTCATTGTCTTTTATTATAATTCATTGTTTAATTTTATTTGAAACAGTCTTTAGCTTGAATACTGCATACATATATTCAATGCTCGTTTCACTAGAACTGCACTTGAAGAGTCAAGTTTTATTATGCTCAACTATATGGACACAAGAGCAGGAAGGCTGTGCCTCGGAAGGAAGCTGAATTTAGTTGGGGAAGGACTCTGAGGAGGTGGTGCGAGAATCCTGGGCTGGCTGGAGACTCACTCAGTGCCATGTTTGTCTAGAGCATAGGAGACTGAAAAATGGGGGGGGGGATTTCAACAGGATTTCAACAGGATTTCATCCACAGCGACAAGAGGGCTAGTCAATAGCTGCTTCCAGTGAATAGAACTCAGTTCAACGCATGGCACACTGGTGAGGGAGCAGTGTTTAAAAGCAGCACGCATCCCAGGAAGGCTGCAGCTGGCCCAATTAGACATTTCTGGCCGTGCTGGGGGCGGGGCTTCCAGTGCCGCGTGCTGACCAGCTGCCTAAAACCCTCACCCTTACTGCGGCGGGTTTAACAGGTGACCACTGTGCCGCACCTGAAACATGTGCTCTTATGCCGCATTGTAGCTCAGATGATGGTGAAAGATATTTTTATTTTCACTGTGCTGCCTTGGATATATTTGTCATCTTTATATACAAAACCTTTTAAAATATTAAAAATGACATTTTATTGTTTATGTGTTTTTTTTTCTCATGTTGATTTTTAGCCTAAACTTAAACTTAGCCTAAACTAAAATTTATCAGTTAAAATGTCTATATCAGTCAAATAAGGGAATTCAGTTTTGCTTCTGTCAAAGTATTTTTCATGTTGTAGTAATGAGGCATCTTTAAATTACATAGTCATCACAGAAAAAAACAGACGATTTAGACAAATACAAAGATAAAAAGCACAGTTTCTTCTGCTGTAGCCTACATAAAGCCAAAGGAACTAAAATGAGATGAGTGAAACAGCTTTTAGTTAACAAAAAGACAAGTCACAATGCCAGCTGTAATTGCAAGGCTGAAGTGATATAGAGGAAATATTAAACTTTAGTTCACATGATTGTGGATCAGCTTCCCCTGTTTTTCCATTTACTGGAATTATTCTCCTGTTTTAAGCTGGCTGCAGAAATCTGGCATTGTCACCTTTTAGCCATTTACTATACTAAAATTAGCAAGCTGAGAAGTTAGTATACCCATATAATTATTACTCAACGTGTCCATCAATGGAATAGTATCTGTCGATATTGCAAACCCTTACCCTGGTCAGTGTTGCTTGGAGCCTATTCAAGGCAACACAAGGGCACAAGACTGGGGTACATACTGGACAGGATGAAAGTCCATTGCAGGCTACACAATCACACACTCAGTTTAAAGGTGCCAGTTACCCAAAATGCATGTCATTGAGGTGTGGGAAGAAAGACCCACAACACAGAGAGAACGTGCAAATTGCACACATACAGCAGACACAAAGCAGAGGTGGCATTCAAACCACCAGTCATGGAGGTTAGTGGCAACAGTGTTACTCACTGAGCCAGTGCTACATGCGTATTGAATGCTGTTATTCCCATAAATTCATCGTAATTATTAGTATTTGCAAAGGTGAATAAAGAATATGCTCATTTACAAAATTACCTTTAAAGAGAACTTTATGTTAGCACAAGTAATACAATGTTAGTTTTCCAAATAAATTCAAATATTTCAAACTTCAGGCATTTGGTCCAAATGCCCCCTGGACGCCTCCCTGGTGAGGTGTTCCGGGCATGTCCCACTGGGAGGAGGCCCCGGGGAAGACCCAGGACACGCTGGAGAGACTATGTCTCCCGGCTGGCCTGGGAACGCCTCGGGATTCCCCTAGTGGAGCTGGATGAAGTGGCCGGGGAGAGGGAAGTCTGGGTTTCCCTGCTTATACTGCTGCCCCCGCGACCCGACCTGGAACAGCGGTAGAAATGGATGGATATTTCAAACTTTTATGAATTCTTATTCTCCTGTAACAGTATAAGCTGACTTGTATAACAATTAGTTATTCTAAGTCAAATGTTTTGTGTACCACGCTACATCACAATTTGTAAAAAAAATATTTAGCTACTGGAAAAGCTACAGTATTTTAAAAGTAGGTAAGCTACTGAAAGAAGTAGTTATGTTAGTAGCGTCACAAATTTAATTAGCTACTCTCCAACGCTGCTTGCGACCCTGAATAGCATGTGCAGATACAGAAAATGGATGGATGGATGAAAGTTGTGTGCCTTGTGATGGGTTGGTGTCCTTTTATGGATCATTCCCTGGCTTGCATTCATTGTTTCTGGGATAGACTTTGGACCCGGGTATATAAAATGATTCAATGAATCAATCAACCAATCAATTAATCAATCAATTAATCGATCAATCAATAAATAATTAAATTAATTTAGCAAATTAATAAATGCAGAAGAGTGGTATTAGACTGTAGTATTAAACATGAAGGAATGAAAGAGATCAAAGCTTGATATTATCTGCATTTCTTTTAAATACTGCCCTAGATTGGGCATCACTGCCACGGCAGATAAAATACAAATAAGGCACTTGTTGATGTACAGCTGTATTGTGCAATGTCAATACTCAGGCATGCATTATTCAAAAGCCAGTTAACAGACAAAGCTACTTGTTTTGGCTTATTTCCAGCCCTCTAATTAGCTTTGTTGTGCTCTTGAAAAACAAAGCACTCAGTGGGCCCACTGAAGCAGGGCCAGGTTTCATCAACAGACCCATTGTTTTTAAAAGCAGACGGCTCTCAGAATACTGGGGAGAGAAGGGGCCGAGGCCCTGGGCACAGATCATATCTCATCATTACATTACTGTCCGATTTTCCATGCTCTTTTGAAGTACCGGCAAGCACTAATATTTTGTGCAAAATATGCGTGTTTATGAAGTTTGCTCAGATAATTTTCCGTGGAATATATGAACATACCATAGCCACACTATTAACTCCAGCTGTCTACTCCTGTGCTAAACTGGAGGAAAATGCTCATTCTATAGAAACACCTTTCTCATGTCGAAAGGTATTCACTTGGGCACACGATGCAATGAGTGCTTGTGTAGATGTTTTTGAAATAAAAGGAAAATAATTGAACAGTCACTTACCAGCCGGATTATGTACATCTGACTAAAATAATAACTCTCCTCTTTGCCCAACATTCTTCAAAACATTATTATTTCTAAATTTAATTAGAAACATATTTCTATTCGTCCAATTCATTCAAGTTTTTTTTTTAAATTTCCTTCATGCTTTTATTCTTTAGTCCATAGATTGGCGCTTCTTCAAAATAAAATGAGAACAACACGCCCCCCCACGCCATTTTCTTAAACCTTGGGGTTTAAGAAAAATCATTAAGTGAGCCAAACAAAAAATAAGCTAAAATGCAACAAATTTAATTTCCTTTTAGCACATTCAACTTGTGAAATGATTATATCTAGGTGTTAATACTGACCAATTCATTGTATCAAAACAATGAAATTTGCACTTTGTTTCTCCATGTTGCCCTATGTCCTATAATACAAAAACTAATTATAGGGTCACAACTAATAAGAGGCTGCTTGGAATGTGTTAAATTTGTTTAATTAATGAAGTGGTTTGTGGCCCAAAAAATATGTCTAAGTTGCATAAAACCTTTATGATACATTGGCTGACTTAATAAAGATAGCATATTGTACTGTATTATAAATCAATTCACAAAAAATACTGCAGGACTACTTTAGGAAAGCTTCAGAAAATACATACAAATTGTTTAAAGATTGATTTTTCAACTCCTGGTGCATTATTCACAAACTATAATTATCTGGGTATGAAATGTGAAATTTTGCTGCATAATAAACTTACAGACAACACCAAATAATTACAGGTGGATTGGAACATTTTCCATCATTCATTTAATCTATAGAGCATTTTAAAATGTTTTGTTTGTCAAAAAAAGCTTTTCTGGTGACACTGTGATCTCCAGTATTGAATCTGATTGTCTGCTCTGTGTATGGGTTTGTATGTGTTTCTATGAG
>JAODLD010000002.1:7866769-7896033 GCA_026781065.1 Mormyrops boulengeri
GGGGGTTTGCATAGATCACATCTGAGGACCAAATTGTCCCCAAAGTGTAGTAAAACCTGAAATTTCCCTATGCTTGGGGACATCTTTTGAGGTCCCCATCTGGATAACCTCAGTTTAATAAAACTCTGTGAATGCAATCAAAAAAGTAAAAATGCCAAAAGTCTTGTATTTGGGTTGGTTACCTATGATTAAGGTTAGAGATGGGTAGAGGTTAAGGGTGTCGTGATTGAAATTAGGGTTTTTCCCATAGAAATGAATGGACGGTCCCCATTTACATAGGTACACCAACATGTGTGTGTGTGTGTGTGCGTGCGTGCGTGTGTGTGGCTCAGATATGCATTACATTGTGGGAACCACAATGTGATACAAACCTGTTATTTTGATGTTGTGGGGACCATTTCTTCAGTCCCGACAAGGAGAAATTCAATTTTATTAAAATCTGTGACTGCAATCAAAAAACTAAAAATGGCAAAAGTCTTGTATTTTGTTTGGTTACTTGTGGTTAAGGTTAGGGCTGGCTGGGGGTTAAGGTCGTCATTGTTGGGGTTAGAGTATTGCCCATAGAAATGAGTGGACTGTCCCAGCAGAGATATGAGTACAGATCTGTGTGTTTGTATGTGGGCCCACAGATGGACTCTGATCTTGTTCAAATTGTACCCCTGCCTTGTTCCCCATATTTCCTGGTATAGTTTGCTCACAAAAGAGGCTGGAAAATGGACAGAAGGAAATACTTTTTAATTGTAGAATGCCTAATATGCATACTTATTTTGTGGAAAAAAGACTTTGCAGTGGTTCTGGAATTTGCAGTTTAGGTTTGTCTAATCATACTTATGAAAAGTTTGATTCAGCACATGACATTCACATCAAAAGGTCATATATCCCAACCAAGCAATATTTAAGCAATCCAGTCTGAATGTACACGTAGTAAGTATGTACATTCAGATTACTAGCGTATTTTCCTCAACATGATGCATTTATTTTTGGTTTATTGACCACTGAGCAGGGAATGTATAATGCATTTCACCCAAATCTTGAAGAGTGCCTCAGCTGCTGTATCGCTTTAGCCCTCTAACGCTGCAATGATTTTGATATATTGATTGTCTGTTTGGACCTGTTATCTCAGCATAACAGGGTGTGGAATCCCCTGACAACTCTGTTGGGACCTCCGTTAGCTGTATAGCATCCCACATGCCGACAGTCCTGTGCCAGTGATAATGGAAAACACAACAGTATCACAGATGTGATTAAGCAAGGGGCAAATTTAAACCATCAGTGATTTTCTTTTGAAGGCATCTTCATGCAACCCTGACTCTGGTCCCAAAGCACCTGGGGATTAGCATGTTCTTTTCTGAAATACATGAGCATGCCGTACCACAAGAGGGCAGGATATAAAACCATACCCCTTGGAGGTTAAAATACATCTGTTGAATAAATGCCTGCTTAAGCAGCAGCAGGGCCGGTGTGACATTTTGTCTACAGGCTTCTCCTAAGGGAATGCGGATGACTTTGAAAGGTCTGACATTTCTCACCTGTGGAGTTCGGCCAAAGCCCAGTGGCACCGCGAATCAGCACCCTGGTTCTGAGCTGAGCGGCGTAACACACATTCTCCGAAAAAAAAAAAAAACGAAGGAAGAAAAAAGAAAAATAATGTCACCTTGGCCTTGACAGCTAGTTGCAAATGTGATGGAGCATAAAATGAAAGGATGAAAGACCCATGCACATAAGTGCAGCCTTGTCTATTCTGAGAGAAGACAGACAAAGTGATGAGCCTCCTCCAAGGCGTAAAAGCTCAGGGTTATTCGCTAACACTGCTGTTGGTTTCCACCAATTTAGCCCTACATCTTGCCCCCCTGCAGCGTTCTCCTCAATGCCCTGATAGCCCTCACAATTTTCCTAGTTCTCGTTCTTCCATCTTCACTAATTTTAATTCGATTTTGATGGACTGTGCTATTTTACTATTGTTGTTATTGTTGTTCCTATACCTGAAAGACAGTTTAGAGAAGCACTGGAAGGGATTTTTTTCAGAGAAGCAACACTGCCATCTGTTGGAAATCCATGCGAATATACAGCCCCATGCCAATCAAAGCTGCAAAGTTACCCACAATTCTTTTCCAATCAAGGTCTTAAAATGACGTTCAAAGACTATAATATAATTTATCACATGTCCATGTTGCATAATATCCCAAGTTGCTTGCGAATAAATTGCAAATATGAATTCATGTCTTGCACTACTGTGCAATGAAGTATTTTTTGAACTGAATTGCAGCAATAAAATTGTCCTACGCTAAACATGCATAACCTTATAAAATAATGTGTATTTGGTGCCATGCAGAACACCGTCTGTCTTGTATGTATGCTGTACCATTCAGTTTACAGGTTTCTAATCTTTTCATGTTTTGCAATCTTTTGCATCAGTATTTCCTAACCCTTATGACGCAGATTTAAATTATTCAGTGTGGACACACTGCATTTGACATTTTCAGTGGCTGCTCATTTTCCAAGTCATACTTATGAGAGTTCATATACAAACATCCACACATTTAATTTAGAAGGACTCATGAATTGAGGGGGTAAAATAGTGCTTGTCTCATTGTGTTCAACAGATGGAGTATTTCATTCTAAAATATTATAATTTAAAAATAAAGTTACTATGACAGTTGTATCTTTTCCTTGCAATTTTGATAATGTGACCTGGACTTCACAGCTTCGCTTTATTGTACTTAAACTGCATGTATTCATTCGCTGTAAGGCAAGTAACGCAATGAATGGGACCTGAGTCAGACATTTTAACCCCAAAGGCTGAATTTAAATAAATCAACATTTGGAAAACAAATATGTAATCTTGACTGAAATAATTCCGAGAATTTCCGAGTTTGTGCTTCAGAACTGAATACAAGCTAAAGGCAATAACTACTGGTTTACATTTGTGTCCCTACTGACACTACAAAGATGTCGCTGAATCATGTGAAAGACATTTCATGTTTGTTCCTCTTTGCGTAACAGGTGTGGGAGATGATGCCATGTGATGCAGATATTTTGCAATTTTCCAAGGTATGTTTTGCATTAAAATTCATTAATTACCGTGTGTCTTTTTTCTTGAATAGGAGAATATGATAATGATTGCGCAAATACAAATTGAGGCCGATGATTTTATCCATGCAACTTCAGTTTGTATATAGTATACTGTCAAATGCTAATATTAGCAGCCCATAATAAGCCCTCTTCTTTATAATGTGACAAGTATGAGCACTCAAGTGGAATACATCACTTGAACTCCTATAATTTTTTACTCAATTTAATATGACCCTTGAAAAGAGGTTATGAAGATGTTTGCCATTATCTTCTATCATTATTAAATGATTTATAGCTGAATATTCACCAGAGCTTTACTACCACATATTCTGCTTGTGGCATATTATGATAAAATTATGAAATAAACAAGATTATATGATTCAAATAAATGCAAACTATTGTTTTGTTTCGGTAGTCCCTGTGCAAGGTTAAATTCGTAAAATATGAATGTGTTCAATTAAAAAAAGAATCTCATTGTGTTTTTTATGGTTATGTTGTATTTATAATACAACATAAAATGCACCTGCAAGACTAACAGTCTATTTGGATTTGCAAGCAAAGTCAATATCGTGTTATAAGCACAGTTTTGCTAAAATGTGACAGGTTCTGCTCGATTTATGCAAGGCAGCGTATGGACGCATCTCTCTGGGTTGTAATCATAGTTATATCTTGCAGACTCATTCCACAGATGTTCAGTAGAACTCAGATCTGGTGCGTAGGATATTTATTGCATAACTGCCATTTTCCATAGAGACACCGCCATGAATGTGACACGAGGGTATGCTTTGCTGTGGGAAGGTTAGCTGAAGACATCTCTCGTTTTCATAAAAGTAACACATTTTTTTTTTGTTGCAGAACCATCAATTACTATAACCAAAGATCTAAAGACACTTAACACATCTGCCAAGACAATGATATTCCGACCCAGGTGTTGTGTGAAATACTTAATCTTTAGAAGTGGATGCTTTCTACACAAAGCGACTGTGGTGCATCGCTGAAAGTAGATGAATGAAATGACCACAAAGTTGATAATGGTTTAGACTTGTAAAGATCAAAATATATCAGCAATCATGCTTTTAAAATGTTTCAGAAATAACCGGACATAAACAGCATTGACAGGAAGAGCCCCCTCTGCGCACTAGTTGTGTTATTTGTATTGCACCCTGCAATTCTTTATCCTTTGGCTGCGGCTTTTCTTCACAGTGGGCAACAAAGCTCTTTGTTCCTCGTAGCTTCGCCATACATCCATTAACTGGCCGGTCTATTGGATTTGTTTATGACGATCGTTCTGAAAAACCATAGACCTAACATTATTTTTAAAAAAAACTTAGGGCAACTGGATGGCACAGAGTGTAGTGCTGTTGCCACAGACCTGCAAGAGGTCACCCTCACTTTGTGTGTGTGGAGTTTGCATGTTTCCTGCTTTGTTAGGCGAGTTTCTTCTTGCAGTCCAAAGACATGCAGGTACTGTAGGCTAATTTCTGTCTGAAAATCTACGACTGCAATCAAAAAACTATAAATGCCAAAAGTCTTGTATGCCATTATCTTTGGTTACCTATGGTTAAGGTTAGGGCTGGGTTGGGGTTACGGTTGTCATTGTTGGGATTAGGGTTTTGCCCATAGAGTTAAATGGAGGGTCCCCACAAAGATATGGACACAAACATGTGTGTGTGTTATGTATATATTACATAGTGGGGATGAAATGTCCTTTCGAATGACCTGTTATTTTGATGTTTTGGGGACCACCTTTTCAGTCCCTGCATTTGTGACTGCAATACAGTGTGTGTGTGTGTGTGTGTGTGTGTGTGTGTGTGTGCATACGCACTCACTGTGATGGAATGGCATTCTTGGGATCTGAATGATAAACTGTAGAGGTCTCTGGGAACAGTGCTACATAGAGAGCTACCTTCTCTCCATCCACTAAAACACGATGTATGAAAATTCACAGAACTCAGTAACATACATGCACTCAGTGTACTACCAGATAACAATTCCTTTTGTTTACAGATCCACTTCAAGATTTTTTAAAAAATTGCTGACTGAAGATCCCTTTCCTCGTAATTCTCTTGTACTGAGAAGTTGTGCACATGTGGCCTTCATGTTAGCTTTAACAAATGTTTCTCTTACCTCTCTCATTAAGAAGATGTTTTGGCAAAAGAACTGTCATTGATGGAATGATTTTATTTATGATGTTTGTTTTTGTTTTGTTTACCATCCTCCATAAGCACTAGGCACTGCGCCGTATAAATATCCCATGAGAGTCGTTGTTTTTGAGATGCTGAACTGCCATTTCAGACACCAGGAAACAAACCTCATTTAAAATTGGGTAGATCACACGCATTCTAATGCTTAGCCACACTGTAACTGAACCTCTTTCCTTGTCTGCAGACTGTGTAAATAATACTTACTGTATGGATATCTGTTAAATATGAAGTCTTGATCCCTTAAGACAGGGGTGGGCAATCTTACCTGCAAAGGGCCGGTGTGTATGCAGGTTTTGGGGGTAACTTTTAGGTCAGCTGTTCAAACCCAGGTGTGAGGACTCTTCAGCCAATCAGTCCTCTAATTAGTGACCTAATTAGGGAGTTGTAGCAAAAACCCACATACACACTGGCTCTTACTGGATAAGATTGCCAACCCCTGCCTTAGGGGCATTAATGTTGATGGGACTTTTAATTTGATAATGTGGTATTCCCTTGATGGAATAAAATGGTATGTGCAAGCATGTGCAAGAATATGTAACATCTTCAATGAGAGAAAGAGATGATATCCGATGGGAAATGCACACCTTTAGATCCTGGCTGACAGTGAACAAGTTCATACTTTGAACAAGTTATTTTATCAATCAGTCAGCAATTTTTTGTATTTTATTTAAGTTGATGAGCTATAATTTTGCTCTTATGGTGTGTTTATGACACACAAAGAAGGCAAAGGTTTCATAAATCAGCAGACCTCACTGGTCATGTGTGTTGCAGTATATATTAATTTGTATCTCTGTTTGGTGGAAAAGGCCAAATTTGCGATGATAAGCAAGTCTAGTTAAGTGCCAAGTAAATGTAAGTTTCAGAACTTTCAGCATTCAGTTTCCCCAAAACCAAAAAATGAAATACTAGAAAAGTAGTTTCACAAGAAATTCATCATTCATCTGAGTACATTGTATATTTGTCAGAATCTCATAAAATTCAGTAGCAAGTGATGACTGTTAACAGTGATTAACCACCCATGTTACGTGGCTAATAATAATAGCATATGAATAATGCCTCTCTTAACATCGAGTTAGTGTAAATTAATTAGTCTAAGGGAGGTATAAATGACATGGCTGAATAAAAGCCTTTGTGAACTATTATGTGTGCTCCTTGTTAAATTGTATCTAGTGTTTGCATTTCTGATTGATGACTGCTGCTTTTCAATATCTTTCTTCTCTTTGTATATTTATGGTTTGATTTTTGGTATACATCTTAGCCAGGATAGACTCTGGCGCGTGCCTGTCCCATGACCATGATTCTTGTACCTGCTGTTCTGCAAACAGATTCCTTTAAACTACAACCTTTTTTTAACGTCCAATCTCGGTCATTACCATCTTCTACTTTTCATCATTTTACTTCTTGATGCCTTTTGAGCCATCCACTCATAACCGTATGCAAGGATTATTCATGCAGTATGAGACCATAATAGATTTGTCATCATTATTTGAAACATGTTTATTGGGGGGAAAAATTACTTCTGCAAAAATCTACCATAACTCAAAATTGATTTGTTTAATTAAATATAGTACTTTATACAGCGCTCACAGACAGTCTTGGGATGCTTGCTTAACTCTGTATTGATGTAGGAAATTTATTGCTTTCGTATCTCATTACAAAAGTCCATTGACAAGCGATGTTTTAAATATCTGCACATATCTTTTCACACATTTTCATAATGTTTGACTGACTAATTGTCTTCTGTTCTTGCCATTTTGCTGTTAATTGCAATTGTCATCACTGGCTCCTAAAGGGATACAAAACACAAATGTTTGGCGTTTCATTTTATTGCAAAGGTATTACTAAAAAAAAAAACACCTAAATGAGATGACTTGTCAATGAATGTGTTAAGACAAAACAGCTCTTTTAGAACTGTAATTCTGGTTTGAGTTTTACTTGAAATGAAAGTTTTACTTAAAACTACTGATTGTTTTAAAATATATATATATATATATATATATATATTATCTATAAGATATATATTATCTCATACAACCAAAATATTTTTAATATTTTTACTGGATTAAGCAAGTAACTCAGGACTTTCTGTGAGCACTGCATTTATCTGGCGAATTTTTCGCAGTGAAGCATTATATGTGTTACATTATGTATTATAAGGTCGTCACCCATAGAACTGCCAAACAGCTGCAAGCTGACAGGTGACCCTGCGGCATCTGCTGCTGAGCACTCAGCTCCAGGCACTGGCCCTAATCAACCATGGCTGGGAGCCACTGATTTGGAAGGACGCTCCAGAAGACCAAAAAGGCCAGCGTCCTCGGAAGGGGGGAGGTGCTGCCTGGCTGAGAAATACCTTCAGACAGGACAAAAATGCCAGACACCAAATGCTGGGGACAAGAAGGCTATAACACCGACTACTCTCATTTGCCATCCTAACCACTGTTTTGTTTGTCCGTCTCCCCCTTCAGATGAACCTGGACTATATATATATAATATATAATTCCAGTCATTCTCAAAAGTCAGTTATTTAATTTAGGCCATCAGACACACAGACTGACTGTGAGCAATTAGGCCCCGTCCACACACTGTAACGAAGTCACTAACTCACCTTAACAGAATAGCTTTAGTAGGATGACGCTGGAGTAGCCAATAAAACCCGACTAACCACAAGGGTAGGGGCATGCACACTACGCACATCCACAATCCATATATGGGATATTACTCTCAAATGTCACCCCCGAAGTATTGCGAACTTCATTACTTTTTTAGGATTCAAAAATACAGTCAGATTGATTTCTTATAATAATATGCAATAGGTTGTTTTCAATATCTGAATGCAAAAAGGAACAATGTGAAGGCAGACAAGGTTACATTTTGATTACTGGGTTTTTGGTACTGACAGGGGTAAACAATCAATCAGGATGGTGAATTAACAGCCAGTTGAAATATGCAAATATCCCAGTCCTGAGTGGGGTACCTCTTAAAGGCTTTTTGCCACAGCTCCTACTGGTTTCAGATCCACAGCAAGGATCTTGCCACTTTAAAAGTAATAGTCTCAATAGCAACACAGTAGACTTGTTTATAAGGTAGTGATGGTTACAGGACCACCTACATCAAATCTGATCCTAGACCTTGAATGGTAGAATCCAAGTCCAAAAGACCAAGACTTTAAGGTGGTTGAGGTCGTGTCAAAACCGAGACTTCGGGGAAGTCGAGACCAAGTCAAGACCAAAACGCTGGAGTCAGGATCACATTAGCCAGAGCAATACATTTCACCCCCATCATCTCACCATCTCACCAACTACCAACTGGAGAGAGTCAGCAAAACAGGAAAGCTGCTCTCCTGTTGACCAAGGAGTTTAGTGTTCTGTGCCTGTGAATTCAAGTCCTCCCACACTTTCAGTGTCACCTGCTTGCTGTTGAGGCATTTGAACCTTGAAGCATTGTCTATTATAATATAGATTATCTTTTGACTGACGCCATATTCTTCAATGATTTCTTTGAAAGCAGCAGCAAATCTTGCACTATTGTGTCTGCCTATACATGGTTTGCAGTCTAGCAGGTATGAATTCAGAGCAAGGGAGCCGTTTAGTCACTCCAAGGAAAGAGCATAGCCTACAGTCACACCGAATGCCAGTTATTGCCAAGACAAATGATCGGTGATCCAACCCCCTAACAATTGTTTGGGTAACACTTTAATTGAGGGGACACATGTAACTTAGTTACTGCTGAAGTATAACATATCGAACAAATATAGTGACTGCATGAAATACATGCACCGTTATGATCGGTTAATGATAAACAGACATAAGATCAGTAAATAACTAACCCTAAGTTTCTGCTTAATAAATGCATTAAGTAAGCAGTGTACTACTACATTACTTGTGCCTCCAAGTAAAATGTTGCCATTGTTTGCTTAACCTCACTCATCAATGCACGTATCACGTCGAGGGAAAGGACAGAGGGGAAATGAAATGAGCTTCATTAAAGGAAACCACGACACGGACAGGGCAAATCAAAACAGATCATGAGGGGTCAAAACCAGAAGATAAGGATCAGGCAGAAATACAAAGCACAGGACACATTCAGGAGCACAAGCAGGTAGTGACATCAATGACCAGACTGGGGAGCACAGGACTGGGAGGCACTCTTATACGTCACTGATGAGGAACAAACAAGAGGCATCTGGTGTGAATCACATGAGGGCTGAAATGAGAGGTAAGGCAAATGATCCATAGGTGGGAGAGAACGAAGGGGCAGGACTGCAGGACGTGACAGCAGGCATGCATTTCTCAGGAATCTTTCTCCTTCAGATTGATGTGTACTTGCCTGTATGTAAAACAAATAGGAGGAAGTCATCAGATTGGTGAACAGTAGTAGTGCAAGAGATGGTAATTTTACCATGTCAAAGACACTTGCACTTTAAGTTTCCTTAATGTCAGATGCTTGTTTACGTATGTATTTTTTTAGATTGTTTTAGATTGTCACCATATTGTCAGTACATTGTTTTGTGTATGTGTGTGTGTGTGTGTATTAGGTTTATATTACTTTGTGGGGATGAAATGTACCCCACAATGTGATATAAACCTGTTATTTTGACTTTGTGGGGACCATTTCTTAGTTCCCCACAAGGATCTGTCAATGCAATCAAAAAACTAAACATAAAGTCTCATATTTTGATTGGTCACATATGGTTAAGGTTAGGGCTGGGTAGGGCTTAAGGCCGTCATGTTGGGATTAGAGTTTTCCCCATATAAATGAATGGAGAGTCCCCACAAAGATATAATTACAAACCCGTGGGTGTTTATATGAAATTTCTGTGCCTTGTATTGCTTAAATACTTGGCTTAAATTGCTTCTCTGAAGGACAAAAAGGTATTTTGAATCGAAATTGAATTGTATTGCTGTCCATTACATTAAGACATTTCTTAAAATGTTAATTGTCCACTACTGATAAGGGGAGAGAGCAGCCAATGATCAGATCTTGGATGATGCTTGATTTAACTTGTTGCCAGGGTGACTGAACGTTGTAGAGTGAGTGACACCTTGATAAAGCATGATGAGACATTTCGTTTGACGCTATTTGCTTTTTGTTGTTCAAGAACTGGAAATATAAAGGGAGAAATTTGGAAAATGTTATTTACAAATACCTATCCTATTAAGAACCGTGCAAATAATCAGAAGCTTTATGTTGTATAGAACCTACTATTCCCTCCACCACACTGTAATTAAGACATTCAGAACAATTTAAATTAAAGGCGAATACAATTATAATCGCTGAATTAACTGCAGTGCCCTTAGAGAAGAAAATGTCAGCACACACTTCACGTTTTACTAGTGGTTAACTGATATGGCGATTTTTATTGATTCGGGTAACCAATATGTTAACTGATATATTATGCATCTCTAGACACCTAGTCAGATGAAGTAGAGTGCTGGTTCAACAGATTTCAAATTCGTCCATCAAAAAGAAATACCTTTCATTGATGTGCCTTAACACACATTGTTTTTCTCACACCGGCAGATGAACTATATAAAGTCATTCTCAATATGTTGATTCACTCAGCACAAATTCTATGTGTTAGTTATACATCAGAAATAATAAAAGTGTTTCTGTGTTTATTAACATGAATTTCACCAAGAACTAAAACTGTAAATGCAACTTAGAAGCACATTTCTGTCAGTTTATTTTTTGTATTTCCTCCAAAATGTTTATACAGCTACTCCACCATTCGTAAATGTGCCATATTTTTCAGGATGCTTTTCTTTATGAATCCCAAAATCTTGATACAAACGTGCGTATGAATGTTTCTTGTCCTTTTCAATCATACGAAACCTCTAAAAATGACCTCCCAAGACCAGACTCGAGAACTACAGCACTAGTATGAGGTATGTTTACCAAATAGCTATTTGTTTTGTAATTCTCTAATAGCGCAGTAATTTCAATTTTAAAGCCATCAGTAGATATGTATTTATTAAATTGTCTAACCTTGAACCACCATTGTGTCTACATCTAGTGTGCTTGCACAATGTGTGTTGTTCCAATATGTCCTCTAATGCAATCCTCTGTCTGAACGTCACAGTGTATTGCATGCTTGTAGTACCCTGTACACTGATCGCTGTCCTGTGCTTCCTGGGATTAGCTCCAGGCTCACTACGATAAGCAGTTATTGACAATGAATGGGTGGATTGTAATATTGTTAGTATGATTGGTTGAAGTAATAACCTTCATTCTCTCTTTGCGTATTCCAACATAGAAGCATTTCACACTGCAACATATGTACACATGCTATTACACACATCACACATTAGTTGGTCAACTTCAGTATCTTCATGCCTCTTTTCTTTTTAGATTATATAAGTTGTGAGATAATTGTTGTCCTTGGACAGAAAAAAACCCAGGACTGACTAAAAGTTGGGGCTAGGAGAGACCACTCCCAGCAAAAAAAGCCATTGTGATGATTATTCTACTTCTACATGGCCTGTTTGAGAGTGCTAATGGTTGAATAGATAAGATTGGACAAGGCTGGGCTCTTGACCAGCCTCCGGGGGCACTTGGAGCAAATAGCTGCTATGGTGTTTTCTATCTGTGCATCACTGCACACACTGCCTAATCACAACTTATTCTGCTCGTGGTCTTTGGACTTCACATGTGACTTAGTGAAAGGATGCCCATTCCACACACTATGGAGGTGGGATTTAAACCAACAGCCTACAAGTGGGCAGGCTCTGCTCTTATCCTAAAGGATTTTTAAAGGATATGCCTGAAATATTATTTATTATTAGAAGGATAGTGAGTTGTTGTTCTAGCTTCCATCACAAACCCAATTACATTTTTCCAAGCTCAATAATTGGCTGTCTTGGCATAGACAAGAAGGTATATTGTACTTCTTTGCGAAAGCAGGACATTGATCCATGACGAAAGTGTAAAGGTTAATGCACTGTTACAAACCATAAGCCTGGCTCAAAAAATCTT
Source organism: Mormyrops boulengeri (assembly GCA_026781065.1). Taxonomy (NCBI): domain Eukaryota; kingdom Metazoa; phylum Chordata; class Actinopteri; order Osteoglossiformes; family Mormyridae; genus Mormyrops; species Mormyrops boulengeri. Next base: position 7,879,018 of record JAODLD010000002.1, read on the forward strand.
TTCATAAAAAGTAAACTAATTAACACTGTCCGTGGCTCTCAAATTCAGTTGCATAGTTTGCAATAGCAGCTAATATACTATTCAGTTGTAAATATACAGTTGCTGTTTAGTCACTTCAAGCAGGATAGAACGTATTTGCAGTTTCTGTCCCTCAGTGCTAAAGTGCTGTAATTAGTTCTGTCATCTTCATCCCTCTTCAAGAAGCCAGTCTACACAGAAGCTGTTGAAAGCTACAATACCACCTTGCCACACCAACCATAACAATCCCAATTTCTGAACCGTGTCATATTTCAAGCAGAATGAAAGCCAGGAGGCCGAAGCCAAGCAGTTTGCTCTTGTAGCAACCAAAGTGTTGGTCATGTTTTTAAGACTGACTTGGCTGTCATTACACTTTGCTGCACCGTCATTGTTTCCCCCGCGTATCTCCCTTTAGGACACTACAGTTCAGGCTACCATTCTTTGTTATATAAATTTTATTTCTAGCAATCCATCCATCCATTTTACATTGCTTATCCGGGGAGAGGGTGATCTGGACAGCCCGGTACTGCAACCCCCATTTTCAGTAATGTCACAAGCCATTCACCTTATTCCCTTTCACATGTAAAAGTTATACGTGTAGCTGATATCATAGAGAGGATACTTATGTAATAGAATGCTTGGGATGTTAAGAAATTTAAGGATACTGTTTAACAAAATTTCCAGTTATCGATGACAAAACATTGAAACACACTGATATGTATATTGACCCATTTTTTCTTCCTGGTCTCCATCAACAATGGAACTTTCTTGGCTTCTTAAAATTATATGGAGCGCCATGATATGTGGATGCAGAAAATACAGACATGGATGTAGGAAAATAATCCCGGAACAATGGAAAGTGAGTGCACTAATGAGGTGAAATGCAAATTCACTGGGTACAAGAATAACTAGAAAGGATGCTGTCCTCAGTACAGTGAGCACAATGTTCTAAATCGCCCATATAGTTTAGCTTAACGTGTCCATGAAGTCACGCTCACAAAATCACTAAAATGCACACACAATTCATTTTTTTGGTGCTTTCAGTTTCATATTTTGAACTTTCAAATTAATTTTTAATTTAATTTAATTTGTGTCCTTACCTAAAGGTGTGTGAATACTATGGGTTTTACTGCAGTAACTTTATTCACTCAAGTCTTTGCAAAAATGTATGTCTCCTAATCCAGCGTCTTATTCTGCTAAACCTGACACTAGTCTAAACAAAGTTTCAACCAATTCTGTGGCAGAATATATACGGCCATCTCATTCTTAATACTGCGGACGGTAATAACCAATATACTGCTCTGGAAAAAATTTTAATTTTCAGTTTCATTCATTTCTCAATTTATGGGTGTGCACCTGGCTCTTCTCTGTTTGTCATCGATGAAGGACTTCTTACTTCCTTTATGGGTCTTCTGTCCTACTTCTAGGAGCCTGATATGAAGTATCCAAGCAGTGCAATTCACACCACTTAATATTTCCCATTCTTTTTGAAGGTCACATGATGTCATCCTCCGATTAATGAGGCACTGTTGGATAAGTTGACGGCCATCTCTGGCATTACAAAGTTGCTTCTGCCCTCTACCTGCCTGGTTTTTGGTCATTCCCAGTGTCTCCTGCTTCACTTTATTCTTGTGTGCTGCTGTCTTATAAACTCTGAGCCTGGAAGCAGCCTGCTGCTCAGTGTAGCCTTATGCCAGCAGAAGCAGGATCAAACCAGGATTTAGCAATGCAGATTCTTTAAAAATATGGAGCGGTCTCTTAATTTTTTCCAGAGCTGTATGCATACATCTCTGAATCCTTTATAAAAATGCATAATGTATCTCCCATTTCAAATTTATTCTCCTGTACTTTTAGTTGCAGTTTACATCATTTGCATATTTACATACAGTTTTCAAGAATTTCCCTTTTGTTTTAATGAGTTTCCCTGCTTTTCAATAAGTATTTTTTTGTTTATCTTAACATCTCTTGTGACTCCCTGTAGGCCTTTGCCATTCCATTCTGAACAAACATCTTTAAATTACAGTGATAAATGTCTTCTTTTGGAAGATATATCCAACTGGCTTGTGCCACAAGAAGAAACAGCAACATTGGAACTGAAACTTCTGCTGGCAGATTGCAAGCACATTATTTACATAATTCAGCAATGTATTGGTAGTTACAAATATCTGTGTACCTTGTGGTTGTTTCATTTTACAGTCACCTGAGGAGCTCATTAACCAGTCATAAATATTGTGCTGGCTATAAATGTTGTGCTATGTTCATAGGTTTGTCATAATGAAGGAATCAGGCCAACAGATTTATTGGTGTAACATCTCTAATATAGCAACTGATTTTCCACTGAATATGAATGCAAAACGGCGTGGCTCAAATATTTATGTTACAGGACATACACGGTGTTCTTTTGCATAACATTGTTTTTTAATAACTTCCCAGGGCTCCTTTGGCTACTGGTAGAGTAACACTGTTTTGTTCTTTTAATTCTCCACTCGCACATTTCTATTGACAGGTGCTTCTCGCTTTAATGTTCCCAGTAATTAGCTGAAACGTTTCCAAATCTACTTCTTTTTACAACTTTAAATAAAGAGGAGCCTTCGCGGCATATGGTTAGTTAAAATAAACCATATTTAAATATATAAGTAATTTCACGGTTTGCCTACAAAAATGACATTATTATCATGGAATAATCAACAGAAAATAGGTCTTGTGAACTTTGGTCTGCATGACCTCTGGATCAGCGTTATTGTAAGCAAGTACTGAAAATGAATGAAGAGGAAGATACAGAATTCAATTTCTTAAATAAATGAATGAAGCAGTGTTAATCTGAGCCTCCGGGGTTTGGGGTTCAAATCCCACCTATACTGTATTTGTGGAGCAAGCCTGTTCTCACTGTGTCATGTGTGTTACCTCTCAGTACTCTGGCTTCTTTGCACAATCCAAAGAAAAACTGTTTCCTCATAGTGAATGTATTCCCTGCATTGGACAGGTATTAAATCCCCCAATCAGTCAGTCTTTATTTGTATAGCACTGTTTTAACTGCAGGGTTTACAAAGTAATTAAAGACATTTTAAAAGAAGACACAAGAAATTAAAAATAAGCACAAAAGAAATGATTAAATGTGCATAAAATAAATGAATAAAATGAATGATTATCATGGATTATCATACGCAGTGGTGAAAAGATGTGTTTTCAGCCTGGCTTTGAAAGTACTAAGACATTCAGCAGCTCTGAGGTTTTCTGGTAGATAGGCTTAAGAGGATGTTCGCCTACCTTGTGCCCGATGCAGTCTGGGATCGTTTCCAGGACACCCCCCAGCCATGATTCCATATTAGATAAGCAGGAGACGGAAGGATTCAAATCATTTATTGAAATTCCATAAGAACGTAGGAAGTAAACAAGTATAGTAAACTATGAATATGTGAAAGATAAAATTCTAATTTCCTCTAGATTCGTATGTATAAATAGGGATTGCTGATGTACTGCTTAAACTGCATTGTTATATTATTCAAAAATGTTTCTTTGTGTAAACATTTTATGGTGATAAATGTATAGTCATGGGCTTAAATATGTAAAAAATATATATATATATATATATTGTAGGCAACAACACCGGTATTATTTTTGGGTCTGCGGGTATCTCTAAAGAAGTTATGCGGCTATTTGCTGAGAGACCACAGAATCTGACTAACCTTCAGGTTATAAAACCCCAGTCATGGCCCCTTGTAAACCTCTGTCTTCTCCATATACAGTAGCAGGTTATTTTTTTTACCCAAAAGTTAAAAAAAAAATGGTTCTCCTGCGGCAATTGGATTTGGAATAGTTTGTAGTTTTTCCTCATTTGCTGCTTAGGTTGAACCTCATTTTGGCATAACCATCGCTCATTGAATTACATGAGTTTCATATCTTGTCTCTATATTGATCGTATTTGAGGTAGATTGTGAAGAGGGTATGAACAAGGAGGGAAACATCTGCCTGCACTCCTTGCTAATTTTAGAATTTAGCGAAGCAGCGTAACTCATCTTGCGTATTAGCACACCAATGCCAGCACAGAGAGCAGCCCCCTCGGAATCACTCCATTCTGAGGCAGAGCATGCGCAAAAAATTAAATAGAAATGTCTCAGGGAGCAACCAATAGCAGGATAAGGAGCTGCAGGACTAGAGGATTCTGCTGGTGAAAAAAACAGTCCCTGTCTCCATCTGGTGGATAAGTAACGCTACAGCTATGAATGTCTTTTTTTATATATTATCCATCCAAACATTTTCTGAACCTGCTTATATAATATAATATAATATAATATAATATAATATAATATAATATAATATAATATACTGCCCATTAGACTCCACATTAGGCTGTACAGTAGTGCGAAGCAACCGAAATATCTCCTCTTTCCAATATAAATTAAATATTAATTATAAATATTAATTATAAATATAAATCCAGGCATTGCTGTTGGTCTCTTTACTTCAGTATATCAGAGTGAACCATTAATCTGGTTTACGGCACATTTTTAAAGATCATTCTAATGTGTGTGCGTGTGCGCGCCTGCGCTATTCAACGCCAATTTCACTTTTCGAGGTGTTTTATAAGCGGCAATGAAACGATGAGCGATTCAGGCTAAATTATGTCCAGTTTTACCTGCCTGGTGTGATTTTGACTCTACAACGGAAATCATCCTGTGACAGTAGGGTTAGATTACAAATATATAAGGAGAGACTGATATCTTTCTATAATGTCATTCTATAGTTTTACATGAAGCGCTTCTCGCATATCAGCGTTAACGACCGCGTGCGTCTCCTTCTCGTTCTCGCGTCCGTGAACGCGCAGCCTGTGACGTCATGCCCTGACAGCCGCCCGCATCCAGACCGCTCGCTCGGATCTCTGTCGCGTTTTGTTTTTTGTTTTAGTTTGTTTTGTTTTGGTTTTTTGTTGTTGTTGTCGTTGACAGTTTTGGTAGCGTTCTTGTTCATTCTCCGACAGTATCTAGACTGACATGAAATAAATTGGGACATTGTGTTGTCGGTTAGCTAAAGCGGCTACCTGCCCGTGTGAGGTAGCCGGCCAGCTAGCTGGGTGCAGCCAAAGTCAATGACGCCGGAGTGAAAGAGCACCAGCGGCTCGCCGGTCGCGCAGGGAAATTGCCGTTAAAAAACAGGCACTAAATAATTCATTCACATTTTCGACCATTTTGATTAGTTGACTGCCGGAATTCGAGCAAACTGAATATTTTTCGCATTTGACGCATAGAGATCAGCAAATCAGCTACCAGCAGGAAGCGAAGTGTCACAAATAAAAGGGTCCAAATATCTTTGGCTGAAAATGAAACTCAAGGATGCCAAAAAGACCTGTAAGTCCCTTTTCCGCAGATCCGATTCATATTTGCTATGCACTTTGACGCTATGAGCCGGGATTTGCACGTCTTGTTATTTTTCTCCTGCCCCCCAACCCCCGCCCCCCCAGTGTCTAACGTGAGCTTTAGCTTCGAACGGACATTTTGGTGGCGCATCCATTGTTTTCAACGGCAGTGAGTGATGATGGCGGAAGAGCCGTAACGAGCCGAAGGCAGCGCTGGCCGATCGAAAGGCGCTGCTCACGTCTGTGTTTCAACTATCAATTCTACCAGTTTTGTAGGTCATGTGTAGATATATTTCTTTCTTCACGTGTCAAGAGAATCGGGTATGTGTCTAATATTGCACCAGTGTGAATGTCGCAAGCGTGATAGAAGGTGAAGTTTCCTGCTGCAGAGCGAATTGGAATGTCTGCTTCCGTAGTGATTTAGCCAGTTTATGTATGTTTTATTTTATTTGACATAACTGTTTTTACAGGGTGTCATTGTGTTTTATACTGTCATTAAAAATGTTTTCCGGCCATGTCGCATATATGTTTAATTCATGTCTTGGAATGAGGCTACAGAATATATATACGACTTATTTCAGTTTTTTAAAGCATTAGGCATCAGAACATTTTAGATGGTCAGTTTGTTACGCGAACACATCAAAATGTTTTAGTGCGAGGTGCGTGCTTATAAAATGCAGAAAATGTATTTCTTTTGCACACTGTAATTGGAAATGCAATTCCATCATTTTATATGTGTGCGTATAATGCTTTTGTGTGTCTGAATACAAGCTTGTGTTGATTTTGTGTCGCTTACCTGATGTTTCTGATCCATTGATCTTTCACACTGGAAAGAAGATGATACTGTTTGTGGATGTTCATGGAATATTGCTGAACATATACATCACCCTCAGTTGTGCGATTTACAATAAAATGAGACCTAATGCTTGTTGTACTTAGTACAATTTCTGAATGAATAAATCCAGCGCATTCAGTTCCTCAGTCAGAATATCACCAAGAATATCATTGTGTGGTCTTGTATTCCCTTTCTTAATGCTTCCTTTGCTGTCTGTGTGGTGCACCGCCAGATTCACTTGTTTCTAGATAAGGTCATCTTCTGAATAAATGAATGTTCATGAATGTTATCTAAACCCTTTTGTCCTCCCTCAAAATATACATGCATCCAATAAAATTTGCATTCCAGTTGATGCCGTTTACATGACAGCAAAAATAGGCAGTAAAAGGTTTGTTCTTAATTGCTTGAATTTCTTTTTGCACTGCTTCCAGGAGGGTCATGCGTATTATAAACAGCGTCTCTATGTGGTGTCATTTAAGTTTAGTTGTCATATGTCACATGTTTACAGTGGGGAAATAAGTGCTTAAATAAATTGAAATTGATTTGACGTGTTGGAGACAGTGTACTGATTTATTTTAGGTGAAGCCATTATGGATTCATTATATGGATTCTGGATCTCAGTATTGGCTGTCCCAGAGAAGTTTCATAGATTATAGAATTGTGATACTACTAAGATTGATATTTCATTTTGTATGTGTTTTCTTGGAACTAAACTTCCTGTTCTGCCTGTAGCTTTCCCATGGTTTGGAATGGACATTGGGGGTACCTTGGTGAAGCTGGTCTACTTTGAGCCGGTGGATGTGACAGCAGAGGAGGAGCAAGAGGAGGTGGAGTGTCTGAAGAGCATCCGCAAATACTTAACATCCAATGTCGCTTACGGCTCAACGGGCATTCGTGACACCCACCTGGAGCTGAAAGGACTGACAGTACACGGTCGCCGTGGGAACCTGCACTTCATCCGCTTCCCTACTCATGACTTGTCAACCTTCATTCAGATGGGCCGAGACAAGAACTTCTCCACCCTGCATACTGTGCTCTGTGCCACTGGTGGGGGTGCCTACAAGTTTGAGGAGGAATTCCGCACGGTGAGGTCTGCATGTTGGGTGGCACAGTTGAAACTATAAATTTTTTTTTCCCCAACCCACCTCTTTGTAACTTTTCAACAACTCCGTAAGTTTCACGTTTGAATCTAGCCTTCAGAGAGGTAATCAGAGGCTACTTGTTTTACCATCCTAAAAAGACACAATATTAGTCTAAATGTGTCTTATATCCCATAATTTACTGCATCAAAGACAAAGCGAAATGCTCAATACAGACGTTCCTCTGCCAACAAACGAGATACGTTCCGAATAGCCGTTCGCAACTTGAAATGTTCGTAAGTCGTTATTCACCATCATTTTAAGGGCATACACAAGTACAAAGAACTAGGATGATGGGAGTACGCACGCTACGCTGCTGCGCGGCGGGAGTAGCGGCCAGGAGTCGTACTAGGCGGAACTGGAGCGCAGAAAAAAAAAAAATTATATTGCAGACAAGACACGGGAGCCCAGTGAACACAATTTGGACTTAAAGATCCTCTTCATTCGTATGTCTGAAACTTCGTAAGTTGAACGTTCGTAAGTAGAGGAGCGTCTGTATGTTGAAGGAAAACCGAGGCACTTGTTTTGTAGGTCATTTATCATTTGTATCTTTTGTGTCTGGGGGGAGGGAATCGTCCGTCAGAGAAATGATGCATGCAATTTTTTATTTGGTTTTATATATTGTGTGCAAAGTGGTATATGTCAATATCGCATCTACTGTGAACTGTACATACAGATTTACCATTAGTTCCTTTGTTTTGGGTTCGCTGTCTAAATGCCATTTCATTCCTGTACAGATTGGAAACTTGCAGCTGCACAAACTAGATGAGCTCGACTGTTTGGTAAAAGGGTTGCTGTATATCGACTCCCCAAGCTTCAATGGTGAAGCAGAGTGCTATTATTTTGAGAATGCCCTGGACCCAGAGAGATGCCGAAAGATGCCTTACAACCTGCAAGACCCCTACCCATTACTGGTGGTCAACATTGGTTCAGGAGTCAGCATCCTGGCGGTCTACTCCAAAGACAACTATAAGCGTGTGGCTGGCACTAGGTATTCATTAAGTCATTTAGAAGTCTATAATAATATATAATAATCTGATCAGCAGATGCTACACAGCTAGTTTAATCTTGATTACAAAATAGCCATTTATTATATATTTATGTGATATACTGGAGCAAATTCGGGTTACGTGCATTTTCAGATATAGAATATGCACCATCATGCTTCAAGCCTGAGTCTCTGCAAAGCTTTATTCAGTTTGGGGTAGTGATTTTGATAATAAAGTTGTCTCTTATTTCAGGTGACAGTTGATAATTGACGAGTTGATTGGGAATTCTTCTTAAGCCGGGCATTCATTCCAGAATTATATTGTGCAGTTTCTAAAACATGAAATTTTAAGCATATGATAATTGCATAAATAAACTTTGAAAGGACTAAATTGTTTGAGTTATGGGCAGTGGTACTGCAGATGGTGATTACCAAGATACACTTTGCCTTGTTTCAGCCTTGGGGGTGGGACCTTCCTGGGCTTGTGTAGCCTTCTTACAGGCTGTGAAAGCTTTGACGAGGCCCTGGAGCTGGCTTCCAAGGGAGACAGTACACATGCAGACAAACTAGTCCGTGACATCTATGGTGGGGACTATGAGCGCTTTGACTTACCAGGATGGGCAGTTGCTTCTAGGTGAGAGAAACATTATGGTGTTTAATTATTTTCATTTTTAACATTTCCACGTATTACTTCAATTTAATTCACCTTTCAACAGTATTTTCCTAATTTAGGTTTTTTAAAAGATAACTATTTAAATAACCTAGCTTCGCAACATTAAAGAATTTGAAACATGAAAGTCAAGATTAATATTGAATCTTTTTTTGTGCAGAATGGCCAGAAAAGCAACTCTTATAATAAGTTAATGTCCGTTTTCCAGATTTCTTTCAGTGACATAGGAAGGAGAGAATATACATTTTATTCATTTTTTTTCCTGTAGTATTCCTATATTATCAGTTTGACTCAGCATTTTATATTTTCAAAGAGAGAAAACAAGTGGCATTTTAAAAATCTTTACCTTTATCCAGAACTTTTATGGGGTGCATATGTAACCCTAAACCAACAGATTCTCTATAGCAGGCAGTTTTCCACTAACATAAGAAATCCGTTCATAAAACTCAATTTTTGTTAGTCAGATTTACCTTCCCATACCATTCAAGCCACCTTTTAGCCAAAAACATATAAGCCAAATATGTATTAGTAATATGTACTAAAGAACACATATTAAATAGATGATAAGATAAAGTGTAAATTTACTTACTGGCAAATGTCACCTTCTCTAACATTTGGGTGTTTTATCGAAGTCTGAATTTATTTAAGTCAGTTTTACATAAGTTGAGAACTGCCGTTAATTGATTTTAGAATTAATTTGAAATCAAACTCTGATTCTTGTCAATATTTAGCATATCTGGCGCTATTTTGTCAGAACTACTGGTACTGAGGTAAAACATTTTTAAACTATGTTATACTATAAGGAATATAAAGGTATTAATCACTGTTGTCTTCGGCTGTTTAGTGCTGTTGAAAATTACATTTTCAAGGTTGAAGAGTGAAGGAAATAGTCCTAAGGTTAAAGTCATCAGTCTGGTGCTGTGGAGTAAAACGTTTTCTACTGTTTATGCCTTGCAGTTTTGGCAACATGATTTACAAAGAGAAACGCGAAGCTGTTACCAAGGAGGACTTAGCCAGAGCCACCTTAGTTACCATCACCAATAACATTGGCTGGATTGCTAAGATGAGCGCGGTAAATGAGGTGAGAATTCCAGATGAATCCTTTTTATTAAATCGTACATATTATTTTTGTGTATGCGATGTATCTTCCATAAGAGCTTAAAGCAAGGGTCGCCAACATGGTGCCTATGGTACCAGGATGCCCCCAAGAACCTCACGAGTCGCCCGCGGACTCACCAGTGAGCAGCGTCTAAAATTGAATTTTATCCTGTTGCTATTCTTTAATGCAATTCTTCTTTTACATTTATATAGATTTGAAAATGACTATATCTAAAAAAAAAAAAAAAAGCATTTAAAACATGTTTATTATACTGGGCAAATTTATTATTTAAGAAGAGTGTGTCAAACTGGTAGCCCTTCGTATGGCTCAGTACCCGTGAAGTAGCTCTCAGTTTCAAAAAGGTTGGTGACCCCTGGCTTAAAGGGTTCACATCATAGGTTCTTCAGCTGCTTCAGGTGTTAATGAAATTACAGGATCAGACAAATGGTATGATTATATATAGGCACTGAATTTGCCGATATAGCTAGGAAAAAATGATAGCTGTTATGTGCCTTTTTTGTATATTTGCTATACTATCAACGGTTTCCTGACTATAGCAAATAACGTCTAGACATCTCTCAGTATTTACACATCTGGTCTTCCAATAAACGTATCGATTTGTCTTGAACACATTACAGCACAACACATTACTATTGTTATTGACTGTACTTTTTTTTTTTTACCTGTACATAACATTGTAATTATATCTGAAGATCGAAAGGGTAATGTCATTTGCTTCTTTTGCCGTGGTGTGCTGTGAATGGTCAGTCCCCATGAGGGTTTGCACCTCCTTCAAGTTTGCGGTTGATTTCTTTGCTGTCGGCCTCTTTACAGTGCTGCCTTGTGGCTTGTGAATCAAGCAGCATTGTACAGGGCTATGACAGCGGTGAGATGTGGCAGCATCACTACCTTCAGTAGAATTGCTGCCTCCCATATTGCCTCACATATTGCCTCACACATTGCCTCACACATGCCTAAAATTTCTTCTGACATACAATATCAATACCTTCCTCATCCTGTTGGCTAATGTGTTCCGATTCGCATTTTGTTTATCACTGAGTATGTAACGGCATCTTGTTATTATGTTGCCTAGAAAATCAATCGGGTGGTGTTTGTGGGCAATTTTCTACGTGTCAACACATTATCCATGAAGCTTTTGGCTTATGCACTGGATTACTGGTCACAAAGCCAAACAAAGGCACTTTTCCTTGAGCATGAGGTAAGTCGTTTTGTATCGTTTTTAGACAGTTTTTGACAAACATTTAGACAAATGTTCAAGTTAATCTAAATAAACTTGTATTAACTATACCATTTTTGTTGTATTGATTAATAAACAAGTTAATATTAAAGCAACTCATTTTTTTGATAATTAAGGGCTTGAATCAAAGGCAACTGGACTTCTTTTTTTCCAGTTTCTTGAAAACATTTCACCTCCCATGCGAAAGGCTTCTTCAGTTCTTCTTCGGAAGCCTTTTGGATGAGAGGTGAAACATTTTCAAGATATTGGAAAAAATGAAGTCCAGTTGCCTTCGATTCAGGCCCTTAAGGTTATCATGTCCCAGACAACTCAGAACCTGCACAGACAACCTTTTATTTGGTTTTATTTCTTCTTATTTTGTTTACTTATTTACTTCTAAAAATGATTGACTTAGCCAAAATTAATGGGGAGTATAGAAAGCATGGATATGAAAGGAGCCCTTGTGTTAGTTATTTCTAGGGGGAAAAAAATCAATTTTATCTTCTTCCTACTGCAGGGCTATTTTGGGGCAGTTGGTGCCCTTCTCGGGTTACTGAATTTTACCTAGAGCTGCTACTTTGATCCCACATGTGTTCGTCGTCAGTTTTGTTTGGCTACCAATCCTGTACCTCAGAGGCTTTAAGCTAAATCAAGAAGAAGAAACGAAGGGGGTCCAAGTGGAAAAGGGTGTAATTACATAATATATTAAGTCACATTTGAAGACCATTCCTGCTATCGCTCACTCTCTGAACACAACCTCTTCTGGATTGTTATTATGACCTTTTTCACGTAATTGCATTAAAACAAGTGGATTTTGCCTGTAATTGGTTTACTGCAAGCTTAAAAATGATATTTTATTTTATTTTTTTAATTCAAAAATTGTACAAAATGATCAATATTTCATGGATTTGAGTCCATATTATCTCTTTTTTTTGCCTTATTCTTTGGGAAGGATGCACTTCACGGGGGACTTGAACAGTATAATTTATTTTCCCTCAAAGAAAACAAAGAATGTTGTGTTCTACACTTGAATGATGACAAATGTACATTTTGTAGCAATTTTCTTTGCATTACCTATTCGGAATTTTCTATTGTACCTGTAATTGTCAGTTTATGGGGAATTAAATCAAGCCTAAGACTGTTTAAGGATTAAAAAGTTTGGCTTTAACCAAAACTACCAGAATTTTACCAGTTTTTAAAAAATACTTGTGAATGTGGGTACACTAATTACATAAATAAAAAGTAACCATATTAAGGTGGACTATATGCTACTATTGAGCTTCACATATAGGACATGCAAGACTGTAGTAAAACCAATGAACGATTTTTTTTGCACTTAATATAAAGTTTTGAATGGCAGTGTCCACCAACAAACTGTACACATGTACTTACCTCTTTCTCATAAATATAAACATCTGGTATCATGGCAGGCTGAAAAAGGTTGGGTAAATTGAAATAGTTTTTAAATTATAATGTCTGTGCTTTTTTTAGAAGTGCGTGTAACTTTCTTAATCGCTTAGCTGCTGTTGTATAATTTGAAATAGGAGCTGAAATCGTACAAATGTGAATGGTGGTGTTTCTGTACAGCGGTGCCTTAATTTCACCTGCTTTACACACATCACACATTGCCAATCCAACCTTTGCCGAACATACATAATGCCTACCTCATGTAAACTCATTCTAATCCAGTTTCAGTGTTCCTGTAGGATAAGGATGAGTGCACTACTGTATTTCCATGAACATGTACAATCCAGTTTGTGGAATCACTGTACTGTGGGCAGATGAGAAACCATACTGAGGCATTTGTTATTTAAATGTATTAATATTTAATGCTGGCGCTGGTTTTGGTTGTCAGTATCAGATTTTTGCTGTTTGCATCATCGTGTTTGTCAGATGTGTGGACAGAACTGGTACATTCTGGGTTTAACAATGGTCCGTTGGTTTCCTTATGCTCTTTGTTAACAGTACTGTACCTTACCTCATTCTTCTGTCAGTTCTTGTGATGTCGTGGCTCTATAAATTGTAGTTTTTCCATCTCATCTCACACGTCTTAATGGGGCACAAAACCTACCAAAAAGAAGCAGAACAGATATGTTTTAATTGTCTTGAATGGGAACTTCAGTTAAAATTAATCTGGTAATGCGTCTTTTTTTGTTTCTCGTTTTTCATTTAAATAACTGTCTTGTTTCAGCCTATTTACGTTTTCTATTTTGATAGCATTCTGCTTCCTCTGTTTAATCTGGTTGTGGGAGGGTTTAACTTATAATAAGGCTAGGGGAAAAAAAACATAGTTTACAAAAGACTGCAATGTACACCTAATGATTCACTTTTCCATTCCTATCCTGTGTAGCATTGACTAAGTTTCGTATTACTTTATAGGGGTGATATTTTAAACTTTTTTTTTTTTTTTTATTTTGCGTGATGTTCAAAATACCATGAGGGGAAAAAGAATATTGAGAATAATCAGTGTAGGCCTAATGGATTATATATTTCTTACAATATATACATCTTAAAGCCATAATGACTGTGTAAACCTTATTGTATTCCTTTAGTACCTAGAGATCCTCCAATAGATTCAGTCTCAGCAGTTAAAATGATGTTAATGCAGTTTGCAGTGATCCTTAATTTTAACATTTATGTAGATAAAGCTTAATTATTCATATCTTTTAGATTGTGTACCCAAATTTTGTTTTTAGGCTCAGAAGTCTTTGCATACGTTTATTTTGTCAAGGTGAACAAAGTTTCCACAATGACTTGAAGGGATTTAGAAGTGTTAGTTAATTAAATTACTTTTAATCAGGATTCTTATAAGTTTAATCCATACCTTAAGCCTAAGTCTTATTAAATTGCTCTGTTAGGTTCACTTGCGTATTTCATTAACACTAAGTGGCCTATGTTAATGCAAAGATATTCACACTGTGTATTTTTTTACATAGCAGACTTCAGTCAAATTAACCATGTTTGTGTATTTTTTGCAGAATTAAAAATTTCTGAACATATTGTATAATTTTCCCAGTATCCTATCTTGTTTACCTGTCTTTTTTTATAATGAATAACAATACTGATTACCAGTGATGCCTTTCATTAATGTCGCGTTGTCATCGCCAACTGTACTGTTTGAAATGCTGAGGCATTTTCATCTCCATGTTGATTTGCTGTAAAGCCTGTATGCACTGTATTTTCGGTACTTTGGAAATCTAAATTGTACTAAATTTGTGTTAACTACTTATTTTTCTTGAAAAAAAATAAATCAATTCAGATCCTTCCTGACTTGTGTGAACATAAGTAAATCCTATTTTTTATCAAAGACTGTAATATTTGATTGAAGAGATTTTTAAAGAACAACGTGTGAGAATTTAATTGGAGACAACGGGAAAAATCAATAACAACATTCCGGTTAACAGTTCAGACAATTATTGACTGGCAATATGCTTCACTTGCAGGTCAGAAGTTTTCCCTTCCTATACATAATCTTTCTGTAATTACTCCTTGCTAAATCATTCTGAATTGGATAATTGTTATGCTTGCTCAAAAATATATCTGACAATTATATATATATAAAAGTCACACATATATTCTAAATATTTTTTCCGCATTTTGAAACCAATTGAAACAAAATGCATTGTTCAAAGTGAGCAACGGCAATGAGTCATTTATAAATGGATTAATATTTTAGGCAGGAAACCTAATACAAAATCCAAGAGAAGACACTTAACTGGAGCCAATCTACTGGGCCCTCGGGGAGCTGGTATTGTCCCACACAATAAAACAGTGTCCTGGCATGAGAATTGGCAGCATCAAAGTATATGTATAGCATGTACAACAGACATGCTTCAAAATGTTAGATGGGAAAAGATGGAATCATTCGGTACGTACATGGGAAAGTAAACAGCATATGCCAGGTGAACTGAACATGTGAAAATGCTGAGAGGACAGGTGGCGAGACAGCTGAAGCCATGGTGATCAGCGATAAACTGGTGGTAGGCCGGAGAGACTCAGGACACCGCTGAGTTCAGCCACAATGAAAATGCTTCAGTTAGGATGGGGTCCGTACTGAGAATTGCTTGAATGATACAAGGAAAGACACGGAGAGAATCATTGACCTGGAAATTTGTCTTTTTCTGACCTGACAACATCAGAAAGCAATAGCTAGACCCCCAATTATGGAGGCAAAAAAGGGCTTAGGAATGATATATCAAATTGGATCAGGGGAGGGAAAATGAATTCTTAATGTTGCTTGTGAAAAGGTAGCAGGAAGCAAGGCGGCAAGTCAGAGAGACATTAGCCAAATTTAAGCCTGTCCATTTCAGCCGCATTATACACGGTACCGCTTTATACGTAGCAGCCAGTTTCCCCAAAGCGAAATTAGGGTCAGACAGTTGGGGATAGGGGTCATGCTCAGGCACCCAACAGTGACATCACTCTGCTGACCATAGGATTTCAATCAGCAACCTTCTGATCACAGACATAGGTTCCTAACCCACTGAGTCAAGCCCTACCCTCATACATACCATCTCAGAAAACCTGCAGGTAATGGAATTAAGAGGAACCATTTGAAATTTCATTTAAATTCATGCTTTTTAAGTGTACAAGTTCATATTTATAAGGAAAGGTTGCAGGTTCAATGCAGATCTGGTATATCTTTCAGAAAGATTAATAACAATGATTCAGAAGCATAAATAACGTAACTGTTGAATTTGGATGAAGAATATAGAGGTTTACAGCAGATGTAGACAAACCCTGATCCTGGACTGCCGGTATCCAGCAGATTTTCTATCCTGCCTGGTCTCTGATGAACCACACCTGATCTCAGACAGATAGTAGATCAACAGGTAGGATAGAAAATCTGCCTCTGGTTTACAGCATGAAATCTCATTGAAGGTGGGATGATGTCCTGGTTTTTGGTTTCAGCTGTCTGCGCGCCAAAAACAACAAAAGGGCTTATGTACCTAAACCCACCAAAATGCTCTTTGGCAACCTTTTTCTTCCTTTCCTGTTTTCCACATAGACTTTACTACTGTTAACCTGCTGGAGATATTTGAACAGCAGAGGGCATCCGTGAGGCAAATCTGAGTAGCTAAAATAGTCACGTCTTCTTTCCAGATTACACAAGCGATGACTTTGTCACTGAATAAATTAACCCGGGGGGATTTTTTTAGCCACAGACATAGGGGTTAATAATAAATTAATGTCTGATGAAGCTGATGAGAAAACATAATAAAAATTTAATTGATAAGTCAAGTCGTGTTAACTGAGATTCAAGTGTATAAATAAGTAAATAAATTTTGCTGATGACACATAGAAGATTCTTTTTTTACTTTCCTTTCTTTCCATGAATAGTTTGGCTTGTTTATTGCTTTTAACAGCTTTTAGAAAGTGCCTCAGCATACTTGACTAGCTCATCTGAGTTGCCTGCCTTGCAGATTCCTATGGGTGTGGCCCCTTATACTGTGAGGACATCTGTAAGGACAGTGCACCCTGCACACCCCACCAGACAGACATGTAGGTTAATTGCAGGATAATATCGATTTTAAGAACATAAGAACATAGGAAATTTACAAACGAGAGGAGGCCCTTCGGCCCATCAAGCTCGTTTGGGGACCTAACTAATAGCTCAGAGTTGTTAAAATCTTATCTAGCTCTGATTTAAAGGAACCCAGGGTTTTAGCTTGCGCTA
>JAODLD010000002.1:7896154-7934218 GCA_026781065.1 Mormyrops boulengeri
AAATGTTCTCCCGCTAATTTCCACTTATGGCCACGAGTTCTAGTATTTAAACTAATATTGAAATTTAGCTGAACAGCTAAAAAAGCTGAAAAAAGTTAATAAGGTTAACAATGACCGAAGTGTCTTTTAAATGGATTTAAACACAGGAACTTAACTTTTTTGGTTAAATATATTTAGAATGTTACATTTTTACCCATCACATTAAAGTACTAGTCAAATGTAACACATAAAATAATAATATATGAATGCATAAAATTCAGTAATAAGCAAGCTAGCATAAATCTAATTTATGGCCATAGATTTGAACCCTGATGTGCAGTGTGCCCTAAGACACTGAAGGTTGCCATTTCAAATCCTGTGGTCACCGCTGTAGCCTTATTACCACTGGGCCTTTATGAAGTCCCTAACGTCTCCCAGTGTGCCAGTTGAAATGTTGACCCTGCTCTCTGCGATGACAATAAAGGCAGTATGTTCTATTTTGTCTTCTCATGTCATGGAATTTTCCTCTGTATTCTGTATTCCTCCCTCATCCAAAGACATCCAGTTAGGCAAATTAGCTTCTCTCATTCATAGTGTGTGTGTGCATGTCCTTCAATAGACTGGCATGTTCTGTTGTTGTTTGCCCTATACTGCCTGAAATAGGTTCTGGACTAGGGAAGCATTTGGATATGGGATTGTAATGCTATAGCGTGTTGGAAATCCAAAGCGTGCCAAAAGGGGATAATCAGCACAAAGCAGGCTGATGGAAACCATCACTTCTACATCATTGGCCTCAGGAAAGGAAAGTGGAGCATAGCTGGTAACCAATGACTGCCCCAACCATGGGGCGGGACAAGTCTTTTATGGCAGGACTTAAAGCCAATGGTGGACAAAAGCCAAGGGAGAATGAGAAGGAACTGGAGTGGGGCAAACTGAGCTGGTTGTGTCATCGCCATCTGAATGGTGAAATGCACTGAGATACCGGTGTTCTGTGTCAATTATCTGAAGGAAAGCAAGGGAATATTCTGTATGTTGTGCATTATTTGTAGTATATTGCACATTGCAATTTAACGATGCGTTCCTAATATCCTGCATCTTGTGTGCTTCTGCTGGTGGATACTGGAGCATGACCATCCTGAAGGGACCACCGGAATACTGGAGCATGACCATCCTGAAGGGACCACTGGAATACTGGAGCATGACCATCCTGAAGGGACCACCGGAATACTGGAGGATGACCATCCTGAAGGGACCACCAGAATACTGGAGGATGACCATCCTGAAGGGACCACCGGAATACTGGAGGATGACCATCCTGAAGGGACCTGAGGAATACTGGAGCATGACCATCCTGAAGGGACCACCAGAATACTGGAGGATGACCATCCTGAAGGGACCACCGGAATACTGGAGCATGACCATCCTGAAGGGACCATCGGAATACTGGAGCATGACCACCCTAAACAGACCATTGCTTTAAAACAGAACCCGTTTTGTATGACTTCCATTGATCGCTCAATAAACCATACCCTCTGAGAACCAATTATCTGCACCTTTGTCTCCCGAGTCTCTTTGCCTGCCACACACCGCAGCTGATCTGCAGGACTTCACCTGTGAAATGGAAACGGCTGCCATAACAGCAGCAGGTCAATGCCATTCTGGGTGTGATCTCACAGCTCCTCCTATCCATCTCTGCCCAAGCCTTGAACGCTGAGACCTTGGCCCTTGTGAGCCCCACCTCCACAGCACTCATACCTGGGTTTCATACCTGGAGCTCCCCTGGCCAGTCAGCTCCATAGCCATATGTTTACATTTATTTGCATGTATTTATCTGACGCTTTTATCCAAGACTTGAGAGACCCAAAACAGCCCATAACTATGGGATGAGCCTGGGCCTCCAAACCCCAGCATGTAAATAAGCTTCAAAGCCTGGCTGGCTAGCTGTGGGATCCATCAGGCCAAGCTGGTTTTCCCCCTCACCAGCACAGTTGTACAACAAGTGCTACCATCAAAGAATTTTGCTGACTATACCCCGTGCAACAGCAGAGAGCTCCCCATCAGCCACTACCCAGCTCCGTGGTGCCACTCCCCATCACTCAGGTACCTTTCCTGGGATCTGTTGAGGCCCCTCCCACATTCAGCACAAGGTGATGAATATATCCTCACAATCGTGGAGTTTGCTACAAGGTATCCAAGGGATGTTCTGCTCCAGGACCATCTCAAACAACACTCTAACCATCCAGCCACATGAGCATCCCTACACAGCCAAAGAACACCTCTGCACCTTAGTCTACCGCTTCCAGACGGATGACCTCATCAAGAGTTTTAATAAGACGCTTAAACAGATGCTCTGATGTATCACCGGCAAGAACGGCCGAAACTCACACGTGATGATTCGCTATGTCCTCTTTGCCGTCCTTGAAATTCTGCAAGCTTACACGGGATTCACCCTATTTGAACTTCTCTTCGTGCAATGATCCCAGAGCCTGCTTTAAGTGGCAAAGGAAGCCTGGGAGAAACAACCCTCGCTGTGCTGCGTGATAGTGAAACACATCTTAAAGTCCACGCTGGGAAGAAGTCAAGGGAAAAGTGGAGCCAGTCATACATGTGCTCTTATGTGGGTGGATGTGGGAGGACAACTGACCTGAAGGGACCACCGCCTCCTACCTGCAAGAGAAGGTAGGCTGAGAGGTAAAAGGAATGGCGGAGGAAACGGAATGGCGGAGGAAAAGGAATACCAGACTAAATGAATGGCGGAGGATCACCACCCTGAGCAGTCCATCTGTAACGGAACCGTTTTTTCCCCTAAACAATAACTCCAGAATAAAATTAATAAATATATTCCATATTTTCTCATATATTATGCAAAAAAATAACTTTTTAGCACAGATTTTTAATAGAGATGCTATAAAAACGAGGTCTTCATTTGATACATGCAAACACGCTGCTGCAGATGACCAGTGTTTTTTACAGACACTGGATCTCAACATAGTGCCTTTGGCAATTGTAGACAAAACATTGTCTGCAGATTTTATATAGCATTAGCTCCTTAGGCTTGCATTAGTATATTATGAGAGCGCAATCAACATACTTCAGGATTTGAAACACGTGCGGTGCACTATTCACATTAGCCATACACCGATCAGCCATAACATTAACACCACCTGGCTAATGCTGCTAAAACAGCTCTAACCCATTGAGGAATGGACTGGATATGTCCTCTGAAGGTGTCCTGTGGTATCTGGCACCATGATGTTAGCAGCACCTTAAGGTCCTATAAGTTGCATGGTGGGACCTCTATGGATCAGACTTATTTGTTCAGCAAATCCTGCAGATGCTCAGTCTGATCAGGGGAACTTGGAGGCCAAGTCAGCACCTTGAACTCTTAGTCATGTTCCTCAAACTATTTCTGAACCATTGCTTGCAGTGTGGCTGGCTGCATCATCCTGTTGAATGAGGTCACTGCGATCGGGGAAGACTGTTGCCATGAAGGGAGTACGTGGCCTGCAACAGTATTTAGGTAGGTGGAACATGTCAAAGTAACATCCACATGAATGGCAGGACCCAAAGTTTCCCAGCAGAACATTCCCCAGACCATCACACTGCCTCCGCCAGCTTGCCTTCTTTCCATAGTGCATCCTGGTGCCATCTCTTCCCCAGGTAAACGACGCACACGCACCCAGCCGTCCACATGATGTAACAGAAAATGTGACTCATCAGACCAGGCCACCTTCTTCCATTGTTCCATGGTCCAGTTCTGACGCTCACATGCCCATTGTAGGTACTTTTGGCGGTGGACAGTCATCAGCATGGGCATACTGGCCAGTATGCAGGCCATAGGTAGCAAGCTGCAATGCACTTTCTGTTCACACATCTGCACACATCTCTATCATAGCCAGCATTTACTTTTCCAGCAATTTGTAGTACAGTAGCTCTCCTGTAAGACTGGACCAGACGAGCTAACCTTTGTCCTTGACGCGCATCAGGGAACCCGTGACGCTATTGCTGGTTCGCCATTTCACCTTCCTTGGACCACTTTTGGTAGGTACTGCTTACTGTGAAACACATTACAAGACCCGCCATTTTTGAGATGCTCTGACCCAGTCATCTAGCCGTCACAATTTGGCCCCTGTCAAAGTCACTCAGATCCTCACACTTGTCCATGTTTCCGGCTTCCAACGCATCACCTGAGAACTGAGTGTTTTCTCGTTTAATTCAGTGTATGATGGCATGCTTGATAGATGCCATTTTAATGACGTAATAAATGTTATTCACTTCACCTGTCAGTGATTTTAACGTTATGACTGATCAGTGTATACTCTGACAGTAAGGCTTGTTTTTCTATGGGCACTTTTCCACCGCCACCAAGCACTGAGCAGAACCCGAGCCATACCGCGAACTGACGGTGTCTCGTTGTAAATAGTGCGAGCCGTACCCGAGCCGTACCCCAGCCGTGCTACTTAATATAGTTAGTGATAATTGTTTGATTGAAAAGGTCTGAACTTCATTGCATACAGCATATTTTGTGAAAAATGTCTTTGCATTGAGCATTTACATGTCTGACTAATAGGAAGTACATGGGCTTAAGAATTAACCAAAAGGTAATGCAGAAAAAGCCAGTACTGTTTAAACTGTGCAGTAGTAAAGGGTGTGTGGGAGGTGTTTCATCATCTTGCTAGGAACCTTGGAATATCCAGTCATAAGACACAGGGAGCTGTCTTTCAGCACCAAAACCTTCTGCTAAGCTTCCTGGGCTGCGGGAGCTGTTTGGTGAAACTGAAACCCTCACAAAAGAAGATGAGTGTGCTAAAAAGGTGGCTGCGACCCCTGATGTTCCTGTAACATTACAAAAGGCGGTACAGACAACAACAACCTTCAAAGGTGAACCTGGCACTGGCAGCCACAATTCAGCTATTGTGATGTTGTTGTTTTTCCCGAGGTTATACACTGTGCCCTAGTAGCCTTTGTTGTTAATATTGCCAACATTAGAACAGCATAACACCATCACTGGACCAACAGCAACGGTAATTGAGTTAGAAACAGATGTACATGGAAAAGAAACATGAAGATGGAGTTTAAATGCTGACCTCCACTATATTATCCATAACAGTATCCATAGTTATGTTATCATATGTTCATATGTTTCTAATATGAATCATGCCTGACATTTGTGTATTTGTAGCACAGGGGATGTGTGCAGTACATACAGAACATGAGTATAATATGATCATTTTGAAAGGGCCCCATTGTTACAGTGGAGTATACGTATCATTTCATTAGGCTAGTTCTTGCACTGAAAGCAAGACACCGTGCTGGTGCATTGAGTATTGTTGTGGGTAAGTTCATTCATTCAAAACTGCAAGAATGTCAGTGGCAACATTTATTTCCCTACTTCCATTCTGTAAAATCCCTGCTTAAAAACTCAGTTTGCAGTGGGATTTCCCAGTTGTGGAATGCTGTCAATGTACATGTGTAGATATTACAGGACCTTACCCCCTTCAATAAATACTTATAGTATCTATATACTTTTTATAGTATGAAATGTATAGTCCAACAACAGCAATCATGGTAGCAGCCATCATTACCATACACCTGCCTCGCAAGTATCCTCAAGTGTACTGAGGAAAACAGAATATTGGAGAATATTATTGCAAATATGTAAGCAATCATACTACGGCTCAGGGGGTCGTTTTTCCAATATCTGGCACTGCCGTTTTTGAAAATATATCAAGAAGAAGCATACTGGAATATCATACACAGCTTCCCTACATGACGTCGGTGTTCCCAATGCGAAACTCGTTGCGTAAAGGGCGTTCCTTTATGGGAGACGCGTTGCAATAAAAACCGGTTACAACCACATAGCGTCGTATATGAGCTGACATCTTTGGTGGATCAATGGCAGGAGCGGCGTGATACTCTCAGCTGTTCCACAGGACGGTCTGTCGCTATTGGCTGAGAACATAAAGAGGAAGACCCACCTAGTGATCGTATTCTGATTTTACATCCTAAAACGATATTTGAATCTACGGGAGTCTAGTTAAACAAGACGAAAGCAAAGTCGTGCGATTTTTAAACGTAAGTCTTGCTAGAAATTAAAGACAAATTTCATTTCGAGTATAAACGAATTATTGCTTACTGACTAAAATTTCACAAGCTAGTAATTTTTGTATGCATGCTAGTATACTGACATTGGAGATTTTCTTGGTGGTATGTTGACCACTTCCAGGATACGTGTTGCTTATTTATAGATTGTTGTTTTCTATATAAATAAGCGCTCCATAAGGAAAATTGTTGGTGTCTTTCGATCGACAATCAAATTTTATTATTTATTTATTTTTTATTTTAGGAGGGGGTTGGGAAATTGTCTTACGTGGTGTCCTCGACAGGATAATGGCGCATTTAAGTGAATTAATAGAAAATGGCACGAATGTACAAGTGGAATATGGTGTTATGTTGCGGGAGAGCTACAGAAAAAAAAAAGAATGATGTGCAATGGTGTTTTGTACATGGATGAGTGATTTACGTGGCGAGTGATTTCATTTGTTGAATTAATTCACCTGTTTAAGGGCGTTTTCAGGGGAAACATTGACATTTATTTAAAAGAAAGAAAAAAAAAACAAAAAACAGTTATGTGGTAAACAATCTGTCACATGCATTCGTCTCGAAATCGGAATGTGTTGATTAAAGGAAATATTGCTGGATTATGGCTCCGCCTTAATTCGTGACTATGGCGTTAGTAGTAATAATTAATGAGCGCGTGCACCGTTAACCCATTTAAGGACGTTCGCTTGTGACAAATATGCAATAGATTCGACTCGGGACCTTCTTAGTTTATTCTGCTTTGAAATTATTTGTGATTATCCCTTTATGAAATAAGGCTTCAGCTAACGAAGCGCGGAGCGTCCTCGTACATTTTCACGGCGTCTTTATAGCGGTGGGGATCGCCAGCGTATGTCGGACGATACCGTCTTATACGCACCTTAATGTGCTTGCAGATTGGCATTTAATGCAATATCAGTGCTTTGTGCTAATTCTTATTGCAGCACGAGAGTCAAGATGGATGTTTTAATGAAGGGGTTTTCCAAGGCTAAAGAGGGGATGGCAGCCGCCGCGGAGAAGACGAAGGAAGGGGTGGCGGTGGCGGCAGAGAAGACTAAGGAAGGGGTTATGTTTGTAGGTAAGAGGCATATGTCGTTGGTATTCATCTGTAACAATAATAACTGGGTTTTTTATCTAGAAAACTGTCACATTTATGAGTTATACTTATGTAAATCAAAACACTCATTATCTTTGATACATTTATATGATTTTAATTGTACTGACTGTGGGCAACAATTGTGTCTGTATAGCGATTATTTTTAGATAATGTATTCAGATTGGTGCATTTTTCATGCTATTTTAAAAACATTATTTTGTCTGTTGAGTAGACGTTACAGAGGTGTTCATTAAACAGAGTTCATGCACTTTAGTTGACCGATAATATATAAAGGTATGCATGCATTGCTGAATTATCTTGCTCCAAATCCACAAACATTTCGCAAAGAAGTGTCTGCTCGCTAAAGTTTTTCAAAACTTAAACTCGACTCATTCGCAAGTCTTGGTATTATACGCTTCCACCTGGTTTCGGCTATGCAGTCAAAGGATTGTCATTACAGGATAATATATTGAATATATATACTTAATGCAGTATTTTTTTATTGGGAATACCTTTAGTGCTGTCAGGTTTTGGTTATAGTATTTATATGATGAAATTTGCTTATAAAAAGTATTACTTGAAAATAAGTATATAAAAATGCATTTGCATGTGTTAATCAGCATAATTATATATAGTTTTCTTGTTAATTACTTTACTGAGGAATGAATATATGCAAAATAATATGTATTCAATTTACATAAGTAGCATAATGATTGGTTTATGTTTCGTTTCCTGCTCTTTCAGTTATTTGTCGTATTGATTGGCATCATGACCTTTGCCTTTGCATGCGACTTGGCATTATGGACCAACCCTTAGCAGCTGGAAATGCGCACTGGCATTGTCGGTGTTGAAATAAGTACTTCAGTAAGGTTATGCTTTTTCGTCAAGTAGAACATGCATCAGTTGACAGAAGAGAACTCAGGAACCAAGCAGAGAACATGGGAACAGATGAGGGGAATCTTTTGTAGGGAACCTCAACTGCAGAGAAAAATCTTTTTATGACAGATGTTTGGTTTTCAGAAAATGCATAGTTCTGTGTTTGGGATGCATGTAACATTTTTTATTGTGTAAGTTATCCCCCTACATTTTATTTGGTTAGAGGACAGTTTTATCCAAAGTGGTGTACAGTTCAGAATGCACGGTCAGACAGTCTCTAGAGCAATTACGGGTCAAGGGCCTTGCTCAGGGGCCCAGTGGTGAAATCTGCTGACCCCTGGACTCAAACCATTGACTTTCGAGTCACAAGCGTAGCCTCCTAACCTGCCGAGCCAAACATCACCCCCCACATATCAGATAGATATGGGTTTAGTTACCTAAGTATGGTTAATTTGCTTGGTCTGTATCGTATCCCTAGCAGCGTAGCGTGACATGTGATTTTATTGCATATTTTTAATTTATCCTCAGTATAACAGCTATAAACAACTTATATACTATAAGCTTGATTCTTTGGTGCATGACAACACATGAGACATTAATAATGTCACTGAGAAGCAACCAGGTTTTTTTTTTTCCTTTCTCCCCTACAGTATTTCTGAGTAGTTTCCTGAGGCCTAAAAAATGATGTCATACTATAGCACCTCCACGCTTTCACATGTCAGGCATGGTGCTGAAAAAGCTGTAACCGACGTGCTTAACGTGGAGGATGAGGGTGCGTAGATGTATTTCTCGTCCCCTTCTCAAGCCCAGCTGCTGGGACAAGCCCACCCAGCAGGGGTAGTTTGGGGTCTGAGGACCACCACTGGCCTAATCACAGGAAGTCAGCCATGTCTGCATGCTTATGAGTCATGGTCTCATTTCTGCCATTGCTCTGCATGCAGTGATCTGTGGTTTTAGTGCAAGAATCACTGGTAATTCACAACGTTATTATGAACATTTCATAAATGCAGAAGGATGCTTCAGACATTTTGTCATTTAGGTAACATTGTTTATAATTATAATTATTTGATATATTTTCAAGGATTAGGAATTATTTCAAGTGGATATTTAAAAGTAATCTTAAAAGTCAAGATTAAATTAGATGACACAACAACAAATGTAGCACTTCTGAGTTTTGGAAATTCTAATAAGGGATCAGTAATGCAGCTTATGGCTTTGTTTTAGATGAAAGTGTCTTTCAGTTGAACGATTGCCTTCAGTATCAGTGTAATCTATTCTAAACTCCTGGTGGAGTAAAAGAAAACTGACGTTTTTAATAGTTACAGTACAGTGTCATCCTATAGTGTTACAAAATCAATACATATTAATGGAATAATTAATGTAACACTTTTTGGGAGGTATTTCTGCTGCACCAGTTACCAAGCAACACTGACAATAGTCACAAAATATTGACCGTTTGCTTCACTTCACCTAAAGTCGATGGACAATGGACCAAGACGTGCAGAATGCAGATATGGAGAGGCCTTTGCAGGGGGGGTCAGTCACTGTGACTACTTGTTTTTTTCTTTTTAACAATACTTAAATAAATTATATAATGCTGTAATTCTGGTCTTCAGTTTTGCATTCAATTGAACGATATTGAAAGTGATGTAGGTTATTGATATTTGTTATTTGTATGTAAAATGAATGTGATCGTGCCCGACATTTTTCTTTGACTTTGACTTACCTTTTACTTTTATCCTGCTTTTTTAAAAAAAAAAAAAAATAATAAAAATGTTTTATATATTTTCTGGCACAATTAATGAAATCGAGCAGATGGCCAGTGACACAATTTGCCAAGAGACCTGGGGAGACAAGTCATTGCAGACAGAATTTCGTTTCAGTGTCCTTAGTGAGAGAATACAAATTTTGATGTAACTTGCCAGTTTTGCATATGGATTATTACAACAGGTACATATTGCGATAGGTTAATGGAAAGGCTGCTTTGCTTAATGTGAAATATGAAAATAACCTCCATAGTAACCTCTATAGTGTGTGTGTGAAGGTATATACACATGGTACTATTTGAAAGTCTTAGGCAGTTAGAGTTTATTATGTTTAAATGATGTTCATGTTGGTGAAAAACTATGTTGGTTTAAGACGAATACTTGGAATGGCTGGCGTGCCCCTGGGGAGAGGTTTGGGAACCAGATTGGCCTTCTAGTCAGGATATCAGTGACTTGTTGGAGAATAGAAGATGTGCTTTTTTATGATTTTTATTGTGTTATGTATGATCTAATGTTAAATTGTGTTTCACGTAAGCAAACACACACTGGCTACCAGATAAATAGCTTTAAAAATTTGATTTGACTGCCTTTTGCATTTGCTGAAAGTTTTCTTGGCCTAGGGGGCACAAAATCCTCTCCCAGTTGGTAGCAGAAAGGCAGTTTCATAACGTCTTGGTTTCTTGCACTGAATCCTAGTCAGTGTTGAGGGACAGAAGGCGTGGTAAAGCAAAGGGAGATGGTAAAGAGGCAATATTAGCTATGATCACTATGGTGGGGAGTTTTCGGCAGGAGTCCTGTCATGGGTGAAGTACGTGGAGGAAGGGTTAAAGATTTATATAATTCTATTTAGCTTTGTGTGTGGTTGCGGTTTGTCCTCCAAATGTAATATTCATTGCCGTTTAGTGTTATGTTTCTCTCTTGTTTAAGCAGCAATGATATGCAGTTTGGTTGTGGTTTCATTTACTGTGCAAAATATACATCAGTATAGATGTTTTGGCAGCTTGTAAAAATCATGACAGATGAAATTCCTTGATTTTAGTTTTCCCTTCTTTTCTAGAATCCAGTACCCGGTTGTTTTTATGTCTTGCAGTTTGTAGCCTGAATATCGTGTAACTGCACAAAACAGAGTTGTGATAAGTATTTGTTAGTTTCAGGTGCAGAAGTAAAATAAGAGAATTTGCTGCTAGAGATTTAAGTCAAAGGAAGTAATGTTTTTGCCTTTCTGAATATAAGTAGTTAGGCTAGTCCACTGCTATTTGTCCCTCTTTTTTTCTGGATCTGATGTCCTCCTGATTGTATGAGCATAAGTGTGTGTGTGTGTGTGTGTGTGAGAGAGAGCACATGTGCAGTGATTTATTTCTTTAGATACACCCCAGTCTTTTCTTGTTCCTGTGAAAAGGCTGTGGCACTTCTACCTTAGTCATACATTGGACTGTAATGCTCTCTTTAAATCCACTTAAATTGCAGTTGATCGACTTTCTCTGTTCACTATTATTACTATGTCAGGTTTTAAAGCGGGGTCTGAGAAGTGGAGTTCCATGTAAATCTCATCTCAGCCTCCAAAACTATATAATATTATTCATTGCTGAGAGCTTGTTAGCGCCTTCATTGGATATCAACACTTTTTTGTGTACTTGTTGAATTTAAAGGAGTTAGTAAGTGACAATTCACATCTTTATCTCATTAACATTATGACCTATTTACCATCCTTGGGATTGTGTCAAGTAATTGAAACATATATCTGTTATTGTTTTACTGATATCACAGTCTGTCTTAATACATACGTGTATTTGCTGGTATCTAAAAAGTATAAGTGAGTAGAAAATTAATGTTCTACAAAAATGTCATAAAAATGTGTGTGTGTGTGCGCGCGTGGGTTATGTATATACCAAAAAAACTAAAAATGCCAAAAGTCTTATATTTTGCTTGGTTACTTATGGTTAAGATTAGGGCTGGGTAGGGGTTAAAATTGTCATAGTAGGGATTAGGGTTTTCCCATAGCAATGAATGGATGGTCCCCACAAATATATGAATGCAAGTGTGCGTGTGTGTGCGTGTGTGTGTGCGTGCATGTGTGTGTGCGTGCATGTGTGTGTGTGTGGATGTGTGTGTGTGTGTGTTATGATGAAATTGAGCTGAATAACATTGCAGTCATTGAAAATTTCATTTGTTATTACTTTGAAAATATGGCAGCCTTGCTTTGGATCCCACTAGCGTGAGATAAGGTCACTGGGGAGCTGTTAGTAAAGGTGGCCTGGTGGGTCTTGGCCTGAACTGGTGGCGGGTCTTGGCCTGAACTGGTGGCTGTGACGCTTTACTTCTGTAATAGAGTAATGCCAGCCTTGTCAGGTATTTTAAGTTTGTGTCCATGCTCAAGATTATTCTCTTAGGAGGAGAGAAAGATGATTTCTCATTTATCCTGATTGCATAAACAGGGACCGTTTCAATGCATTACTGTTTCAATGCAGTACAATGCCGTTTAATTTTTTTTTTTATCCAATTATCCATTTAAATTTTCCTTATCCATTTGAGGGTTGTGCGTATATTTTAATATAGTTTTTAGCTTATGATAATTTGAGCCAATGGCCAAGTTGCTGAGGGATCAACCCTTGTAGATTCCGTACTACCTTTAATTTAATTCACACATTTGAAGATGTCCGTATCGTATTCAGAATTTCCATAATGTAATGATCCGTGATGTAATGATCAGCATAGCGTTACAAATTCAGCTGAACTGCATCGATGTTATAATCACATCTTAGAAAATACAAGTTCCATGGAAGTACAACAATGGGCGTGCTTAGGGTTCTAAGAAATATGCCTGCTACCATGCCACATCAGAATATAGCTGCCATGTAGCTAGGGCTTCCTTAATTTTTCAGAGTATAGAGATAGTGAGTATAGAGAGACTCACCCTACCGTCAGGTCAGACACAGTGGAAGGGACTTGTCTGGCCTGATGACTGGCCAGAAAAAAGAGAAAACCTTTCTAGATCCATAGCATATAAATCGATTCTCTGAAGGTTTCGGCTTGTGGGCACACAGTTTTGTATGCAGTCAAAAGTCTGCCTAACCCCAAAATAATTAAATTGGTTGTTAAATCTTAAAAGGCTCTTAAGGTGATACTTTTAGCACAGACAAACATTGTGTATGTAGGTCATTTTGTGAATTTGATAAAGACATTTTCTTCTTTATTTTACAATATTGCATTACTTTCTTGTGACTTTGACCTGGATCGGCAATTAGAATGTGGATGGACAGCATTACTCTGATTCTAAATAAGTGAGCTGTAATTTCTCAGTGTGCTGGGCATAAAATAAAATAATGAGAGCATGTAAGGATTGTAACAGTAGCAGGAGGCCCATTTACTGAAGCACTATGATTAAATGTTTTATGTTTAAGGTGATGGAAAAATGTATATGATAGTACTGTTCTGTCTATGGAATATAATTATGGATGTACAAGATGCCAGAATGAATATACTGAACTCTTTCAAAAGCTATTCATATACATTTTATCTGTTTTGTATATTATACTATATCTAAATAGACATTTCATCTTGGTTTTATGCATGAAGTGCTGTATGCACGTACAGTTGTGTTTTAGGTTACCTTTTAATGTGGAGTTAAATTATGTATCGCCTGCGTGTTTTCCATTACAACCTAGCATTCATCAGTTTGTGTCAAATGTGTCACAACCAGCAGTTAATTATTCATTTTTAAATTTTGTTTATGGTGAAAAAGGTGTGTGTTGTCAAAAGATGGCCATCTAAAATGTTTGTCTTACAGAGAATATATTATTATTCTTTTTGCAACTGCAAAACTGGAATCTGTCGTCACGTTACCACTTGTTAAATCAGCACTCTTCTCAGTATTTTCATTTTTTTGCCATCATTCTCTATCATTTTTATGTGATTTTTTTTTTTTTGTCTCTCTAGGTAGCATGACCAAAGACGGTGTTGCAACTGGTAAGTTAACAGTCAAGCTAATTAAAACCCTTGTGCATATATCCGTTTGCCAATAGAAAGCCATATTATCGCACACGCACAATAATTAGCGCACGGCAATGACATGGAATGTGACGTGTCCTGGCCCACATACATGGCGCTCTTTTGGATGCCATCTCTTTACACTAAGTAAAGCGACCCTGTGACATCTAACGATGATACACTGAAATATTTGGTAAAAGTCATCGGAAAAGAAATAGCTTTTTAATATATTTTGTACATACTGTATTATTAACGCCATTGTTGAATAATTAGCGTTTTGTACGCATGTGTGCGTGGGTGGTCATTCACGCATGATTCAGTAAGTGCATTTAAATATAAATGTACTTAAAGTGGAGCTTACTTAAACTGTATTTTGTTTGCCATGCAGTGGCTGAAAAGACAAAAGAGCAGGCCTCGCAGTTAGGTGGTGCTGTTATCTCCGGTGCCGGAAACATAGCAGCAGCCACTGGCCTGGTGAAGAAAGAGGATTTCCCAGCTGACATGAAGGTAATGTATCTTATAACTGAAAGTACTGCTTTGTAACATCTGGCATTGCATTCAGGGTCTGCCCTAGCCTTGTGCCCTGTGCTGCCTGGGGCAGGTTCCAGACCAACCCCCCACTTGGAGCCCAATTAGGATAATTAGATGGATGAATGCAGTCAAGTAAACTACTAGGAAATATATGAAACACTTTTATTGTTTCTTTATAAGGCTTGGATTTTAAAACAAGAGATGTAAAATGACAGGTTTTAACTTCCATGCTAACTGTGAGGCATAGATTTCTATCTGCGAAAGACAAAGTAGCTTTGTAGTGGTGCAAATTCTGAGAAGACGTCTGGAACTAATTTGTTTTTACACTTCATGACTATTTTAACGCGAAAGCAGTTTGAAAATGCTGCATTTAAGTGCAGTTTTCGTGTTAAAAGAGTCATGAAGTATAAAAACAAATTAGTTCCAAAAGAATAACTTATTATCCGTGCATTTCAATTCTTTTTCTCTTCGTTGTTGTTAAGTTTGAAGTATTTTTATATTGGATATTAAGCAAATTGTATTATGAGAAGTACAAACCACCCATTTTACTACCCAAGAAGATTGCACTAATACTAAAGTGTGCCCTTTACCAGCAATGAATTATTTACAGACAAGAATGCTTTGTTTGTGGTTATTAAACGGATCTGCCCAGACTGGGAGGCTCTGTGAAGGTGTTTGTTTCACTCTGAGGATTACCAACCATTACAAGGTGACCTAATTGACTTGATTAGATAGTTAAAAATACATCTGCAGTGTCCCTGGACGTGTATTTACTCCCAAAGCTGAGAATAGCAGGTAATGAGATGCGGGTTGATCATTATCTCCTCCTACATAGAAATAAATCCGCTGCCAGTCTCTTTGGTTGTGCCTTCGCTCCATGCTTGTGCTGCACTGTCAACGCAGCAGAAGGAGCTGCAGCCAGACCGTCAGATGTACTATCAGGAGTCCAAACTCAACAGCCAACAGTCCCAGGGACTTCCAAGTCATCATTTACATCCTCTTCTAAATGTCATAGAGGCATCTAGGAAACCCACTGGTTACTTTATACATCTTTGTGTGGAAATTGGTCGTAAAATTTCTTTCCATGGTTCAAGAGATTCAAGAGTTTCGAGATAATAATAATAGATATTAAATAGAGAATAGATGTTCAATAGTACCATGAAAGCAAGTACCATTTAACATTACAGCATTAACACTGCATACAGATCTGAGGTAAAATTCTAACTGAATCCGGTAGTTGCAAAACCACCTACTACACTACAGGGTGGTTTGGGTCCCATGATATCTGTGCTCTGTTGTGGCAATATTCCGTATATATCCAGCTGATGGACGAAAGACTTTCCAGGCCAACCCCACTATATTATTTCAGTAAAATAACACCATAACCTTTTAGGTCAATATGACACCTTACAAATAGGGAGTCTCTGTCAGGTGGAAAATTCTGCAAGGATAGCAATAAAGTCTGTGGTATTATATCCAGATGTGAGAGTATAGCAGTATTTTTCCATTTCCCAAGCAAATTTGATGTTAAGCCACCATAAAATAATAATAATAATAATAATACACTAGATAAAATAGATAAAATAAATCATAAACGACAAGATGGAAAATACGCAGGCTGAAATGTGAAGGTACATGTTGATAATTTTTCTCTTGTGTAAGCACTCGGACACTCTGCTGGTGTTAGAAGGATAAAATCAGTGACATATTAGAGAAAGTATATCCATTCTTACTAGTGCTTGGCAGTATGACCAAAAATTTGTAACATGCTATTTTGTAAGATTCTGGCGGCTTCACGGTATTTTTTTTTTCAAGTTCACACTTACCACAGTAGCAATCATTTACATCAATAAAATAAGCTAATTTTTATGAAAAAAAAAGGTTAGCTCGATAAGATTTGTTTCATTGACATGATTCATTAGATTGATAATGAGTATTTAGCCAACTAGTGACATGTTTTATTGATTATAACAGTATATTTAGCTCCATAAAGACATGTTTTATTTATTATTACTGTATATTTAGCTTGTTAACAACATATTTGCTTAACGAGCATCATTTTAATGATTATTGCCATAATAAATCGATAATGTTATGGATTTTGCTTTAAATGCATTTAATTGCAGACATAATTATATTACACATAATCCAAATTTTCAGGCACAGTCTGAAACAGTAGCTATAAACCTATAATGCTGAACAGTTATATGTGGAGAATTGTTGTGTTGTAAACTGTTAACTTTAACTGACATTCGTTAACTAACGTTAACTGTTAGCTAAAAGAAGGGTACGCAATAGACTCTGCACAGCGACCCATAGCGCTCCTAGCTGCCATCAATATTATATAGTTTGCTGCCCATTGAGCCATTACAGCTGTTGTTTAAGCTATGCAATGGTATGACGGTATATGAAAAATTCATACCTTATGGGACATTAAAACCAGTATACCGAATGAACCAGTATACCGAATGAACCAGTATACCTCCCAGCACTAATTCTTATGCTATGTATCTTCTCAAAGAGCCCATAAAGTCCAAATGTTTTCCTCTTGACAATAGGTGTGTATTTTAAACTGGACCATTACAGCTTTTTATATAGTAAGCAATGTTTATTTATTTAACCTGCCACAGTTATTTGTGCTCTCATCAGTAATATACTAACATTAAATTTATATTTGTGTGTTGTTTGTCGTTCGGCCTAGCCTACTTTTCGTTAGTTAGGGAAAGGGATAAGCATGATCTGGCGTGTAGGGTAAACGACTTTAAGCAAACACACTAAATGTAATAACTGATATCAGATATCGTTCGATATTCACTGAAATATCTGGATTGGGTATCGATGGCCGATCTATGGGACAGATCTAGTTAGTTCAATTCTATGTTATTGTATGTTTACATCCACGTGTGAATGCTACCTCGTGTCAGCAGTGCTCTGGTAGACCTGTACATTTGCTAGAAGGATGGATAACATAGCAGTTTGGAGGTTTTTCCACACTTAGCCAGTTGCTATGCCAACAAGTTCTACGGCTACTTGCAATATTTGCAAAGCCAGTGTTTCGAGGGGTGGTGGTACCACTGCAACTTGTAACACAGTTAAGTTCATCAACCACCCCCAGGAGGACCATGGCAAAGAACACGACAGCTTCAGCCAAACACAAAAAGGTGACGCGAGAAACTTAGTGTGAAAGCGACAAAAATAACAGAAAAGGGTCTCAAATGCATTATTCCGGATGAGAAACCCCTGACACTTTTTCAAAATGAGAGCTTCCGCCGCCGGATTGGAGCCGTGGTACAGTTTGCTATCACGGAAATATGGAGATACCCCATGACGATCATGGAAATATTTTTCTGAGACCACTCTACCTGAACTCTACAAGGAAGTGTATAAACATATAGTAGAAAAGTTAAAAGATGTGCTAATGGTGAGTTCACCACAGATATCTGCAGCCCTGACGTGTGCCCATTGTCAAGTTTAACAGAACACTGCTTACCAAGATGCATGCTTGTGTGAATTGTGATTTAATTTATCAATTGTATGCACTAGTTTGTGCCTCAGTTGTGATTTAATGTTTACATTTTGTTCTCATCCATCACAGTTGATTTGTTTTATACCTAAATTTTAATTTCTGACCATTTTGTTGCTGAATTAGAAGATTTAAACAATTTATGTTATTTTTTTTTGTATTTTTTTCACGAAGTTGTTGGTGCATGATTATTTATTCCAGTAATAAATCACAATTGTTACATTTTGTTTGACAAAGTTAGGAAAGCAGTGTTTAAGTCAAGGTTGGTTTTGCCTAATACAGCAACATGTGGCTTAGTGGTCTAAGCCTCTGTGCCTGATCAGAAGGTCACTGGTTTGAGCCCCAGCTTTGGTAGAATAGGCAGATGTCTGTTAGCTCTTGATCAAGGCCCTTATTCCCTAGCTACATAGGTGGCTGTGCTTCAGGGCCAAGCTTGCTCTCACCTACATGTGTATCTTGGTGCCAAAGATGGGGTCGGCGAAAAGACAATACAGTCCATACATAGGCATCCATACAGTGTTATTATTAATATAAAATATTATATTCCACAGAGTGAGCCATACATCTTATTAAACACTCCATGTCCTTATTAGTTTTGGAACTGAAGAAGTCAGATCGATGCATACCTAGTTGTATATCTGTTGTCATGTGCACGTGACAAACACTTTATATAAATCAGGGTAAGTGAGAGACCAATGCTTCACGAGGTTAGGTGTCTTTGCGCTTGTAACAGAGTTTACATACTGGGAGAGTCTGCTATCACCATTTGGTTTAAACTTAAATAATGCCACATCTCACCTCTGCCACCCTGCTTAGCAACTAGCTAACCTGCTTATCTATGTATCTGAAATTAGTGTGACTGTGTCTCTCCCCAAAACGCAGACTCCCCACATCCACTTTCACGACTTGAAAGTGTTTTTTTGATGTGTGCAACAGAAATTTACGGCATATTTTAATCAAATATAAAAATGTGCAAAATGATATAATCATGTCATTTAAAATGTTTGCCATTGAGATGCGATATTGATGCCAGCATAGTGAGCATCTTTACTATAAAGTATTAAGGGGAAGACATATAAGAGGGCGGCAAGCATAGTATACCGTTTAGTTCGAATTAACTTTTTATTTTTGGTATAGAAGTACGTGGAATTTTTTCATTTTACATGGTTTACTGCTACTGTGACATTTTCCACTTAATAATACATCAAAATATGGCATGTTGAACTCCTTCCAATCATGAGATTCTTAAGAACTCAGCACCTACTGTTAAAAAGGTAGGCCTATTAATCATTGGCTCGCTGGCTTGGAATTCTACACAACCGGCTCCTGACTCCTAATTTGGTTCAAAGGAATAACTGCCTCATACCTCTAGGTTTGGGCGTAACCTCTGTTTACCCTGTCCAGTTCATATTTTCTACTTGAAGATCATATTCGTTTTACAGAGCAAATCCCACACACAATTTAAAATTGCTTCTCTTCCAGTGTTTTCATTTTTATCCTCAT
Source organism: Mormyrops boulengeri (assembly GCA_026781065.1). NCBI lineage: Eukaryota > Metazoa > Chordata > Actinopteri > Osteoglossiformes > Mormyridae > Mormyrops > Mormyrops boulengeri. The sequence continues at coordinate 7,915,515 of JAODLD010000002.1, forward strand.
TTATACTGGCTTCAGGCAACCCCATCCCACTCAAGGTACTGCTCTGTTGCTCTGATAATCTGACATGTCAGGACATGTGAAATGGTGGTGTCTGAACAGTGCAATTGCATTAAAGTCTGCGTAAATTAATTCTCATTTCAGATTGCAGTTTGAAGGTTCAGTCATGTCTTTATGGAATCTAATATGTTATTATTTCTCATTATATTCACTATATTATTATCTGTCTGAAACAGAACAACTTTTCAAATTAAATTCAGAGCTTACAGTCATACTGAACCTTAAGTTAATCATGCAGACCTTTACGTAGCTGGTGCATAGTGATGTTCTATTAATATCTTGAGATAACGCAAGTTTAAGAGACTTTACGAGAGTCAGCAGTATTCTTACAAAGACTTAATGCTTAAAACTCTGTTTGTCCCACAGCCGGAGGAGCTTGGTCAGGAGGCCATGGAGGAGAGCATGGGAGATCCCATGATGGAGGGAGAGTCGTATGCTGAAACTCCGCAGGTAGCAGGTTCCCATAAACCACCTTTTTCAGCCTCACCGTTACTCAATATCAAGTGTCAGTGTTGTAACCTTGAAAATAGCTAGAAAAAAGCACAACATCTGTGGCTTTATTGGAGAACAAAGTATGAAACATACTTCAATAGTGCCTGACCTTTTTGCCATTTTTTTCCTTTTTGAATACAAGTAAATCTCTGATTAAAGAAATGTGAGTAATGACACCTTATATATATATAAGTAACGTTGTTGCCAGTGGGAGAAACATTGTGGGGCATTTTAAGCATTCGCCACTTGCATATCCTGGCTTGGAAGATATGCAAATCGAACTGCAAATGCTTCAAAAATGCTTAAAACATGATGTACAAGCAACGTGGAACAGTACATTATGTATATTTCCGGTAGCCTGCCAGTAGGTTGGTGCCCTATGATGGGTTGGTGCCCCGTCCTGGGTTATTCCCTGCCTTGTGGCCCGTAGACTCCGGAGTCCCCTCAAACCTGAATCGGACAAAACAATGGATGGTTGCAGAAGATGGATAGATGAAAGCTATAGATAAGAAAAATAGTATTTTTAACTCTTGGCTCTTTCACTTAGAGCACATATGTCAAACTCAAGGCCCAAGGGCCACATCCAGCCTGCAGTGCAATTTTTCTGTAGCCATAGGTATTTTTTAGCCTTGTGGGAGTTTCCTGTCAAATAAAGGCCACAGGTTGACTAACTTGTACAAGCAGTTTCTGTCTTGCTGCAGTGAATCACATGCACATATCAGAATTCGGTTACTGTGTAAAAGGTAAATAAAAGCAGAATGCAATGATTTACAAATCATATAAACCCATACTTGAAAATAGAATAAAGACAACATATAAGATGTTGAAACTGAGAAAAGTTATTGTTTTATGACAAATATATGCTCAATTAAATTTGATGCCAGCAGCACGTTTCAAAAAAGTTGGGACACGGGCATGTTTACCGCTGTGCTGCATCACCTCTTCTTTTAACAACACTCTGTAAACGTTTGGGAACTGAGGAGACCAGTGACTGGAGTTTTGAAAGTCAAGTGTCCCATTCTTGCCTGATATAGGATTTCAACTACTCAACAGTTCGGGGTCTCCTGTGTCGTATTTTTCATTTCCTGATGTACCAAATGTTTTCAATGGGTGACAAGTCTAAAATATACAAGGCCTTTTCTGAAAGAGATATTATCTGGAGGGCAGCATACAGTATGTTGCTCCAAGACCTATATATATATTGTTCCGCATTAATGGTGCCTTCCCGGGGTCTCAAGATCGGTATTGCGCAACAATTAGGAGATGGGGACCCCCCCCGGAATACTGACGGATTTTTCGCACACTGCTTTTTTTGGTTTGTCAAGGAAATGGTCATTATACTTATGCCTAATGATAAATGATATGCGATTTTTTTTGTTTATTTGTTTGGTGAAGCTGTGCTTCACCTGTTTCTTAAACAAAATGCCATTGGTCCATTATTGTGATAGACTGAACAAACATGCAGAATCTTGAAATACACATAAATGCACAGTCACATGCATTCAGACGGACACTGCTTTTAATAGTTTGAGAGCCTTCTAATATAGAGTTGGAATTGTCATTTTTTTACAGTCTTAATGTCTTGATCCCAACCATTTCTTTCTTTCTTTTGCAAAGAAGCTGATGCAAATAATAAAGTAAAAATAGATAAATACGAATCAGTATATGTGCAATAATAAGTTAAATGCTTATAAGTTTTTTTGCTTTGTAACTGAAGTTAGTATCAGTTGTGTAAATAATAGGTTACCAATTTAAAGTAATGCTTATCATTTTAAAGAGCGCTATAACCATAAAACTGTTTTGAGATTCAAATACTCACTTCAAGAAAATGAGGTAATACTTTACGTATTTGGACAGTCCACCTACAGCGGGTATACAGAGTAGTCCATTAACCCTTTGCAAGTGGACTATCCAAATAAAATGCTACCGAAATAATAATCCACACATAAAGAAAATCTGTTGTATTCTGCCATGGTTATACATGGTTCTGCTTCAAAATTATCCAATGGACTAATATTTTTCAAAATTACAATAAGATCTTTATTTGATTTACTGTTCTATCTGTCAAGGGCATTCAATGTCAGAAGCTATATTCTGTGCTTTTTTTGTGGCTAATAAATTTTCTATTTTTTGTGGTCTTTTTAAAACCTGCGTAAGAATGAATAGATTTATTGCATGAGCTAACCCATGGTAATGCGAAAAAACAGCAACACAAAGATTGAACTGCTGTGAAATGACCCCTGGCCTCAGTCGTAAACCTGTCTGAGTGTACTACTGTAGGATGCTTAACCTGAAAATGAGAAGCAGAGATTGTCTTTCCTCCCCCTGTGTCTCTTCTCTATCCTTCACCCTGACTCCTTCTGTCTCCCTCCCCCAATTCTCTTTCACACGCATGAACATTTTACTGACTGCGTGGGTGTGGTGGTGATGCGATGAGTTGTGGTGCATTGTGGGTACCAGCAGAGACCGCCTCGTGTTTCTATAAATAGGGACTCCCACTGCATCTCGTGCTCACAGGCTTACGGTTATTTGTCACTGTCACATGACTCCCTTCTGCACGTTGAAGGGCTGTAACCGCTTATCCTTTCTATTCCCATTGTTGTAACCTGAATGCATGAATGAAATGTAAAGGAAAAGGATTTAAAGGAAAATCATGATAGGCTTTGCAGTGATCCTGACTATTCAGGGTCATTGCTCAGCAGGTATTTATTTTCTTGTAGTAACTGGTGCCCTCTTCTGCCAAAGTATAGGTATTGCACTTATGTAGTCTCTACCTAATTTAATAATTTATCTCTTAACTATTACATATATTAATCTGATGAAAATAATATGTAAAGTGGGACAAGTCACAGAAAGACATGAATGAAAAATGTTGGTTTGATTGAAATAATTGTTTGGGTATGTGTATGAGAAATGTTCAAAGTAATCAGAACATCAACATGGATTGAGTTTAACTAAGTTGTTTTGTTCTATTCATTTAGCAGGAGCAGTACCAGGACTATGAGCCAGAAGCATAAACAGCACACTCCAGCTTTTGGTTGACCAGCAGCACAGTAAACATCATAATAATAAAAGGACAAATAAAAAACCGTCACCCTAACCCCTGTTGCAAAAAATGTTTCCCAAGGATATGTTCTTCCTGAAAGAAAAAGATCTTTTAAATAATAATATATTGTAATGATATATTGTAAATGTCACGTTTTTTCTGTAATGTGTTTGGTCTAGTTCTTCACTGAAGATGTATTCAGCCAGGTCTCATTTCCTTGCTTCCCTCCCAATGAAATGAGACCTGAGGTTGGTTTGTGCTCCTTTGTGTACTTGTGTTTATATCTGTGATATAGATGTTTATCTTCCAATAAAAACCCCAGTGGACAGCAAAACTCCATTTATAAGTATATGAGAACAGTGATCCTCTATAGCTGTGTAAAACGCCTGTAAGTGGGTTCATCTTCATTCAATAATTATACAAGTTGTTCATTTGATGTTGCACATGCTAGAATTTTATACATTGTATCTTTACAGTTTCTTGTGAAATCATTCCATTGAAGCATCTGTTACACATGGATGAAAAACTATATATGTATATAAATGTATGTGTGTGTGTGTGTGTGTGTGCGTGTGTGTGTGTACATGTGTGATTTTAATACAGGTTAAAGTTGATGTAGCTAAATGTGTTTTAAAGTAATACTGAGTGTTAGTAAAATGTGATTTACAATGCAAGAACTGTCAGCATTATGGTCTATGTCAGGCAAGACAGAGGTATCAAATGTAAATAATAAAGATTGAAAACAATTTGTGTTTTACGTTCGTTCTGTGTGTTTTGATTTTCTCAACCTATAGCTTTCCAAAGTAGCTTCACGAGAATCTCACTAGAAAATGTGGCTTTTATTGTTTACAGGATGCTTGGTTCTGCCTAAAATGCTGACATATGGCACTACTTCAACAGAGGGGCTAAATTTTAGAATGCCACTTTAATCCGCGGCAATGAAAAGTTTCACATGCATAATCAGTTTGATGTGTGTAGGCCTGAGACAGCAGGTCAGTGGCTGGGGGTATTAAATCGGCATTTCCCCCCCTCAAAAATTCCTGCTGTCCAGTCAAAAGAGCTGCCATACAACTGAGCGGAATGGCCTCTGTCAGGAAGTCTTTGGAAGGGCTGAAAAACGCCACGCAGACACCCAGCAAAGGCACCACGCAGACATCCAGCAAAGGCACCACGCAGACATCCAGCAAAGGCACCACGCAGACATCCAGTAAAGGCACCACGCAGACACCCAGTAAAGGCGTTGCGGACTCTGCTGGTAGGTTCTTTACTTGCCATTCTGGAAATATGTTTTTGTCAAACTCAAAAATTCCTAACGTAGAGGAAACGGGTCAATGAGTTTTTTTTTTCCTGCATAACAGAAGAAGCACATATCGTATAATTAATTTACAATTAATTGAAAACACAGTACATGGTGGCAGCCTACTAGCATAACATAACAGTGCTTTGTAAGTATTTTTATTTTTGTGTAAACTTAAAGGACAATAGCTAGCGCCATGGTTTATTGCATTATTGCCTTTCCTGTGAGTCAAAATATGTTAATATGATTAATGAGAAAAATTAGAGATTACAGATTTTAAACATCAAGGTTTTAAATCCAATAAAACACAATATAATTTACTGAAAAAGTGATAATACTAATATGTACAAAAATGATTCAGATATTGTTTGTATATATGTATCACCCCTGTAGCTGAAACAGAAGTAAAAGGTCCTTTTTCCTTCTCTTTTAAGTTCAAGCGGTGCAGGATGCTGTGCAGCAGGTGGCAGACTCTGCCAAAGAAACCACCAGCAATGGTATTCGCCACGACACCTGCTGAACATCTCCAGGGCGTCGCTGGCTGAATTTCCATGTCAACAGAGCAATAATTGCTCTACAGTAGTTAGCTATCGACCTTCAGTACCACATTACAATAAGGCTCCCTATTGCCACTAATAAATGGTAGTAACTCATTAACTGTAATAGCTTCTTTATAATTGTCTATTAATGGTGTACAAAGTATTACAACCAAATTGATAAGCTTATTAATATGAACCATTCAGATAGCCTTTATAAGGGTATTGTTATTGTAAAGTGGTGCTCTATCTTGTATATTTATCTTCTAATCCTTGTCTTGGGGGAGAGGTGGGGGCAAGTGAATATGCTATTCTGCGGAAAAGACAATAGATAGCAACAGTAAGCTTTTTGCTGGTAGATCCAGGTTGGAATGACCTCCCATGTTACCGCTGCTTCTGCTCTCCTCAACAATGAGTATGACACATGTGCTTCATTTCTGTTACACCTCATCGTCGTTACATGTTCTTCAGAGATCTTACACTTAGGGTCTCTGACTACATCACGTGATCATTCTCTGTAGCCACTGCCTATTCAGTGAATCACAGCAAAGCTGGCAAAAGCTTTGGGTGGTTCTATTAGTGAGAGTTATAAATGAGAAGTTTTATTGTGGTGTTTGATATGTCATAATCGGTTCCACCCCTGCTGTGTCATCTCCTACAGTTGCGGGTGAGGCCTCCAGACAGATGCAGACTGCCATAGACACAGCAGCGGGAACTGCAAGTCACGCTATCGAGGATTTTAAACAAAAACTGGACCCGAAATGAGTCCAGTATTTGCAGCATTGTCAGTCACAGAATTCCACGTGACCTTTAGTTTATTCAAGAAAGAAATGCAAGTACCTACCAATATTATGGCACTAAATCAACCTGAATATTCTTCAGTTCAAACGCATGATCCTCTCTCCCTCATGCAGGTTGGTAGTTTAAGGTCATGAATAATATGGATACTTCTTCATTCCAGAAAATCTTAATAATACACTTTTGAATTCAGAAATTAATTGTTTGACAACAAAATTTGATAGTTAATTCAACAAATTGTCACACAACTTGTTAAGGATATTCAAGCTCTTTTATAAGAGAATGACTACTTGTTGTCAAGTTAATATCCATAGAAAATCTTGTGTTTTCTATTTGCATAATTGAAGAATAAACTTCACTATCTTATTGTTGACTGTAACTGTTACTTTCTTCAGTGAGTGTTTCAAAACGGGTTCCAGTTTAGGAAAGAAAAAGATCAGGATGTAATCAAAAGTGTCCATCTATCTCCGTTTCCCTTATGAATTATTTGGTTGTTAAACACAGATCTTTAGAGAGCAAAGAGCCACAATCACCTCTAAACATTAAAGTTAGGCCTGGCTAGGGGTTAAGGATGTCACTGTTAGGATTAGGGTTGTTGCCATAGAAATAAATGGATGGTCCCCACATAGATATGAATACAAATGTCTGTGCATGTACATGTGGTCATGATAGTCACAAATAACAGCTAGATGTTAATGGTTTCAGTTTTTTTATGTCATCAAGGTTTTTTCAAATGTTCTCGCAGTACTTCTACCCATATCTGCATAGAACATTAATTTTCAAAATCAAATTCAGGGAAAAAAGCCAAAGTCTAAAGAGGTTTAAAAAAACTGCCCCAGCTGACTGGAAAATAGAATTTGTTGTCCTTATCTGGAAAAGGAAGGGTGATTGCCTGGATTGTAGCAACTACAGGGGGATAACACTGGTTTCAGTGCTGGGTAAGGTCCTTGCTAGGGTCATCCTCAACAGGATCCATGATCACTTGCTTGCCTACCAGCAGCCGGAACACTCTGGTTTTACACTGGTTTTAAGTCTACCATTGATTGCATCCTGGCACTGAGGGTTCTCATCAAGCGCAAATGTCAGCAGAGTTTCTTGGCAGTTTTTGTTGATTTTCGTAAAGGGTTCGACTCAGTTGATCGAGTTGCCCTGTGGGACATCCTGAGACTTCACGGGACCCCCACGAAGTTGCTGGACATTGTGCCCAGCCTGTACACTGGTACTGTGAGTGCTGTGCAGAGTGGAGGCAGAGCCTCTGCGTTCTTCCCAGTTGATTCTGGGGTTCGCCAAGGGTGTGTTCTTACTCCTACTCTGTTCAATGCTTGCATGGACTGGGTGTTGGGCAGAGTAATGGGGTCCAGCAGTTATGGGGCATCTGTTGGTGAAGAAAGATTCACTGATCTTGACTTTGCCAATGATGCTGTGATCTTCGCAAAGTCAATGGAGACTCTGATCAGGGCTCTTGAAAGACTGAGCAAGGAGTCTGAGTGTCTGGGCTTGCAAATGTCCTGGATAAAAACCAAGATCCAGGCCTTTGATGACCTCTTGGGCACAGTAGATGGACTGGGAGAACATGGGGGGGTCATGAGGTCACTGAAAAGGGCTGTGTGGCACTCCCGATATCTTTGTAAGAGGACGAAGGTCTACGGTCCTGGTGCTCCCTATTTTGTTGTATCACTGAGAGACATAGATGCTATCCAGTGACCTGAGATTAAGGCTGGACTCTTTAGGTACTGTGTCTCTTTGGAGAATCCTTGGGTACCACTGATATGACTTTGTGCTGAAAGAGCAGTTGCTCAGGGAGTCTCGATTGAGGTACATTACCTACATTGAGAGGGAGCATGACTTACGGAACCACGGCCTCTTGGTGTGATTCCCTGAGGGGGATCTGGCTTGCAGGACCCTTATTGCAGAGTGGCTGGACCGGGCCAAGGGGACACCCATGTAACACCTGGCTGTGGCAGATACATGGCCATTTCCAGAGTGTCGGACTGGACCGCGTGTCTGCCTGGGGGGTCATCAACTGGGATCCGCAGTGTCATCTGGAGTTTCATCATGTGATGGGTGCGGCAGCGCGTGGTACCCGTGCATGCTCCCCAACCTGACCTTAGTCTGTACCTATTCCTGTAAAAACCTCGCACTATAATTAAAATATTTCATATAAAAATCACATTATAAAAACAAATTGTTTCATAATTTGCATGTCTCTCATCTTCTAGATTGTAGATGGCTGGAAGGGAAACATTTCAGCTACATACACAAAGGTACCTCTTTCAATATGATTAAAATGTGTTTGATTATATGACACAGAACTTACAGTACAAAATGCCTGAATTATAAGAAAATAAAATGGATGAACACTTGGATATTACTATTCATGATCTATCAGTCATGCCATAACATTTTAACTGTGCCAGTGTGGTGGTACAAGTTGTCATGCTGTTAGATTACAAATATTTTAAATATTGATTTATAGATTAATAGTCACAAAGAAGCAACGGACTGAGAAATAATCACAAGCATAATCACAATGGAACAAAGCTTGATCCTTGGTAGGCACTTTTTTCTCAGCTGTTTACCCACTAGACTCTCACATGATGACGTCCACTCATCCACACTGCTGGTTGCTAGGAAACAGGATTCTCTGTGAGAACTAGGATTGGAGGAGATCGAGGAGTTGATGGTGAGACCACGACTGACAGAAACAGCACATTCAGGTCAGACTATGGCTCACGAAAACTGTTATAGAAAAACAAGAGCTACTCAACTTCTTTATGATCAAAAATAAACTAAACTCAGCATCTGATATTCCATCTTTTTCAAAGAATCTGATTTAAATGACATAGCATTTATCTAAAGCAACTTATAGCTACACACTTGATCCCTTCATATACCCAAATGTTGTTTTCACTGCAACGATTTAAAATAACTTTACTCAATGGACAAATTATTTTGTAATTGCTGATCCCATTTTACCTATTTTATTAAATGCAGCATTTAAATAAGGCCATGCAATTACCCATTTTATTTATGCATTCTTTGCTTCAGTGAGCAAAGCAGAAGAATAAGCTTTCTTATTCAAATTGACTGAGTCTGAATGTATCCCTTAAGTACAAAATGTGAAAATGCTGGGATGAGTCCTGCTGAGTGTGTTAACATTTTAAATGGGTGTTTCTTACCTTTCCAATCACAATGAAAGGGATAGTACACATGTATGGACATGGTGCATAATTAGTCTGACTTGCCACAGGATTTGGTTCTGAACCACATAATAATTAGCAGCTTGCTCTTTATGGTTTTTAGATGCCAGCAATCAGAATTCCTTTCCCTGCTATTGATTCTCTGACTGTTATTTACATTCAAATGCCCAGATCTAAAAAAACAAGTGTAATTGTAGGTGCCTTCGAAAGTGTAAGCTGAGTAACAAAACAATAACCATGTGGTAGTTTAATGTACTGGTTAAACTCATATCCAAATGAGGTTATATCCAAATGGTGGCTAGGATTCCCTTCCATAAGCCCAATAAATGTGACCTTTTCCTGCTCACTGACTTTCAATATGCGCTTCAACATCCCATTCTATGGCCAGATTCATTAAAGCAATTCTTCTGCTCAAAGAATTTGCACTTGTTTTCTGAAATGACTTTCATAAATGGATGGGAATCAACAAATTTAATTCACAAGCATACCAATATGAAAAGAAATAAGACCATTTCGTGTAACCAAGTCACTTCTGTATCATCCGTATGTGAGGGTTACCAGATGCTCGTAGAAACAGATGGAAAGCATATAAACCTCACACACAGGGAGCTGTGGACAAATACAGCAACTCTAGAGGAGACTGGCAGCTAAAATGCACTGAGGCACATGCTCAGGGTGTGAGTTTATTTCTATTTCTTGAAATATACCCCTTTGCTTTTATTACCTTCATAAGCTGGAATCACGACAGGGATGGCAAAGTGCTAAGTTTAATATTTTTTAACAAGTTACGTAGAATTTGAATGCTGTCAGTTTAAATAAACACAAAGTGTACTGTACTTCCAAAGAATCTTTCACTGTTACACTAGGTTAATTACTTTCCAAATCTGTATATATTTTTTTTAAGAATTCTTTTAGATACAAACTTCCTAACAGTGGTTTTGTAGGATAATTTTACTCATTAAAGGGAATGATACATAAAAAATCTAAAACTATGTAAGTTTAAAATAAAAAACATTTTGGTTATGTGCTGTATGGTACCAGATAAAATAATATATATTCTGTTATTTAAGCCAATCGAATCTTTTTAAAAATAAACACCATTCTAAATGATTTTGTGGTCAAACCTTGTATATGACAAACTATTGATCAATATAAATAAGATTTTAAAAAATCATGCATGCAAATGAACTGGCAGCTTAAAGAGACCATTCTTCGATTACCATTCACTGCCAGGTTGAAGCTGGTTTCCAGGGAGACAGCCACCAGAAGCTTTAAATTCTCTCTTCCACAGCAACGTCTAAGGATTTTCCGAAAGATCTTTCTAGCACACCGATCTTACCTTGGCAAACTGCTGCTGTTTATTCAGAAACAGCAAAAGGCAACAAAATAAGCCACTGGCGAAGTAGGAAGAATAAGAGGAGTTTTGCAAAAATGGAGGGTCATCTTTCTCAGCTCATCTATTTGCTGAGGTATGTATCAGTTACGCATGTAGTGCCTCAAACGCTGCCAAGTCAAATTAAAATGCTAATTATATTTAACCAAATATTTTCTGTGTACTTGTTAAATGGAATCACATTCATTTGGAAAATCCTGATGTCCGATCATATATACAATTAATCTGGATATATTAATTTTACCGAAAACAGAACACTTCTTTGGGGGAGAGGCATATTACCTTTGGTTTCCATGGTATTTTTTAAAATAGAAAGTACAACACTTCTTTGGGGGAGAGGCATATAAGACATATTTCCTAGTTATTTTTTTCTGTCTTGTTAATCAACTTATTTGAACTAACTGGTTATGTCCTCATTATTTTCTTTAGAAAATCTGATGTGTTTCATGCCATTGTAGAGGTATTTGTTAGATTGACAGGTTATTTTCATAAATACCCTTATGCCTTTTTCCATTGCTGTATCCAAGGATGAAAAGCTATAAGTATAATTAAATATAATAATTTAATATGAAATTAATTGGAATTTAAAAAACATAATTTAATATTTATGATATGGTATAAATACAAATGTATTCTACTGCCTAATAATTAATAAATGAGCCTTAATCTATATATTATAGTGGCAGCTGTGCATTGCAATGGATTTTTTCACCTAGTTACGGTTTCAAGTAAACATATTTTCACAGTTATATGTTGGGCATTGGTTTAAAGGTACATTTGTCAGTTTAAATATAATATAATCCTTCAATTAAGCTACACAGAGAGTATCAGTTTCTCCATATGAATGTTTTTTTTTTCCAGGAAACATGGTTTTCCCATGTAGAAACCATATCAGAGTTGCTGATGGTATGCAAATAGGAAGCTACCAAGACTTGATTGGCGGTCTAAAAGAAGTGCATTCCAGGTTCTGATGGAGGGTCCTCTTGTAGCAGAAATGGCATCAGACATTAGTCCCCTCATATGCGAAGGAATTGTGAGCTGTAATATGAACCCAGTGTCAACAAATGACAACAAATGCAGCACTGGAAAGCCCCAGTGTACAGTTAATGAGATGGATAGGTCTTCAAAAGATGCCGAAATAACCTCTTCATCAGTAATGGCTCAACTGGAACAAACAGCAGCACCAGAAGCCTCCCAGGATCACACAAATATTAATCGAAGAGCAACGGAGGTTAATTTTAACTTACCATCAATAGAAATCAATGAATACACCGAAGAGAACGCCATGACTATACATGAAATGGATAATGTGAAGGGCAGCGACACAATAGATTGTGATCGGCAGGTTGGTCAGTGTGCTGATTTAATCAGTCAAGGTTCTAACCATGACTGCCCATTTGATGGGAAAGATGTCAGCGATAATTCTTTGCCATCGGGCTCCAATGGATGTGAGGCTAATATTTCAAATCATTATGGTATACATGATGTTGATGCTAGACTGCCATTTAATGATTCATCTTTCAGTGAAAACATGGAAATCACAAACCTTCAAAAAGGCGAGGGCAACAACATAGGGTTCAGTGACTTAGTCACCTCCAAACAGTATGAGTCTGAGACTTCTGTACAAGCAAAAAGCAAAATGGAACAGGGTGAAAAAGAGAATGCCTTCAGTCAGTGTGACGGACTCAAGCGGCCAAATATAAACTTGAAGGAACTTTCTCCCAAGAAAACCGGCAATGAAGGTATTCTACTTGAAACTGAAAGCATGCATTCTAAGGTCATTCAGGGAGACACTGGACAACAAGTCTCAAAGCCTCCGTGTCTTGTTGGGCAAAAACTTCCAGAAGAATCCAAAGGAAAGGAAACAAAGACCACCTCCATTTGTGAGTTTAATGGACAGTCTCAAGTATCCAAAGACACAAAAGTTGTTCCATCATACTCAATTCCACCCAATCTCTCATTAAGTCAGAAGCAACACATGGAGACTCAAGTGAGTCTGGAGGTCATGTGCCGATCAGCTGCAACAAGCCCCATGACTCCACCAGAAGGTTTTGCTGCTGCCTTCTTTCCATACCTGTCTGGGAAATTTGAGAATAGCTGTAAAGAATTGTCCCTTGTGTCGAAGAAGGACGCAGAACTCCAAGTGGGAGAAATGCTGAACTATCGATCTGTCGCCACAGCACCTATGAGCCCGATTACTCCCAATGCTCCAGAGGACTGTCCAGCGACACAAGTGAAGGAGGTTACACAGGAAGAACAACCAGAACCTGTCCAGGAGGTACGCTGGGATGAGAAGGGCATGACGTGGGAGGTGTATGGAGCAGCTGTGGAGGTGGAAGTCCTGGGCATAGCCATCCAGAAGCACCTTGAGAAGCAGATCAAGGATCATGGAAAGCTTCCTCCACTCTTAGTGTCCACAACTAATTCCACAACCCCAGCTGACAAAGACCCTTCACCTCCTCTGTCACCTCCTCCTATCACAGTGCCATGCACCAATGCCTCAGTAAAAGAACCAAGCAAAGCTGAAGAGAAACAGGAGGGAAAGAAAAAAAGGCGCCAACGCAATCTACTTCGCATTGAATTCCGCAGTATGCGACGACCACGTTGCTGCTTCCGCACTAACACAATCGAGTGAAACTGGAAAGACCCTCTCCTGTCATATCACAGTTCTTCAGTCTTAAGGAACGCCAATTCGTGTGACTGAAGATTGTGTGAACACATACGAATTATTTTAAACAGAATTTTTGGATTTAGTTTACGTAATCCAAAAATTGCAACATTGTGTTGTCATGACAATGATTTAATGACAGCTGTATTTGCCTTTGTAGTATTGTTTAATTCTGCTTTTTAAATTTCGTTTGGAGGGGGATGACATTGTATTGCTTGATCAACACCGCTATACAATATTATGAAATGTTATTTTAACTACAAAAACAAGATATAACAATCATAAAGTGTGCCTTATTCAGTGCACATTATTTTCTTTTCATATTGGTATGTTCGTGAATTAAATTTGTTGATTCCTGTAAAAGTTATGAAAATTTCATTTACATTTTACAGAATTAAGATTTTGTACATACAGTATTACACGTGTTAGTATATAAATATGTGGAATGCTCATGTCGACTATGTTGGGAAAATATACAAATCCTATACTATTTCTATCATAGTTGTGCATATATTATTGATTCATTTTGTTTGTTGTTGTTTAAAATTAGCCATTACTTTCTACATACTATACTGTCCAAAGAGTATGTCTTTACAATGTGAAATACAGAAATACAGAAATTGATGGTTAGTGGTTATACCACAAAATTCTAACCTGTAATCTCACACATGTAGAGAAAAAAATACTAGAATTCCTATTGGAAATAATACAACTAAACAAAATCATGGGGGATTTGCTTTGTTCCTGCTTTGCTTTATATATTTATTTATATACTGTGTTTTGACTGTTTTGGCTTTGTTTTGCTGTTTAAAATGCATCTTTTTAGGTATATGCTTATGAAGTCAGAAAGTCTGATGCACTTTGAAAGAAGTGAATAACTCTTATTTGTAAAATGCCATAGGTCTTATCAGTTACATATAACAGTGTAATGTTCTTCCGTTTTAAATTACAAATGTGCTGTGTTTATTTCTCTTTAATTTACAGGTGTGCTGTGTTTATTTCTCAGTAAAGGTCTTTACATGATGAGAGTATTGCTCACAGTTGTTACACGTGTTAAGTCTTTACAAACAAAAGCATTCATAAGTGGAATGCAATAAAGTTTTACTTGATTTATTGTTCCTCTTATTTATATACATAAATCATCTACTATGACAGTCATAAAGATTGAAAATGTTATTTTTGTTGTTGTTGTAAACAAGCACACACGCTGGCCACAGAGCATCTAAACTTCAATTGTATTTACAGCAATTGTGTTAAGACAGATAAAATATGGGCTTTTTTGTTCTTGATATTCAAACATGCTTTTCTGTGATGTAAATTTGACATGGTTGACATTTCCTAGTTAAATATGTATATATATATATTCTTTTGCTGCAAGGGTGAATTACATTTTCTTACCAGATTTACCTAGTACCACTATTGTTGTGTACTTAAATTCTAAATAATGTACTGTATGTTTTAAAAGTGAAATGAAGTGCTGAACACTGTTTGTATAAATTCTAAAATACTCTTAAATAAAGCAAATGACTTTTAAATGGAAATGTTGAATTTAGTGTGCTCCTGTGTCCCAGCATCCTTAACAATATGAAAACTAGACTAATCCAACTAAATTACAATTATGTTTCCCAAGAACGGTTGAATAGCTGTAAACTTGAGACAGGCTGGTAAAAAATATTCAGTCACGTCTCAGAGATTTCAGCTGACAGAAATATGTTCCATTTAATATTCTTACGTACTGTGAGTCTCAAAAGTTAAAAAGGTTTCTGAATGTCTATAAGTACAAGATCCATTTGATTATTTGAATCTTTTATTTTTTTCCTGTTAGTATCATGATCAAAAGATGCAGCATACATCTCAATATTATTTACAGGCTGAATTACTATGAAAAATGTTTTACGTTTTATACATAAATCATTGCACATAAAATTTAAGCAAATAATTAATATACTACATTTTGTCAGTTCTGCTAAATGAATGCCACCACAAGACAGTTCAAATTCAAAATATTCACAAAATGTTACACAGTTCTTGCAATGTGCCTTAAAATACATTAATAAAATATAATCTATATCATATAGAGTCTAATCAACATCTAAGCACCACATCTATTGAATGGATGTTTTTTTACATAAAGTCAAACTAATTCCACATTACTATCTTGTTTCAGAAGACATCCATCTATCTATCTATCTATCCATCATCTATAACTTTGTCCTACACCCGGTTAAAAGGGGTCCAGAGCCTATCACCATAAGACAGGGAACAACCCATCAAAGGGCACACACACCATTCACACCTATGGGCAATTTAGCAAAACTCGAACCCTGGTCCCACAGGAATGAGTCAATGGTGCTAACCACTGGGTCACCCACTTCAAGAAACCATGCAGTCTAACTAAGAAAATAATGAGGCATTTGGGTTGTGTCTATATAAAAACATGTAGCTATTTCATCTTCAGCAACCTCTCCTGCCTTACCCCCCCCCCCCCCAACTGTATACTTAGATGAAGAGGTTGAAAGATGGATGGAAAAAGTATGTACGTGAACAATAACAGTTTCTTCTCATCTTAGTGGGTTTTTCAGAACTGGACAAACATTCCTGTTTTCCCAAGCAGCGCTTAAAGGTCAGTGGTGCTAAAAGATGGATTGTCATAGCTTTCCCGAATATTTGAGGCTTTATTTTTGTCCTGTTGTGCCAAAGCAACTTCAAGTGGCTCAGTGTTCTTGTTGTCCAGCTGTATGTCACTACAATTCTCCTCATCCTCTTCCTCAATTACCTAACAAGATGTAAAGACATACATATCAATGTCCTTTCTAGTGGTCTGCAAATTCAGACATGTGGCAAAAAATCTGAATTGACTTTTGACCATTGTTATATTTCTTTTTGACAGACTTGTTTAATAACAAAATTTTGGGGTATGTAAAAGCAGTTTAGGGAGAGAAGATTTATTAAAGTATTATTTTTACCATCATTGGCATGATGTCTTTTTCAGTCAGGTTCAGGTCAGCGTTGTAGCCCAAGGAATCAAGGCTAAAAAATAACACACAAAACTAAAGCATAAGTCATAAATCAAACAGACATCAGAGATTTACAGTTTGGTAGAACTGGAATCATTTTTACTTGATCTCTTTCTGGAAATTAATAGAGCAGCTTGATTACAACAATATTTTTTGATTATGTTGACCATTTAAATTATGTAATTCTTAGGAAAACAGGTGCACCTCAGCATTATGAAGAATCTCGGCACTAGACAAGAAGCCACAATGAGGAGAGAATATGAAGACCCTGGTTTCAGACTGGTGAAGGTGTTTTGTAAGGGTGAATCACTATGGCTATGAAACATGTACATACAATGTATACTGAGAAAAGTAGGCCTGAAAGAAATCAAATGTGGAGTCAAGGTGGGCAAAAGAAGCATTAGTAACTTTTGATATGTTGATGACTATGGATAAACGTAAAGAACTGTGCGTTTTGGAAGTATTCAGACAGCTTCAGAAATTATTCAGTCATACTCTAATATGGATTAATTCATTTACAGAAGTAAGTCTTTTCACTCAGTTATTTTAGATGATATCGATGACTTAGTGGGTAAAATAAAACCCACATCCAGCCTTATTGACGTTCTGCCAACTTTAGGTGAAGTCAAGCCAGTTTGGGTAGCATGCACTGGTACAGTGCGTTACCGCACCCAATACACGACGAAACACCTCAGGTTCCCGGTTGGTGAGCCCCCCCAAGCTAACACGTAGTCCAGTCCCACATTCTGTCAAACCAGTGGTACCCAAGGATTCTCCGAAGGGACAAAGTACCATACAGTAGGAGTTCAGTC
The DNA here is from genome assembly GCA_026781065.1 of Mormyrops boulengeri. Lineage (NCBI taxonomy): Eukaryota > Metazoa > Chordata > Actinopteri > Osteoglossiformes > Mormyridae > Mormyrops > Mormyrops boulengeri. Next base: position 7,932,831 of record JAODLD010000002.1, read on the forward strand.
TTCATCTCAGATCACTGGATAGCATCCATATCTTGCAGCCGTATATCAAAACAGGGAGCACCAGCACTCTAACATCATCTTACAAAGATATCTGGAGCACCATACACCCCTTTGCCACAACGTCATGACCCCCCCATGCTCTCCCAATCCGGCTATTGACTTCATAGGAAGAGTCACCAGAGACATGGATGTCACTGCCAAGGTAAGCGAACCTCTTGATGCGGTTGACATTCTCTCTGCAGACAGGCACACTGCTTATAGCTGTGCCCAAGAGGTAATTAAAGGCCTGGATTTTTATCTAGGACATTTGCAAGCCCAGACACTCAGACTCCTTGCCCAGTCTTTCAAGAGTCTTGATCAGAGTCTCCATTGACTCCGCAAAAATCACAGCATTCGTTGGACCCCATGACCCTGCCAAACATCCAGTCCATGCAAGCATTGAACAGCGTAGGAGCAAGAACATACTCCTGACGAACCCCAGAATCAACTGGGAAGTATGCAAAGGTTCTGCCTCCACTCTGGACAGCACTCACAGTACTAGTGTACAGACCAGCGATGACATCGAGCAACATCAGGGGGATCCCGCAAAGTCTCAGGATGTCCCACAGAGCAGCTCGATCAACGCTTCACGAAAATTAACAAAGGCTTCCAAGAAACTCTGCCGATATTCGTGTTTGCACTTGATGAGAACCCTTAGTGCCAGGATGCGGTCAGTGGTAGACTTCTTAGGTGTAAAATTAGACTGCGTGGGTTGCTGGCAGGAAAGTGATCATGGATCCTGTTGAAGATAACCCTAGCAAGGACCTTACCTGTCACTGAAAGCAGTATTATCCCCCTGTAGTTTCCAGAAATCCTTCCCTTTCCAAATAGGGACAACAAGTCCCATTTTCCAGTCAGTTGGGATGACGCTCGTTTCCCAAATGGAAGCAAACATTACTTGCAATGCCAGGAGGACAGCCTTGCCACCAGCCTGGAGAAGTTCATCCCAGATACCACAGATCCTGTGCAATTTCAATGTGATTGGGTGGTCCACAGCTAATCGGAGGATCAGCCTGAAGACCTGTGGACCCAGAGATGTCCAATGTCCTAGCTGGAGGGTCAGCTTTAAACAGCTGTTCAAAGCAGCCGGCTCAGTAGGTAACAATTGCAGTGTCATCTGTAAGGACATTCCATCACCCGCCCTGACTGCGACTTTCTGAGGAAGAGATTCAGCGTAATGCTTAAATTCCTCTGCAAGCAGGATGTGGGTCGCTAGACCATATATGGTGTGTCACTCGCTCACAGATCTCTCTAACAAATGCCTCCTATCTGCCCTCAGAGCCCTCAAAGCCGTCCTTCTCAGGTCCCAGTATAGACTGGAGTTGCCATCAAGCCGTGAGCTGCAACCC
>JAODLD010000002.1:7946236-7964592 GCA_026781065.1 Mormyrops boulengeri
TAAATGCGGTAAATGTAAATGTAAAATGACTGTATCACAAAATGCCATTTAGGTTTACAACCTTGCGGTGTCAGATTGCTCGTCTCTTTCTTTCTCTCTGCTGCCTTGGGCTGATTTGGTGTCCTACGCGCGCCTCACGGCAGCGATGCGCATCCTTTGCGCATTTGCAGAGAATGCGTCCACTTGCGGAAAATGCGCCCCCCCATGGATCGTGGGGCCCTACGCACAGCACGTGTTCTGCATGTAGGGAGGGGCGGCACTGGCTGTGTGTGTGTGTGTGTGTGTGTGTGTGTGTGTGTGTGTGAGAGAGAGACAGAGACAGAGAGACAGAGAGTATATATAACATATAAACTTTTGAAAATTGACCTGATACTCCCTTTGTAGTGATTTTGTTCTGCCGTTGTCTCAGCACTGAAGATTTTATCCATTGGCCATTGCACATTATTAGTGTCAATAAATTCTACTGATAATACACTGAACTGGATCACCTTGTTTTTTCCAGAATCCCGATCAAAAGCCTTTGGAATATTAAACATAAAATACATAAGAATAAAAATAAACTTAAAAATGGCAGCCAAGCTACGAAATTTTTAACAAAAACACCATATACTTACATTTAACATTTGATTTGGGGTTAAATTGCTAAATATTTGATTGAATTCTCTATTGTAACTCCCGATCTTACTTGTGTTGAGAAACAGGCAAGCAATGAACAAGTTTTAAAACAGACAAAGGAAAAGCATTTATACACTCAAAACTTTGAATGTACAAAAAAACAAAGAAGACAAACACAAAATCCACTCACAGAGACAGAAGCAGCGATCGTCCCCTGGTCGGTACTTTCAGTAAGAACAACTTAAGAGAAAAGTCATTTACTTATTTAGAACTTATACATCAAACTGAAAACTAAAATCATTTTTACTTCCGCAGACATATTTAAAACTTGAAAATAAAAGAGATGGTTTTCAATTTAATAGAATGTTACATATAACCTTGTTTTTTCTAGTTCATTATTTCATTATAATGATATAATGAATGTATAACTTACCATTGATTTCCTAAGCAAATTAGTAAGCCAATTCCAGTACGTATATAACCCAACAAATTTGTGTAAGGTTATGTAAATTCCCAGAAATAAAAAATCTTACCAAACAGTCCATCAGGGATCATGAAGAAGGGAATATTGTCATTCAGGTCATCAATACTAATTGCCAGTTTACCTAAAAAGTAAATTAAATTAAATTAACTGTAAATTATGGGCAGTTGTCAAAAAATTCAGAATATAAATATCATTATACAATTTGGAAAAATGTTTAATGTAGGTAAATTTTCATTTATCCTATATTCTAACAGCTACTCCGCATGTTAAGGAGAGATTCTTGACTTTAAAGAGCATTGGTACCCTTTTTTCACTTATTTATTTGTTTAAATGATGAGTGATTAACCTTTCCCCTGAGAGCATCGCTAACCTGGAAGACTGGTATTCTCCCCTTTCTCTGTGAAAATATCCACCACCTGGACTTCCAGCAGAACTTGAGTACACTTTTCATAGTCAATCACGAATTCCTCGTTGACCATGACGGCACCTGTGGGCTCCACTATGAACCATTCCTTATCACATGGACCCATGGTTGCATTGCAGTAACAGCGCATGGAGATGAGCTCATAGACCAGGGAGTGGTTACTGTCCAGATCCCCCCCTTCAATTCTACCCACCTGCCCCAGACCAGTTGTATTCTCAGCTACATGCCATGTCGAATCTTTTGGCAACGTTGGTCGCTCGTCATTTACATCCAGCACATTCACCTTCACTTTTACTGTATCCTTTCTCTGTCCCAGATCTGTGGCCTCAATTGTTAGAGTGTATAACCTTTGCCCCCACTCAAAATCCAGTTCAACATCTGGGTCCACAGAAATGTTACCAATAAAGCCCCCGTTGTCTTCGGCTGAGGAGATGATAATGAAGTTCCCAAAGCTGCCATCAGTGATATGGAAAGAGATGCGATTGTTAATCTCTGTCTGGTCGGCATCGTCAGCAAGCACTGAGCCCACAAATGACCCTGGGGAGGGAAAGCCGTAATATAGATGACTTAACTGCAGCATTCTGCTTCATTATGTGTTAATGTATCCTGTATATATTCTAGACTGAGGATTGTAACAAGTATAACTTCATATCTGGCAGAATTCTGAAATATTTTAAAATAAATTTTATTTATTCGTATATTGTTAAATGAATATATATATATATAATATTCATGATGTAATACGCAGTACAAGACAAGACAACTGATGACCAAGAGCAAAACCCAAAACCTCAAAACTGAGCAAGGAAATATTTACCCGATTGGGCTTAAATAATTGCTTTGCCATATGGGTAATTATATATTGGAATAATCTGGATACAAGTGTGACCTTACTCGATTCTGGACATACTTGATTCTGGACATACTCGATTCTGAACCAGACATGACAATGAACAGCGAATGTTTAATTACCTTTTTCCCGTTCCTTGACAAAAAAATCATTTTTACTTTCTTTTAAAAGTGGTGCGTTGTCATTAATATCCTGGAAAATATACAGGTAATTTTTTCATTATTATTGTTGCTGTTTACTATTATTCATAAATTTTCATCACCATTGTTCATATATTTTTACTTAAAACTGTGTTTCTAGTGAATCCTTTTCTAGCAACAATTTTGTTCATCAGCTGAATGTTATTTTTTCATATATTGTATTATTGAAAACATTTAGTTTTCAGGATTTGAATGCAAAACATTATAAAAGGGTGCACTTGGTGAAAACAAATACAAGGTTTTGTATGAGTCAAGTTATCTGTTTTATCCTTCAGATAAAAGCCTCACCTCCACGTTGACTGTGACTCTGACCCACGTGGCTCTAGGCTGCACTCCCATATCAGTAGCTGTTATGTTTAACACAATTGCCCCATTAGCTAAGGGATTAATTGCTTCTCGATCTAACTGATCTTTATTTTGTAACGCTCCAGTGTCTATGTTGATGGTGAAGTTATCACTGAACTCGCTACTCTCAATTCTGTACTGGATCTTGCTGTTGTTTGTTGCCGTTTGATCGCCATCAGTAGCCTGCAGAAAATAGCAAATACAGCATAAATTCATTGGCTAGACTTGACATCTTTTCATGTGAAATTAGAAGCGCTGCCAGAATGTTAAATTACATTTTTGTAATGATACAGGGTTTCCTTCTCCAAGGCAAAGTATGTTAACTCACATGGATTTGTAGCGATAATGGCTGACTTGGTCCTTCCTTCACAAACTCAACATATGACGCTCTGGGTATGTTCGGGGTCATGTCATTTATGTCCAGGAGGCTGATCTCCAGGTTAGTTCGCCCTACATGTTTGTTGCTGTCTGTTGCTTGTAAAGTAGCATAAAAAGATGAACTGACCTCACGGTCAATCAGTTTGCCATCAACCACTTTAATGGTACCAGTCCTTGGACTGACATTAAAGTACTTCAATCTGAAAAATAAACATTATGCAGTTCATACATTATTAAACAGTTATAAGGGATATGTCAGTCACTGCCTAGTATTGGCTGAGAACATGATAAGTCTATCGTTACATCCATTCATCTATTTTCTATGCCCACTTGTCCTGTGGAGGGTTGTGGGGGTCCAGAGCAGGGGAGTTTCCAGCTATTGAAAAGATCCGGGGCTAAGTCAAATTTATCCGGGGCTAAGTCAAGTTTATCCGGGGCTGAGTCAAATTTATCCGGGGCTAAGTCAAGTTTATCCGGGGCTTGACTTTTTTATTGAAGGGAGATCAGGGTAAAATACTAACTGCTAGACTTAAAATATCCGTGGCTATGGCCCCGAGTGATCGGACCTAACGACATACATGGTCCAGAGCCTATCCCAGAAGCTATGGGAGCAAGGTAAGGAATCACTTGGAACCCGTGGGTGTCTATGTGAAATCTATCTGGAGGTGGATTGTTTAGGTCCAGAAGCAAAAATCCAAACCAAGATTATGTTTCAACCAACCAGTTGAGTACCACCTAACTGTATTGTAATATCTAGTAATATAAATCCTTACACTTGCTTTCACTTGTGGATATAAAATGGATGTGGTTTGGCTACAGTTTTACAATATTTTTTATTAATCTATTTTTCCTACTTGTCCATTGCTGATCACACACTAACACACAACCACACAATGTGGTCAAGTCAGAGATACCAGTTTAGCTAAGCACGTGTTTTTAAATACTGAATGGAAACCAGAGTACCTACGAAAACAAAGAATCTGGGTAACAATATATGTCACAGGTATAACATATACATAACGCCTGCATGTGAAATATGCACAAGTATGAAATAAATCACTCTGAACAAATTCATGATACCTTCATAACCTTCTTTGCTAAAATGTAAATTCAATGACCAACATAAGAGATTTAAAGATTCAAACCACTGATTCCCGCATGTACATGTAACTTTTAGTGTCTATATATTTATATAGCTTAAGAGAAGTTAGTGCTGCTTGACTGGAAAACTTACATGCTGTCTGGTAAAAGTCTGTAGGTGATGTTGTTTATATCTGCTGTGTCTGGATCTGATGCCTGCAAAACCACATGCAAAAGGTGACACTAAATGGCGAACAAAACAGTATCTTTTGAAACAGTCCAATTATCTATAAATCCTGCAAGAGTGGCTTCTTTGTCTCCTTTTGTTGTTTTATTTAGATGTGCATCTTGCTTTATGTCTTCGCAACTTTAAGAAGACCTTTTAATTTTCTGACCATATTGCCTGTCATTTGACTGGCAATTTCACTATTGATCTTGAACTTGCGATATTGCTTTTTTTTTACGATTTACAGATTAAGCTGTAACTCGGAGGGTTAATAGAACGTATCATAAATCCATCCACCCATCCATCTATCCATGCATAAAAAATCTGAATAAAGATAGTCATACTGTAATGGTGGCTATAACTGTGCCCTTTGGACTGTGTTCCTTGACTTCTATATCATAGGTTTCATGCTGGAAAGTTGGCGTGTTGTCATTAATGTCATTGATCTGAATGGTGACAGTGGCTGTGGAGCAGCAGTCCATGCTGGAGATGCCGGTAGCTACAACCTGCAGGGACAAGAAATGTATTTGTTTAAGAAATTTGTAAAAGCTACACAGAAAACACTTCCATAAAAAATTTAGAATGAATTGAACCCTGGTATATGCTGGCATGTGATGTGCTATGAATGTGTTAAGATCCCAGCCGGACCTGCCTTATTCATACATAGCATTTTCTCAACTAATTTCATAACTCTAGTAAGCAAATCCCAGACCTTGACACCTTAAAAAATAATCCCAACTTACCTCAACTATCATAATTTTCTTTTCTTCGTAGTCAACATCTTGTGGATTGTTGACATGAATTTGAACTTGAGCATCTGAAGTGGCAGAGGAAGGTGACACATAGAAGACGTCTTTGTCTGGACCTTCCAAGTGTAAGATGAATGTAGCATTTGGTCCCTGAGTTAATGAACAAAACAGTGAAACATTAAAACACTGTAAGAGGTTGTTGTCCCTTTCAGAAGATCTACAAAGAACGCATGATTGGTGCTTCTTGCTGCTCAACTCTATCCCTTTAATAGATGGCCAGCTATCATTGGTGCTCCGATGTAACAGTGGAAGACACTCATCCAATCCTGAGTGACCTCTTCCTGATTGGAGGAGCCTAACCTTCAAAATATGGAGCTGTCTGTTTTGATTGGTTAGTTTCGTTGCATGATTGCCCATTGTTGTCTGGTTTTTATGTTATCCTCTCCTTCCATAACCCACTCAAAAGACTGCAGGTCTTAACAATTTTTTAGATAATGATGGTGCATAAAAAGTAAAAAAAGAAATCCTAACTTTTAAGAGTATTAAAATAGTGGTCATTTTATTAGGTACACCCAGAGGTGGTGCTAGAGATACTGGGTCCCAAACCCCGACCAATCCAAATTTTTTTAAGAGTCAGAGCGTGTGAGTGGAGCGAAGCAACGAGAATTTCCGCTGATGGCATACGGAGCGGTACGCCCCCCCCCGCTCACGGCCACTGCAGACTGCTCCGCTCATTATCACTCCCCGTTTGCTCCAAAAAAGAAAACAATCGGCATTGTGTTTTAATTTTAGCTTAAACTGTAGCCTGGCATCAAACAAGTCAGCAGCCAAATCCACATTAAACAGAAATGAATTATTTCAAGATGTGAGCAGGGTGCCAACAGTCAGCTGGCTGGTGTGTGATTTTCAATTAGAGACAAGTCTGCACACACGTTTACATGTATGTAATAGTTTTATTACCTTGTTAATAGACTGAAGGGTTTGCGAACTACCTCAATGCTTTTGACGTAGCTAATTTGAGGGTTAATATGGGATAATATAGATTTACCATAAGATTTCTTGCATGTCATGCCAGATGCGTGACAGTTGGGGACCCTGTGAAAGTGGAGTGAGACGGAATGAGAGATAAGGGGATGCCCTGGTCTTTTTTTTTTTTTTAAATATGCCACTCCGGCCAAAATCCTTCACTCTGCTCACATACACTGAGCGAAACCAAAGTTGAATGTATGTTTTTCAAGTAGGAGCAACAGCAAACAGTGGCTTTCGGTTTTCGTTTTTCTTTCAGATAGCGAAACAAACGTGAAGTTAAACATGGATATCATACATACATACATACATATGTGCACACACACATACACAAACACACACACACACACACATACAGCCATACACATAAAAATTGAAAGATATATTGTATAGTGATATTATACATATCATAGCGATTTAAAAGCCCTGTGAAAGCCATCCCAGTATTTGCAGTAATCACCTAATAAATTCCTGAATTTGTTGGCTCAACCACTAGCATAACATGTTTAGCTTATCTAAGAAGAGACTCGGTGCTTCCCCAGGGTCTCCTAACCCTGTATACTGTCTCATATGCATCTGCCTCAGGTCATGAGGGAAATACCAAGTTAGAGCATATTAATTGAGTTGGGACCCAGAAGAGAGTGGGGCTATAAAAGAGGGTGAACCCATTTTTTTTTCTTTTTTTGATGGCTAACGGGCAGGAGCCTGAATCTGCAGTTGTGCACAATTTGTAGCCATTTTCTTCTCCTTTTTCTTTTTCCATTTCTTTTTGTGAAATAATGTTAATTTATCTTCTCCAGTTAACTTAGTTAGTTGCCTTGTTACTGAGGGTGACAGTGGGGGCAGAATGGTTAGGGACATGCACTTGTAATCGAAAGATTTCTGGTTTGAATCCTAGACCAGCAAAAAAAGGACTGCTGTGATATCCTAGGCAAGGTGCAGTGCCCCCTGGCTGCTGAATTAGCCATCCCCTGCTATGTCACACATGGATTAAATGCAGAGGACGCATTTTGTTGTTGTGTGCTATGGTGTGTCAGCCATGATGACTAATCACTTTCCCTACTTTATTAATTTATTTTTATTTGTAAATGTCTGCGACGCCCCCAGGCCACTTAGCTGCCCTGGATGGCCAGGATTAGAACGTAAGAACATAAGACTTAAAATTATCTAGAATGTAAATTTAAAAAGAAAAGATAAGTCTGACCTGGTCCAGATCTCGTGCAAAAATATTCAAGCCTGTTACAGAAACACCTACAGAAGAATGTTCATTGATATCACCGCTGAAGCTGGTTGCTTCCGTGTTTAAGAGGCACAGCTTAACAGTGCAGTAATAAAACTTAGGTTTGTTGTCATTGATATCACCAATGGTGATCTTCATATCTGTCACAGTGTTGGAAAAAGTTCCGTGAACATTTTCTGTGGTTTCACTGGCCTGGAATGCAAGAGGGAGAAGACACCTGATTATTTGATCAAAAATATCTAGAACTACATAAATCTGATTAGAAAACATTTAAATATCCATACTATGGTCCCTGACTCTATCTAACCTGACGAATGGCACTTACCATAAGGGTGAGCATAACAGTGGTATCAATGTCCAACAATTCTTCTCTATCAAAAAGCTTTTTGACAGATATGTCACCAGAATTTTCATCGATCTCAAATAAATCAGGTCCATTGCCACCTATGATGACAAAGATTATGAGTAAATATTGACATTTCAAAGTGCAACATCTCTTACACTTACAGCAATGAGTATCTTCCATGAGTAAATCATTTCATCTGTTGTAAGATTTTCTCCACATTAACTAGGCTGCTCCTTGATTTTGAATTTTTCTTATATGATCATTTTTATTCATTTTAATTTTCTTAACTTTTTGTGAGATTGGAGAGTAACATTATTATGTTGCACTTCTGATCCTTGAATAGTCGTATTATGTCATGGCTTAGTTTGAAGTTGTTGAGTGACTCCAATACTGTTCACACTTCACTGTTCACTGTACCTATAGGCATTCATTCCTCAACCTAGCTACCCTTATGCCTAATTGACTCCTTGACAACATGTATGTGTGCAGTGCGCTATTACCTCACTTGTACACCACTTTGGTCAAAAGTGTCTGCAAAATATGTAAATGTGAAGGTAAAATGGCTAGATTTGTCCATGTAGAGTAAACTAGCCCTTTTTATTACCATTTTATGTCTTGCTTTGCTTGCTTTTTTATGTCTTCTGGAAATTATATCATCACCAACTGTTACGCCTACCAGCAGCAGCAATGAATCTAAGCACAATATATTTAAACATAATATCAAATTACTGTGCCATGAATACGTATTCACTATTTTTATATTGTATTGTCTCAAATTCTAAAATTACAATCACCAACAGAAGTACTCTGACTAAGTTACAGGATCAAGTGACTACATCTGGACAATCTAAAAGGCATTACACAAAAATAGCCTTTATGGAAGAGTAGAAAGGAAGAAGTCCTGGCCTGTCCTTGTCTTTAAAGCAAAAAATGTGGTCGAAAGCAAAGGTAAATAGTCCAGTTCTGGAAAGCAAAAATTCAGACCAAGATTATTACTTCCTGAACCTTCACTATCTACCTCTGGTGGAAAGTCTTTTGGTCTGATGAATCTAAAGTGGAACTTTGAACACTATGCGGTATGTGGTGGAAGCATCATGTTGTGGGGATGTCTTTCAGCAGCAAAGCCTAACAACCTGTGGGGTTGATGGGAAGATTAATGTCGAACCATACGGACAGATGATAGAGGAAAACCTGCTCCCTCTGCCAAAAGTCTGGGGAAGAAGTTTGTCTTTAAATAGGACAACGATCCAAAGCACACTGCTATAGCAACAACTCTGTGGCTTAAAACGAACTCCAACTAATAATACTGCTCTAACACTACTCCTGGTTTTTCCTGCCTCAGACCTATCTCAGCAGGTACTCCCCCCAGCTGACCGTGAGCACCCCGTAAGACTATCTGGCCGTAAGAATTTGGCCCTTATCAAGCACCATTTTTACGATATAGTCGAAATTATTGACATGTGGGGGTGGTCATAATGTTTTGGCTCATTGATGTATGTACAGGGGTTGAACCATGAAACTGAAACACCTGTTTTTAGACCACAGTAATTTATTAGCATGGTGTAGGGCCTCCTTTGGCGGCCTATGCAGCATCAGCTCGTCTTGGGGATGACAGATACAAGGACAATGCAATGGTCCTGCACAGGGGTCAGATGGATTTTGAGCCATTACTCTTGCAGAACAGTGGCCTGGTCACTATGTGATGCTGGTGGAGGAAACATTTCCTGACTGGTTCCTCCAAAACACCCCAAAGTGGCTGAATAATATTCAGATCCAGTGACTTTGCTGGCCATGGGAGATGATCAACTTCATTTTCATGTTCATCAAACCACTCTGTCACCAGTCTTGCTTATCATCCTGATACATGGCACCACCTTTAGGGTATAATGGTTGAACCATTGGATGAACATGGTCTTTCAGAATGGTTCAGTAGTCCTTGGCAGTGACGTGCCCATCTAGAACAGGTAGTGGGCCTAGAGATTGCCATGATGTTGCAGCCCAAACCATCACTGATCCACCCCAATGCTGCACTACGGGTAAAAAACTCTCCAGGTAGTAAGCCTCTTTGGGGCTTCTCCACACTAACTTTCCTGGATGTGGAGTGAAGGTTCTCGATACACCACGTAGACCTGCTGTCCTGGTTGCAGATGAGCCAGTGAGACACACACCAACAATCGGTCCTCTTTTGAACTCTGTTTCCCATTATGTTGTGTGGATTGCAATATCTTATGTACAGCTGTGCCAATGCTCTGCTAATCCAACCTTCACACTCTGCTCTTACTGATGGAAAGTGCGATCAATAAAGATTGGCCACCAGGCCATGCATATACTGTATAGACTTGAAACCTCAAACACTGTATTAGCCAGTGTTTCAGTTTCATTGTCCAACCCCTGTAGATCAGCAGCACAGAGCAGGGCAGACTTCGCAACAATTCATTTTACTACTGAAAAAGATGTTTCGAAAAGGGTTTTAATTTCGGTATCAGAATTCAAGAAAATATTTGGACATTCAGCATATGTTCTACATTTATTAGTCAAAGCTCACAAATGTTGAGAAACATCCCTGAAAAGCATGTATAATATAACTGTGTAATATAGTTAAATGAAAAACAAAATTACTCTTACTTTGAATGCTGTAAAGAATCGAGGCATTGACTCCCTTGTCCGGATCTATAGCTCTCACTTTAAAGACAGAGTGACCCTAAAATTAAAAGAAATATTGTACAGTGATATTATGACTGGTTACATTTTAACATATATCGCCATGTATGTTATGAAAAACTATTATGCAATGAGTACTTACTATAGGTGTGTTCTCAGTGACAGTAACTGCATATGGAACATTAATAAACTGTGGATCAAGGTCAGGAACATCAATTACTGTGATGGATGCAAATGCTGTACTGGACTGGATGATATTCTTTCCATGATAAAGTCCACCACAGTCCTATTAAAGGCAGAATTTTAATCAAAATAAAAGAAACTGATAGTTTAAACAAGATTTGAAAGCAAGAAGATCAAATATTTAAGCATAGTACTGTAGGGGGTGGTCAGTTGCAAGGGTCCCCGAATGGTCTATGTGGGCGGCCACATATGATATACTTTCATGGGGCCCAAAATCTCTAGTGGCGCTCCATTAGAGTAAGTATAGAGTAAAGTATAGAGTGAGTAGAGTGAGTATTCACCAATATAGATAATGTACAGTTCATTCAAGTAAAACCATAAAAGAAGGCATATTTGTCATGATTTATATGTTACCTTATTACCTTGTACACTTACCGATGCATTGATTTTTAACTGATAAAAAGAGCTTTTACTTGTATAATTTAAACGTCCTGCAAGCTTAACTTCACCATTTCGATTAGAAATTGAAAACAGGTCAATGCCATCACTTGGTACAACCTAGACAATATAACAGAAAACAGTCCAAATAAATATATTTTCATGACTTTGCTAAAGCTATGGATTCATTTTAAAGATATATAGTAAAGTGCTACTGAAAATCATCTTACATTATCAATTTTGTAAATTACGATTTTTGCTAAACCGTCATCAGGATCATTGGCTGTAACTTGACACAGAATTGTATCTTCAGTAGTATTCTGGGCAAAGACAACCATGGAAACAAAAATATGACTGTCATTTCAACTATCAATGCGACTTAAACACAATTCAGAATATCAGTATAATATGAGGAATACAGTAAAAACATATTTGCAGTTTGTTTAAAATGATGTTGGTATGAAATGAGAATTTACCGTTATTGAGAAAACAACAGAGTAACATGGCCTCACATGTGAACCAAGACCACAATTTTAGAAGAAACATAAAAAGAAGGAACATTTTCAACAAGTATATCAGTATCACTTACTTCTGGGATATGTATATCATATGAAGGAGGATCAAACATGGGTCTGTTGTCATTTGCATCATCCAAAATTATGCAAACTTCTTTTGAGACCTATTAAAATGCAGTCAGTTATATATTTGTGTGTGATATGTACACATAAACACACATAAAAAAGAGATAGAGTACTTACCTCATGGTACACACCATCCGAAACACCAACTGTTACAAAAAAGGTGTCCGTTTGCTAAGTAAAAATATGAAAGGCTTAATTAAATTGCTCTTGCAAAGTTATGCTGTGATAATACATAGTAGGAATAGCTGCAGTAATAGTAATAATAATAATAATAATAGCTATTTTTAAATGTTTTCCAAATAGTGTTTTTTTATTTAATGGTATATTTACCATAATTGTCTTCACACAAGAAATGCTGCTTAGTTACACTTAACAATTATGATTACTTTGTTATACACGTTATTTAAGAATCATTAAGTAACAAACACAGGTATGAATAAAAAAAAAACGGGAAGATAAAATGAATACAGTGCTACTGAGGGGATGCAAACAGGTAATCATACATTTTACATAATTAATTTCTTACTCTCATAGTCATGAGAAGGAACTTACCTCTCTGTCCATAAGAGAACGTATTGTTACATTTCCTGTGGTTCGGTTTACAGTAAAGTAAAAAGAATTTTCTCCTGTGAGTGAGTAACTTAATGGGTCATCATCTGCATCAGTTGCTATAATGTTAAAAGCAAATTCACCTAATGGAGGACAATAGTTATAAGCAGGTGGATAATCTTTAACTCTTAAATACGCTGCCATTTTGGTGCAAGTTGCTTTGAACTGAGTTTCTTGTAATGCGCATCATTTCAATGTGAAAGCCGGATACGAATATAAAACATTAAACAAAAAAGGACCCTTGTACTAGCAATAGTTAGCTAGCTGAAGGCACACAGTAATCTTGCTAACTGGCATTAGCACTAGATATAGGGCATGAAATGAATTTCTCACAAGGGGGGAATATTCCCATCTTCCCCTCATAGGAACAAATTTTTGATTTTTTTTCACGGGGGGGGTAATAAAACAACTGCACTTCAATAGCCATGGAATTTTCAGTGCATTGTTGGGTTCAAATGGCATCAGCCAAAACATTTTCACACAAACTTAAGACACATACCAACCCGGAGATCTTCACGTAATCTAACGAGATTCATTGAAATTTCTGGAATTGTTTCACTGCAAGCTTAAAAGGAAAAAGAAAAAAATGAGCAATCAGCAGTAAGGCAAAGAATTTTACATTATATTGTTTTCTGTGATATTGTCATTTCAAATAGTGCTGGGAAGGATATGCCCCAAAAACCATATATTCCATGAAGTCTGCTAAATGTGACATATCACAAATACTTTTATTAAAACTTTGTGTGGTCAAAATTAAATGCAAATACAGGGCTTCCTTCCCCTGTGAAATGCGACATGAAAGCTGCTTCCCTCCTTGACTATGGCTAACAAGAGCCAGTGAGGCATGTAAGAGCATATAATTAACTGGAAAATAAACCTGGGACTGAACATATATGCTTCTAAAGAGAAAACGAAAACCATGAACGAGAGACACCCTCTCTCGATAACTTGGGTGAATGAGTGAGTGAATGAGTGAGTGGATGAAGGAAAGACTCTGATAGGCTAATTCTTGGTCATGACTGAACAAGACCCGAAGGAGTGAGTTGGTGAGTGAGTGGGTCACTTGGTCATGTACTCAATGAGAGACCTGAAGGAGTGTATAAGTTGGTGAGTGAGTGAGTGAGTGAGTGAGTGAGAAAGTCTCTTGGTCACTCCTTCAGGTCTTTTGTTCTCGTTCTGAATGACAGACCCAAAGGATTGAACGAGTTGGTGAGTGAGTGGGTTAACGAGAGTGTCTCTTGGCCCCTCATTCATGTCTATTGTTCTTGTTCTGAAGGAGTGAATGAGTTAATTACACCATCTACTGGTGTACTATATAGCCTGCATGTTCAGTGACTTCCCATTAGCTGCAACTGGATTTTAGAGATGCAATATTTTCATGATTTAAAACAATTTTAACCAAGGTTCATTAAAGAGAAAGAGTACTAAACATTCCTTATCCTTATTAGCTCATTAGCTGACAATCTGGTGAGCTATTAGGTTTGTGTTTTTAACAAAAATAAGTAGCTGAGGTACAATATTGCCAAGATGTATACTTTAATTCAATAACAAATTATGTTTCTCACATGATTATTGGTGGTATTTAACTTACTCTCTAACATTTTATAGCCTAAGTAATAGGCTATTTTTTGACATATCGAAATACAGGTGTTTCAGATAGATTTTATGCAAAAGGGAAGTGTCACTGAACGAGTTGGTGAATGAATGGAACATTTGTTTTTCGATGGACTGAATCAAATGAAAAAGTCATCTTGCCAACACTGTAGACATTTTCTTTATTCCAAACAGAAATCTCAAAATAAAGACAAAATTGATTTATATGTTGCATGGATCAAATAAAGCACAAACAACATAAAAGTGTTTCACTGCACTCTGATCACCAGTAGACCCCCTTTTCCCCTCCATTTGTGACATTGCTCTCAAAACACAAGGTGAGTGCTTTTTTCTGTTCATTACAAGACACGCACCCAGCATGTGGAGATCCAACCCCCACTGTTTTTTTTTTTTTTAATTTCGAATGTAATTGCATCGCATCTGTCAGTTCACAGCATTTGGAAAATATAGCGTGGGTATCGTCATTTTGACTAACGTTTTCGAGTTCGCACTGTTTCTATTATTTTGTCGGAAGTTTGTAAATGTTGATCATACGTCATGATTGAAGTGTTGTAGCTTTTGACACTAATCGGCCACCGTACAGAAGACAATTATTATCATTATTTTGCTTTGTTTTCTTTATAACAGTTTAATCTTAAAAATTCAACATTTTGATACATCGTCAGTATCCTAACGGATAATAAACGAATAGCTAATTCCGGCTTCGTGAGTTGTATTGCTACTTACCAATTATGAACCAGGATGCACAGAGAATCACAAGAATGTCCGACATCTTGAAAGCTTCTTACACATGAAGTGATTTTGTGAGCTTTGTTTAAGACACCTATGTGATAGTATAGATTAGCAGGACAGAAAATGTGCATGTTTGCTTAAAGGAAGAGCGCATAGATTAGTCCTCCTTCTTATGTATTATAATCGTAATTAAATCTTGCTTTCACAAAAAGTCCAACTAGCATACAATTATTTATTATGTTAAAATACTGCAATCCTTAAAATTATGTATAAACACTTTAATGAAATCTATTTGTTTGAAATGTATTAACAGTTTATTTCCCTATATTTCAACAGTTTTTTATATTTTAAAAATAGATTTTATATGTCAGTGTACTCATAATTGAATCTAAACAAAGTGAACTTGCTGAGATTTTAATGTCTTCAGTGTATATTTTCAAGAGACAAGTTTTGTAATGACAAATACTGGTAATGGAAAAAAACATAATCATAATCTTCAGATTTGTTTGTTTTCAACAAAAAAAATCATATTCACATTTCAATTCAGTTGACATACAACATTACAGTTATCAAAAATACTAGATCTCAGGCAGTTGTTAAATGGCTGTAGCAGGTCTAGTTATTTAGTTCACAGCACATGATTATAAATACAAAAAATAGCTATATTGACAATAAATGTTTTGGAATCAGTTAAACTTATTTATAAAGGAATTTCCTGTCAATAATAACTATATTCTTTTTTACTGATTTTTTTAAGCGATACTCTTCTTTAATTGTAAAGGCTAGTGTGTCCCTAGAATTCGAATATGCTAAAATTCTTACCTGCATCAGTAAATTCCGCCTTGTTCTGATGTAGTAGTTCAGGCTGCGAAGTGGGACGGCTGAGCTGAACGAGAGCATTGCGACAGTAATGACCTTTTTTCTTTGTCAGAGTCAACATTCTTCAAAATTATCTCATGGATGACTGACTGAGCAACTTCCTGGCTGTCCCATTCTAATGGGATGTTTCTCATTGTTCTTCAATTAATAACATTTTTTAAAACTACACAGTGGGAAACATAGTATTTCATAATTACTGATGCCTATCCTCAGGGAGTCCCTATTGTATTTTTCTCAGGTGAAGTTCACGTAGTACAAACTGATACGCAGACAGTGTTCATCATTCGACCTCAGGCATCACTCAATGCCATTCATTGCCTGTTGGCAACTGATGTAAATAATTCTAGTCACAGCCCAGTTCTCTGTCCTATTAATTAGGGTTTTTTTCTGTGCACTGGATTTAACACTGTTTTGTTTCTCCAATAATTAATAATTGTTTATTTTTAAATCAGTCTCTTGTCATCAAGAAGACCCTTTGCCGTGCATATCCCAAAAGCACTTCTTAACAGATTGCTAATGTAAGTGTAACGACAAGACAGAGAGAGACTCCAAGTCAAAACAGGGAATGAGAGCAAATAATGAAATTCCAAAACACTAGACAATGTGTCTAGTATTCAGGGGAGGCTGAGTGGGAATGTGTTTCTCTGCTCCAGTAGCTTTTCAGAGTTGCATGTGGACCAATTCCCAAACTTGGCCACTATGGTTAAACCATTCATCAACAACTGGAACATCACCAACAATTCTCATGAGAATAGAGGGGCCTGCTGGTTCAAAACACTGCTGGTTACGGGTGTTCTAATGAAAGAAATAATAAAACAACAGGGATTAACAATTCACTTTATTTTTACTACTTAATACACTGTATACAGTGAAAATGATTTAACACTTATTTCAAAAATAGAATTTCACCATGGTAGCCATTTTACATGGAGTAAGTAAATAGAATATCCTTAGAAAAAAAAATAGTAAGTTCTTTTGGAAAATAAATACTACTTACAATCTACATTAGATCGTAAATATGAAAACCTTCATTTTTAATTTGACTAAGCATTTTGTATCATGAATACATGTCTGACATTTGTAACAAATTAAATTGGTTGAAAATTCGGTGAGTTATGGTGATTTGGATTGTGGATAAACCTTTGCTTTATAGACAGACATGCATTAAAGACGCCCCCCACCCCCCCTTATTATTTCTGGGATCCAATCCCATGAGTTCTGGCTGTGCACCTTATCACACGTGTCAACATATATCAACACTCATCCCCCAACAATTTTTCAACAACTGTATTTTTTCTAAAATGAAATAAGGAGAAGAAGCAGAAGAAAAATGGACTATGGTGCATTTTGAAGAGGCTTCTAGAATCTAACAGTTGAATTTGTAAACAACTGACACAACCTTAACAAATGTGTAGGCAACAAATGATTTACTGATACTGATTTACTGCTATGGAAGAGGGGAACATTCAACTTTTTTTTCCAATTCTTAAAACTGTTATATTCTGGCATTTGACAATGACGTTTGTATTTTTATACAAGAGTTTCATTTGTCTCCTTGAATTTTCATATATATATATTTCATATATATATATATATATAATACATGAATTATAGTCATTTATCTTTTTATCTTGATGGATTTTTCTGGAGGACCCTGCATTGTATTCCTTATGCAATACTTATAGGTCAGTGGTGTTCAGCGATGGGTTGTCGTAGCCCCGCTGCATTCGTGAATCCTTATTCTTGTCCCGTTGTGCCAGTGCAGCCCCAAGTGGCTCAATGGTCTGGTGATACAGTTGTATGCCACTTGAAGTCTCATCTTCCTCCTCCTCTTCCTCGATTATCTAACAAAATACAAAAGCACATTAAAGTCAGAAATTCCTCTGTGATCTACTGTAGCTTAAGTTTTACAGCTGTGAATTAGTTGAAAACCCATAGTTAATTTAAATTCTTATCACATTTTAAAAGCTCAGCAAAAGACAAAATATCGGCCTGGAATTCATAACTCAAATTCAAAATGTCATGTAAATGTAGGCTTCTGTATAAATGAGCTCAAAGTTACATATCAGCTGAACACTTACAAGGGCATGGTAATTAAGTTATATTACAAAGACGTTTGCACTTATGTGCACTTGACTTGGCTTGCTAAAAAATGCTAAATAAAAATACAATACAATATATCATAGTCTTTGGGAATAATGCAAGACATTCTCAGGGTCTTAACTAATAAGCAAAGCATATCTAAAACCATTGCTTACATATTTGAAATAAATCCACAGACATTAATCTTCATATCTTATTGTTTTATATTATCATAACTGCTTGCAGAAACCAATCAAATAATATCATCCTTTGCCATATATATTAAACAAAAGTGCAGGAAAAAAGAATTAATTTATCAGAACTCGTTTCAAGAAATATTTACCGTCATTGGCCCATTATCTGACTGGTTATAGTCCAAGGAATTAATGCTAAAACAGAAAATACAGTATAATGTTTAAATTCCATATAGACATATAACAACAAACATCATAACAAACAGTAGAATATTGTTGAAAAACGTGTGTAAGGCAACAGATTAATGATTCACCTACTGTAAATGATTCACCTACTGTAAATGATTCACCTACTGTAAA
>JAODLD010000002.1:7991523-8001869 GCA_026781065.1 Mormyrops boulengeri
TTTTAAGTCAACCTTTAGTTTTAGCTACAGTTAGTTTTAGTTTTAGTCTATCCTCTAACAAGTAATGATTTAATATCATAAGATTAATAAAAAGTTACATTTACTTAGAGGGAACCTTTTCATAGCTCCAGAGCTCTATAAATGTGCTCATAAAATGCTTTTCCGTTTCTTGAAGCAGTTTCTCTTTTCCCAACATGTGGAGAGACAACAATTGTCCTCCATTCATTTCTTCTGGACGCAAAACGTTAAAATGTATCATTTTTTAGAATGAGAAATGTAGTGTATTCAAGTGAAAAGTGTTTTGCTTATTACTATTAAAATTATATTACACAAAAAAGGAAATTTCCATGTTGTGCAACAATGTGTAAAAGACCACCAGTTTAATGTTACTGATGAGAGTGATGGCAGATAACGGGAAGCATTTCACACACCCAGTTCACTGTAGCTGAAAGACAATGCAATTAAGGATATCGAGGACAGCATTCTACTGACCTTTTTACATAACAGGACTGACTGTGTGGCCTTTCATCTTAAATTCACTGTTATTTTTTAGCATAGTTATTTATTCAAATTGTGAAACCTGCAGTACTTATTGCACCAAAGTTGCTTTGTCATTCTTATATAAAGGACTGGTGTTGCTTTTTTTGTTCAAATGGCACCTCTAGAGGTCATTCCCAGTAGCCCCTAAATTGGTTGGCATCAAAAGAAAATAAACCCTTTGTAGTCACTCTAAATCTGTATTGAGTATAGAGTGTCAATATGAACTGTCAGTCTCCTTCCTCATTAAGCAATAATCACTGTTTAATATTTGATGAGGAGAATGGTTCATATGTTAAGAATGGTTCAAATTTCTTCACGTTTTACCAAAATAGAATGACCCAGATTAAATGTTGAGTGTGAAGGTAGTTAGTTATGATGAATATATGTAAAATGCAGAAGACTGCTTTGGGTAGCCCTAGTGTTACTTTTCAAAAGAGAAAATCAGTAAGCTAAATAGCAAATACAAAAAACTGAAGTTTATCATCACAATGATTCTACATTTTATAAACCTTAGGCTGATACTGTAAATGACTATTTTATGTGCATCCTTCTCCTAAGCATTTAATTCTGCTCGGGTTCACAATTGGGCCTGGAGCCTCTCCCAGGTGACACAGGGCCAAAGGCTGGGGCACACGCTGGATGGGATGCAGGTTCACCATAAGCACATACATGCACGAACTTGAACACACAGTCACATTCTTTGGGCAATTTACAGACACCAGTTAGCCTAACAGCATGTCCTTTAACTCTGGGAGGAAACCTGTTCAGCACAGGGAGAACATGAAAACGCCATACAGACACAGTAGGATTGAAACCCCCAGTCCTGGAGGTGTGAGACAGCAGTGGTATCCACTGAGCCACCCCGCTGCCTGTTTTAAATACAAACATACAAAATTATTGCATAACTAGTTGTAGGGTATTCTAGAGATTTATAGTCGAACCACATTTGTGGCACATCAAAAGGTATTTGGCAGCATGACTAGTGTAGTCCTCTCAGTGCAATTGTTCTGCAGACAATGCTGGTTATTGTTTGCATAAGCAGACATTTTTATTATCTTAAGGCTACTTGGTTTTGAATGAGGACTGAAAAGAAGTGGCTGTCTAAGAGTAGTGGGTGACAAGTAGGACTGAATATTTGGCTGTTGCATGTCTTTGTATATTACGTTAATTCATTCATGTACTGATGTACACTGAAAAGTATAATTATTTGTCTACATTCCTGTGCAACTGATATCTTATGGGCTTTTAAGATTAGGAAAAAAAGTTTGTTTAGGCACAGGTTTCAAATACATTATGTATGTGGGGCTTATTTCGGGGACTTCATAAATTGTCACCATTAAATAATGTCCATCTGTTACTAGTAATGATACATGATATGCTTTTGAAAAGAAGATATAATGGTGGTGGGGCGGGTGCTAGTAGGCATATGTAACCAATGGTGGTATTACTTGTGCAGTTGTGCTTCTCGCCAGATTTTTCAACCCAAACTGTGACTATAAATGGCAATCTGAAACTAATTCATGTTAGTTGTAGTGGTTAAAGGTATTTGCTAGATAATAATAACAACAATGATCATCATCATCATCATCCATCTTCTAACTGGTTATCCTGGTCAGAGTCAGCACACGGATCTGGGGTAGACCCTGGTGGGGATGCCGGTCTATTGCAGGACACATGCGTACACCCACACAAAGTCACGCACCATGAGCGATATAGAGTTGCCGGTTACCCAACTGTGTTTGGATTGCAGGAGCAAACCAGAATGGCCAAAAGAGATTGTGTGACATGAGGAGAACATGCAAACTCCACACACACAGAGGTGGGATTCAAATCCCAAACCCTGGAGGCATGAAGCAGTAGCATTAGGTGCTGTTCCACCCCTTATTACTATTATTACTATACAGTGTTTGGCAATCAACAACAAATGAAGAATATATTCTCTTGATCCTGTACAGAGAGGGAATGGTAGCATGGACAAAGATTGAGGATTATGTTTTTAAGAATACAGAAGCACTACTGTAGTTACTGCAATGTTTGCATTTTTTTGTGGTTAAGAAACAGGTGTGGCTTGCGGCTCTAGTAGAGACGTTGGCTTCGTGGCTTATCAGCAGGAATGAAATGCCATTGTTCTTTCTCAAACATTTTTGGATAGTATAAAGCTATGACACTACATGGTAAAAAATATTAATTGCACTTTCCATTGTACGCTAAAACCCATCCACTCTCTTAGTTTACTGCTCAAACAGATATTCCATGTATTGGTCAGAGTTGCATAAGGGGCTGGAGTCTATAGCAGATGGCATAGGGCACAAGGCTAGGCTACCCTGGACAGGATTCCCATGCAACATGTGGAGAACATGCTAACTCCACATAGGCAGAGCAGAAGCGATATCCAGAACCCCAGAGCTAGAGGTTAGCCGTTTAAGGATAGAGTGCTACCCGCTTAGCTACCCTGTTGTCCCTATTGCGGCGTGACTTTTTGTTTAACTTTAATAGCAGTGTAGGCTCTATTCAGCATTTTCCTATGTTTTTGTCGACAGCAGAATGTCATTCTAGCCTTAAAATAAAGCTCGTCGTATGAGGAAAAAGAATCGATGCATTTGTCGCTGTCATATTGACTAATATATCCTACATGTCGAGCTGATGTCCGTCTCCGTCTTGACTTCTAGTTCCTCTGTAATTTCTACGAGGCGCCGAAGTCGCCGCTGCTTACGCAGCGCCCGCGTGACGTCACGGGCTCCCTGCGTCTGCAGTGGGGGTGTACCCGCGGCCACACGCGCAAAAGAATGCTGTGAATTAAACTGCTTCTGGAATACACATTTATAATACTCAAAGATAATCGTTTAGCGGGTCGTTTTACGACGGGCATGAAAGCGGAGTGGAGCTCCCTGCCTTCCGCTAACCTCGTGTACGGACATAGGATTTTAGAGCATCTTCCGAGAGGCAGCCGATAGGGAAGTGCCTGGCTCCGTAACTGTCGGGCTTTTATCTCGCTAATGCAAAACAAGGCAAACAAAGAAACTGGCAAATCGCTGCGGGTTCGTCCAACTTTTCGAAGACAAAAAGGGACACGTCCGTCCGTTTGCTTCGCTCGTTCACTGTCTGAAGTGATGCGTCTTCTCAGATAATCTGCTAGTTTCCCAGCTAATGGCATAAACGGCTAAAGGCGAAATGCTACACAACGAGCGAGCTTTAAATAGACTGTAATGAAATAATAACCGTATAACAAACGCCACAAAGGACCCATTGTTGTAAATATATGACGTATTATCCGGAACTAATCCAAGGGTGAGTGTATATATTACCCAGTTTGATAAAAGGTGGATAATGAAATTAGCAGTCGTTTTTGGATGTTAAAGAAATGCATTTGTTGTGATCCGATCGATTTCATCTGCTTTGATACCGCCGTAATTAATACGGGAATTAGTTGGGCACAATTTAACAAGTGGAGCATGATTTTGCTGGCGCGGCACGTGCGCTGGTTTGACTGCCTTTTGTTTAAGGATTGCTAATGGCATGGGGGGGGGGTGTCGCCTCAAATCGCGTGTTTACTTCGTTAATTAAGAGTCCGCCTGTAGTAATTCTACACAGGTAGAGGTTGGGGGTAAAGTTATTTTTCGGGAGAAATGCATTTTAGCCGCATACTTTCGCAAGGTGTGAAGAAATTAATTTGCGCGGCTGCTTTCTTTGTTATTGCTTTGTTTCTGTTGGAGACGCACATGGCTCGGCCAGCCTTTCCTGCTGCCCCTTAAAGCTGCAGTGTCCCCTTTTCCCTGCAGCCTGACCCATGACTGATATGTAGATCCCAGTACCTCCCAAATTACATACCCAACTCCTGAAGTTCCCTGTGCCTATTCTATGCATCTTACTGTAAACTAAAAACTGTAGTTATCAGTGCTGTTTTTTTTATATGTATATTATTGCTTTGTATTTTTACTTGCGCATTAACGTAAGTGGAGCAAAGAGAGATTGAGGTCTTTAGCTATTTAGGACAGCGACGGAATTGTGAGAATATCACCACAGTGGTTAGTGGTAAACAGCCCCTTGTTTGATTCGACTTTGGGAATTCGTCTAATCGATTGTGTATAGATTTTTAACCTTTTATCCCATTAATTGGTATGGTTGATGTAAGCAGTCTATATGGAAATATGAACATGATCTATATTGATAATATAGTCACCCCATCTTTGTTTCAGAATAACGTTGTATAAAGGTGTGAAGTAGTCATTTATAATACAGCCTCTGTAAGTGAATGCGGCCCTTTGTAAAATATGGATATTACACTTGATGACCTGATGAACAGTAACAGTCTGAAAGTTACCTGCGCCCATTGACGTTATGGAAGAGGATGGAATGCTGCATATTACGCAGTGTAGACGTTTTTGTTAATTAAAATTGAAAATCAATAGGCAAGTTTTGAGACATATCAGTTTATTCTTTTAATTTAATGTGACATTGATGTGATTTTGTTGTCCCGTGAGCCCCAGGAATTACGATTATCTGATAACTATTGTAATGAATTTGCTTCTCTGAGGTTTTTCGGCCTGACGGGAACTATATTTAAAAACCTCTCAGCATGATGTAATTAGTGCTCATTTAAAATAAGTTCTCAAAAAGAAATACATTTGTCATTACGGCTTCTTAAAATGGTAACATGCTGGGTTTCTATTCTTGCATCCGGCAACTTGAAACGGCCTTTAAATACCAAAAAAAGCAAGTACACGTGTAAAGAGAATGTGTCTGACATAAATTGCGTTTTAGGGGGATTTCTTTGAATGCTCCCTTTCACGTATGTCAGGACTGGGCAATAATTTTCCGCGGAGGGCCAGATCCAAGCTTCCCCACGTCAGCGTAACCATTTTTATATCCCATGGAAGCTACAATTGAAGACTTGTTAGAGTTCACTTTTTCCTATTTAGGAGACCATAAAGCAGTCAGTAGAACTACTGCATGTTTGCATGTTTTTAACTTGTATAAGCTTTACCCCTTTTTTCCATTTTAATCATCATGCAGGTCAGTAAAAATATATTGCCCTTCGGCTGGGTTTTGGCCAGTTGTGCCATATGTGCTGGTCAACATGTGACTGGCTATTGTACACCAGTCGTATGGTTCCAGATGGTTTTCCAATTTGAAATTCGTAGCAGATCTACAGGTGCTTCTGAGCCAAAATTCATTATTTAACCGGTTACCCTTCAGTAGCTTGTCCATAAATATAAATGATCAACCCACACTGAGCCTGCTTATGCTGAATTTGACATAGTGGCAGTGGCTATTTGTTATTACTGAGATTTTGAAATGATAATGCTTAAACCTTTGAGGGCATTTTGTGGTAGGTTTGTCTCGTTCATTTTTAGGTAATGTAGGTGGAATGGAAGGGTTTCTTATACCGACATTTGCATTTTTAACTTGTATTCTTCATGTATTAATTTGCTGGTGCTCTTATTGAGAGCAAATCTGAACAAACTTCCTTTACAAGGTGCTTTTCTCCCTGGAACATAAGGTTCATATATAGATGTATTTTGAGGTCAAATAGATATAATGAGAGCAACTAAGAGAGATTTTATATTCTAGCCATCTGCTAGGGGCAAGGTTATGACACGGTTCAACTGTTTGCACAATACTAAAACGTACTACAGGCTGTCAGGTGACCACATGAGGTCTTCTTCATTCTTTAAAAGTCCAGAGTTTTATCCAGAGTTTATTGCTTCTAGAAATTAAACTGCTTAAGTGTATTAGTTTCACCCTACCTCATAAAAAGCTTTCCTTTTAAAAACGCTACATGATCTGCAATATCTGTAGCTATTTAAATAGTTAAAATACTATGTGACACAATTAGTAATGCTCAATTATAAATGTTGTTGGTGCACTTGGTTAGCAGTTTTTTTTCTACAGTTGGATGCTCTTAGGAATAAAAGAACCAAGAGTTATTTTCAGAATAATAAGCAATGTTTAATCATGATGGCCTCTTCCTTCTTTCGATAAGACTGAAAATTGATTAACAAAATTTTGAGGCACATGCTTCATAGAATAAAAAGTTTGAATTCAAAATGCTTGTTAGCTGTAATTTTGTGTAAGTGATGTATTATTCAGATCTGTATTGCTGTTTCTATGAAAGCCAAGTGGTTTGTAGTTACCCTAAGAAATGTGTTGGTGAGGTATACCTGCGAACAATATTCTTTGTAAAGACGTTGCCTGAAGTGAGTGTTTTATTCTGAACCCAGAGTGAAGACAATCTGAGGCTCAGAGACTCAAGTGCCTCAAGCACCATTGTTCTGCTGCTCCTGAGTGTGACTCGTCCCCACGACGTCACCAATGCGACCATGGGAAATCGCAGTCAATAGGCGGCCACCAATAGCCCCCTTAAATCAGAGGAGGGTCCAGGGGGAGCCTTGTAACGCCCCAGTGCATCTCAGGAGAAGGTCAGTGTCCTGTCTTGTTTCATGGCCAATGCGAAGCAACTGCATATAAACATTTCTTGGTGTGTTCCTGATTTACATCTTTTAAATAGCAAATAATAATAAAAATTCCAGCTAAGTCGTTTCTGCAATTTAGCGTAATTGAAGATTATGGCATTGTCGCAAGAACATTGTGCTGGTTCTTTAAGCTTCTGTCTGTATTTTTGTTTTATTTAAATCCTCAGCTGTGAACATTCTGTTTAAAGTTTCCTATGCAAAGGTAAATGTATATGCAGAAGAACTGTCTGAAAAGTGACCATGTTTGGTCACTGTTATTGTTTTGCCATTCCACTGACAATATGAAAGTCAAAACTACCATGGTTTTGTAGTATAGTATAGAGATGACATGATATTTTTTCTATTCTGATCCCGATATCAATATTAAAATTTTGTCTGCTGATACTGATGCCAATCTGATATTTTTTCCCTTTTGTGAACTACTAAGCATTAAATGAGATTTGTATCAATACATTTCAATTAGGATAGTAAACTCTCTGCATTTAGTGTTGTAGCAGTATTGTTTCAATATGCTAAGAACAGAAATAATATGGTCGTGTTTCTTAAAACCTGTGCCACTACACTACAGGAAAAAAGCCTCCACAAGTCTGCTTCTTCGTTTTATTCAGTAACAACTTTCACAAAAATGAACAGGAATATTTCTTAAAGTGCAAATTGTGCAGTCTGTTGCCAAATTAAGTATAATTAAGAAATCGATCATAAAAATGTCACTGTATAACCATTTCTATTGAAGTGCACTTAAGTCTCTGGTATAAAATATACAAAGGAGCACAGATAAAACTTTTTAGTAGCAATTAACCAAACTTTATAAACAATATAAGCCTGAAAACATGTAGTTTGTGTGTGTGTGTGTGTGTGTGTATGTATGTATGTGTGTGTGTGTGTGTGTGTATATATGTATATGTATATATATATATATATATATAAAAAATCCTTTTTTTTATACCAGCAAGCCATTTAAACTTTTATAGGATCGTTTTTCCGCAGTACAATTCAAATCCATGCTCATATTTCTGTGTAGATGCGTAAATCAACTTTAGGCAATATTTCTAAATATGTATCTAATTTGTGAGATATTCAAGAGGTATTTATTTATGGTGAATTCTTATTTGGAGTCATGGCAGCCTTTGATGCTTGGCACTGATTATTTATTTACTTGTTTCCCTTCTGCCTGTTAGCTTATTCACGTAGTATTTTGGCTGTCATGTTGCTTGTCACATGGCGACACTCCTTTTTCAATCCCAACAGCATACATTACAGTTGATTTGGCAACTCTAAATTGCCCTTAGTGTGTTAGTAAATGAAGGCCCTGCAGCGTACCAGTGTTACAGTCAAGGTGTGTCCTGCATGGTGTCATAGACTTCAGTGTACTGTAAGCATATGGATAAGCTGCAATTAAACTGGGTGCATGGAATTCATCCGGTAATAAACTTCCTAAACATCATTGTGAGGATCCTATTAGTAAAGGATGCTGAGAAGGATCGTACATCTTATGCTTATATAGGATTTATTATGCTACATTATATGCATGAATCAAGCCTGTGTGTATAAATATAATATATAGTATCTCTTTGTGGAACGTGTATATAAATGCAGATCACACACACACAACACACTTAGATTTTGGGAAAGGCTACAACAGGGTGTGATTTTTGTCATTGGCGGTTGTGCTTGTGAGCGCAGGGGCATGAACAAGAACCGACCTGTTGTATGACTGGTAACAAGGCACATGTAACCTCAAGTCAACGAGGTTATCACCTGACTTTGCCACATCCCTGATATGCATGCAGGCCTTTATCATGTGGGATGATGTCATTCATGGTGTGTTAAAGGGATGGAATTTGCATAGAAATGAGCATAAGCTTAATATGTTAAGGAGGAACAGAAAAAAAATTATGTTGGAAAGATTCCTTTTTTAAAAAGTCGTTGTGATAATAAGGGTGTTAAGATGCATCGATGCATTGTGATCAATCGACTATTAAGGTGGTGACTCAACTGCATTGATCTGTAGTGTCTGAATCTCTTATTGATTCCAGGGAGCAAAATCCTCCTTAAAGATACTCCTGCGTCCTGGCTGTGTTTACTCATGTTCACATGCTGCAGGAAGACATGAAAAGTATAGCACTGAATAGTAGTATGGCATGAGATGGTAAGGTCAGGCTGGGGAGCATGCACTGGTACTGTGCACCTCATGATTAAACTAGTTGGGATCCTGATTGGCATCCCTTCCTAGGCCGATACGCGGTCCATTCCCACCCTCTGGATGTGACCGTCTATCCATCACAGCCAGGTGTTACGTGGGCATCCCCTCAGCCTGGTCCAGGCGCTTGGGTCCTCAGCAATGAGGATCCTGCGAGCCGGATCACCCTCAGGGAAACGCGCCACATGGCCGTAGTGCCATAACTGACACTCTATCATGATACAGGTAATGTGCCTCATTCTGGACCACCTGAGCAACTGCTTTTTCA
Organism: Mormyrops boulengeri; assembly: GCA_026781065.1. Classification (NCBI taxonomy): domain Eukaryota; kingdom Metazoa; phylum Chordata; class Actinopteri; order Osteoglossiformes; family Mormyridae; genus Mormyrops; species Mormyrops boulengeri. The sequence goes on from JAODLD010000002.1 coordinate 8,001,005, forward strand.
AGACACCAGTGGTACCCAAGGATTCCCTGAAGCGACACAGTCCCAAAGGAGTACAGTCTTTATCTTTGGTCACTGGGTAGCATCCATATCTCTCAGCCATGCAGCAAGACAGGAAGCACCAGGAGACTCTAAAGATTTGGACTTATGTTCACGTACACAGATATCGGGAGTGCCGTACACCCCCTTCCCTTGCCACAGGAACGCTGATTAATATTTATTAAATAAGTGCTACCTGATCTTTGTGCTACAGCACTTTTGGGGGCAAACTGTACTCTCTAGCAGTTAAGAAATGTTTTGTGCTATGATGCTTTTGGGAAATGCCCCTCTTTTGTAATGGAAAAAAGTAATTATTTTTTGCTAGCTACCGTAATGATGGTCAAAACTCTGAGGTAGCTAGCTAGATAAGTAAAAAGTAATAAAGCCTTAGAGATGCATGACAAATTGGTATCGGCTGGTAATTTGTTAAAAAAAATCAAAATATCGGCATCAATCCAATATCAGTTGTGGGCAGTATTTAAACTTTAAAGATTGAAAGATGGCAACACCAGAGCTCAAAACACAACAACTAAACTAACGGAATTGCATGGGACCATCATCCGTTTTCTGTACTGGAGGACAAGGGATTTCATTGGCTCATTCACCACTCATGAAGTCTCAAAGTACTGGCCTGTGACATGTTTATAATTCGTTATGAAATCTGGCCTGCAGATCGATCTTTCATTTCCTATAGAATAAAAAAGTGATGTAACGTCATTCACCTAATCTGTGCCGACAAGTTTCACTGCTGGGCCCCTCGGGGGGGGGGGGGGGGGGGGGGGGGGGGGGGGGGGGGGGGGGGGGGGGGGGGGGGGGGGGGGGGGGGGGG
>JAODLD010000002.1:8005170-8030326 GCA_026781065.1 Mormyrops boulengeri
TTGATTTGGATAATCAAATCAGTGTTGAGTTGTGTTGAAGTCTGTTCCATTAAAGTAACTTTCTCCTGTATCATCTTGGTTTTATTATTTTGATATCGAAAGCTATACAGCTCGTTAGATGATCAAATGTGATGCATTTTGCTGACCATTCCAACATCTTCTGTCCATTTCTGGACCCTCTAGTCCTCCCGTGAGACGGCAGTGGGGACGCAGAGACAGACCTGTACTGCACAACTTCCTGCACCAGGGTGAGAACTTCCACTATCCTCTCCTGTCACAGCATCAGCAGCAGATTTCTGTAGATGAGTCCCGACTGTACAGTCACACCAGCGTACCGCCACGAATGCTCCACCCTGCCCCACACCCGCCTCAACAGAACCCCATCATGGTGGATCTTCACGAGCAGGTAAGGCTCTCCAAGGTGGTGGTCAGTTTACTTATTGTTTTCCTACAGTGATTTCCAAACTGGTAGGTTCCGGTAATGAGAATTATCTGTGGTTTAGCTTTCCTGCCCCATTGAAAAACCTTGGGTGTCCTTACTCAGGGAGCATTGCCAAGAATGAGGTTATACCCATATGATTATAATATAGGGCAAATACTTGAGTGGAAGAAAGAATTCTTAGATATATGTTCAACTGATAATGGAAAATCAGTTGTAAATAAACATCTGTTCTGCAGAACCCCCCAAATAAGAAAGCTCAAGAAAACTTGCATGGCATCCAAAAGCTGGCAAACCAGTTGCGAGGAAAATGTGGATATGAATGAGAGTGTTATGTACGAGCATTTGTTTTGTATTTCTGTGGTAACTTTTGATGTTCTGCTGGCACCATCCTGTAGTCGTCCTTATTGATAGGCACACCAAGTTAAATATGATGCAGTGTACGGACTTGCTCTTGGTGTTTTGGAGCTTTCATTTGTAGCTTGTATTTTGAATTTATCAAAAGGTATTCTTAGCTAGGGTATCAAGGTTGTCCGCAATTTCCTTTATCTTGAAAAGGAATTAACAATGGTAAGCGCGTGTCTTGTTCAACCATGCACATGAGGTTAGGAAGCCCTAAATTCCAGCCAGGAGGTTGCACTTGAATGGCTGACAGTCTGGCTGTTAACTGCAAGATAGAAGGTGGTGATGTGGCAACGTCAAGCTTCCTGACTTGCAAGAACAGGGAGCACACTATTACTGCAACGGGCAACACTTGTGAAACACGGCACTATAATAGCCATGATTTTTTAAAACTGGATTGAAAATGTCTGTTATCTTGCTTTGTGTGTAGCCTAAGCGTACGGAAATCGCCGGTAAATAACTGTCAGATATTGATAGTGGGTTATTTGTCTGATGTGGTCGATTACCAAAAAAAGCAATTTTAGAAAAGGGTGAATCTTGTGATAATTGCTTGTCACTAAAATTGCTGCTTGTGGGTAGATATTCAGCTGGTTTTATAACTGAAAATGTGTTCATTTCTGAGATGTAGGGTTTTTCCTTAGGTAGGGAATGAAAGTTAATTTTTGTTAATATTTGAGTAACATTATAGAATATAGTTCTTGTTGATGTCCCTTTTTATTAGAGTAAGTTTTTTTATAATTGTATTTCTAAGATTTAGGTTAGATTAACAAGACACTCCAGGTATCCCTCTTTAATGGCCCTCAGACTGTTGGCGAGCTGCGTATCGGGGGTCGCGGGAGGCCGGTAGCCTTTTCCAAGCAGCATCAGATCGCTGTCTTTATTCGGTAGTTTATCTGAAGATTATGGCAAGTTTATATCTTTATAACTTTCCAAAAGGACAGGAAAATATATATGTGAAGTCTGACAAATGGAGGGGTGGGTTTAATTCACTGAACTTTGTTTGTTAAATGTCAAATGCAGTAAATTACAAAAAGCTTATTTTTTAAATAGAAAAAACAATGAGTTTGGGTCATCTTTTTATGATAATCCAAGTAGTAAAGGCTGGCAAACTATTCATACTATAGTTTATGTAGGGTTAGGGTTATTATGGAAAAATAACATTGAATTTTGAAGTTGACATTGGTTACATTGGTAACATTGGTAAGCTACTTAATAAGCCATTTCCAGAGCCTGCTCTGTCATTAATGCATTTTGCTTCAGCTGTGGTCAGCAATATTAAAGATATTGTTAAACAATAAAAGAATGCTTTTTTGACTGCAGTGGTTTCAGAAATTCGGTAGGAGTTGTGTTTTTGTGCACCTCTTTTCCAGATGCACCAGGGACCGGTCCCGATATCTTACACAGTTACCACGGTGACAACACATGGCTTTCCCCTGCATACCGGCCAGCCTATCCCAGGGTGCAACACACAGCAGCTCCCAGCATGCTCGGTAATGTTCAGCGGACAGCACTCTCTGCTCTGCCGCCTTCTTCCTCCTGTGAGTTTGACAAGGAAGTGCTAGTATGTCAGTGAAGTTCTTGTAGTTAATACATTACCACCACTCTCCCCCCACCAACAGCTCCTTCCCATCAACTGTCCAGGATCCTAGCCAGGTTTGAGAATTAATGAAGTCCTCTGTAACGCATCAAGCAGCTCCATCATGTGTAAAAGCTATTACGTTAGGAATTTGTTAATGAATGTCCAGTGGAGGTTTTCAGTGAATAACAAGAAATAATCATACTGGATAGAGAACTTGACACGTGGTAATCTGTAGTAAGAACACAAGTCTTCCAACTGCTTGTCAAGTTGAAAAACAAAGGCCAATAAGCTAATAATACAGTAAACATGGCATAAATAATTTGAAATCCAACTAGGCTGCAGACTGAGTTGTAATATAGGAGGCACCCTGTTGGAAATTATATTTACTACGAATGCAGCAAAGATGTTGGGTTAACTTAATATTTTGCTGAAGTTTGATAAGTATGTCACCACTACTGTTTTAACTTACTTGTTTACATACTTCATGTAGTCTTCTGACCAGAAAAAAACGTTTTGTTAGGGGAAATGAGGACTTAAAACAAATGTCAAATTTACGAATATCTGATAAGGGCAAGGAAAGACATCTGTTTAATGACTTCCAACTTCACCCTTTTTCACTTCTTTATTTTCCATTCTATAAATTCAGTTTCCATTCTAAAAAAAAATCAGCAAATAGTCTACAGCCAGACAAATTTCAAAACCATCATTCCAAACTTTCTCCCTGTTTTTAAAATGTTTTGTATTGCAATTTCTACCATTGATTTTGTGAAATGTTGAAATTCTGCTGTGATTGTAAAATGTCAGTAGTGTGTTGCCTCTAGATGTTACCTCATTCATCCAGCTGCCCCAGATTAATCTGCCTGTGCATTTCAGTGTATCTGCACCCTTCTAAACACCAAAACAACTTGGCCATAGATTGATTTCCTAGGCAATTCTTGCCACACCGCTCACCCCACCAGAATTGGCTTTCGGGGTAATTGACTGGTGGGGATAAGTTATTCTGTTGAAGAATTTTATCATTTGTAGCTTCGCTGTGAAATTGTTTACAAAAGTAAGATATTCGTTTAAAAGTGGCTTGAATAGAATCATGTTTAATGGGGGCCTTTATGGGCAGTAAGTTGGCTTTCGGAAATCTTGTTTTGTCTTATCACTGATCTGTAGTTATTTGGTCTTCCAGCTGTCTTTCAGAGACAGTCTCAAATGCACATATATAAATGTGCTTTTATCTGTGCTTTGTGATGAATGTGTGAATAGGCATATTTTTAGAGAACGTGGAGATGGCCCCTCCAATGTAGGCGGCAATTAGGAGGGACATCAAAGAGTTTAAATGTGTCTTTGTTCACGTCTGTGTCATTTTGTCTCCTCCGTGTCCCTTTTTTCCGCAGCTGATCCAAGCCTGCACGATGCAGCACTTGCCAGTGTCTTACCAAGCCTTCCCGCCTCTGATCTCCAGTGAGCATTTTATATTGCACCCCCCGCCACCAGTGCCCCCCCATCAGCCACCTCACCTTACTCCCATAAGCCAGTTCGTCCCTCTGCAGCCCCAGCACCCCCGCATGGTGAGTACTCCATCCGCTGTCCTGCAAAGAGAGCCGTTTTCCCTGCCGTGATAAAATACCAACCAAACAAAACCATATATGCAGTGTAAAATAATAATACAGTACCTTATAATAATTAAACAGTAATAAGAAAAGTAACTACATAGCGTGCTGTACTGTACCTCGAGCCGACAGACTGCTGAAGCCGCGTAATGTTTTCACAAGCATCACAAAGTTGTGTGTGCATTTGTTATTACATGTTTTTTTTTCATATAATAAGCTTTATGGCAGTCGATTTGTAAGTAGGAGTTGTCTGTGAATCAGAGGTTCTTAACCCGGGAACTGACATTTATTTATGGAATTTTATGGTGGCAAATGGCACAAACACGGGAAATTAAAATCCCCTCATTTACTCTCAGCTTTTGACTTGGACTGTACAGTCACTGTGTTGTCCTGTTGCACCTTGAATCAACATGTATTCATGACATAACAGGCTCTAAAAATGCCTTCTTAAGTACATTTCCAGATACTTTGAGAACATTTACTTTCAGGATGTTTTACTGAGCATGTATTTACTTTTTATAGTCTTCTCTTAATGTTATCACATACTTGTTACACTTAGAAAACCTTGGCTCATTCATCTATTAAATAATATTTCATGACATTGACACCTGGTAACATTTAGCATTGCTTATTAATCTTAATTACACAATTGTGAGTGAATTACTTCTCTTAAAGTAGTTTACATGTGCCACTCACACGTTCGTAGAAACAAAATTTTATGAACATGTTAAAAGAAATGTGAGTTTTCAGCTGTTGACAGTTTCACTCTGGCTACATTACCTAGAACAGGCCGTTATTATAGGATGTGCTGAAATTACGAACATTGCCTAAAAGGTGATGCAATGTATTGTGTGTAATGACAACTTCCCCTTTCAGCCTCTGCAGAGAGTAGAAAATGAAGTGGAAATGAGAGGAGAGCAACACCCTGTGGGTGGATTCGCTTACCCTCCAACCCATCACCCACCAGCAATGGCTCCGTCTGTCCCCCTTCAGTATCTCCCTCAAGACCCTCTGCACCAGGACCTGCCCTTCGGAGTGGTAGGTGGTTTACAGGGAGTGGTTTGGAGATAACACCAGTATTTCATCTGTGTTATCGATAAAACGGTAACTACACAGATACATCTACTATATATGGTTCCAAATCAATCTTGTATTACATGAAACACAGTCTCATGATTATATACATTCTCAATAAATAAATATATGTATTTTTTAGTGTATTAAATTAACCTTTAATTTTTTTCATTACACTTCTCGGTTTTGGTGGAATTTAGCTGCATTAATGGTCTCGCCCTTCATTGTAGCCATACCCTCACGTTCTGCCACGACGTGTTAATGGGCAGAGATACAGATTACAGCAAGCCTTGCCCCCCCCTCCTCCTCCACCGCCCTACTATCCAAGTTTCCTGCCATACTTCCTGTGAGTAGCAGTCGAAGCCTTTCTTATTGCAGATTTCTAAATCCCTTAAATTGGTCCTATGTACCGTAATGAGCCGCATAAAGATGTTTTGGTCAACGAGAGACCGCACGTCCCATAACACTACAGTGGAGCTGAAAAATTCCTATCGCCTAGTGAATGTAGTGCAATACATTACTCACGTGTTTGTGCTGCTGCGGGTGTAAGCAAGCCTACTGCACTGCTAGTCATGTAGAAGCATAGCACATACAATTGTGTACAGTATGTAATACTTGATAACTACTTACTAATTAACGGCTGTTATGTATTTTCTATGCTGTACTTTTTATCTTTATTTTAGAATGTACTTTTTCTACTGTTAAACAGTAAACTATAGCATCTAGGTTTGTGTAAGTTACATTGTGTTTCCCTGGACCTAAAAATGCCCGAAACGTCCGGAATTTCGCTATGTTCCATGTTGACGTTTGCTTTTACTGTCAGAATACTTTCAGTGAGAATATTTGCTTTGCTTTGACGCCTCTCTTTGCATCCTGTCCCTGATGTCTCCTCTTTTTTTTTTTTTTTTTTTTTTTGCAAAGTAAAATATGGTCACTCTGATGTTGGTACTCTCTATGATGTTCTCACAATGATAAAATCGCCTAACAGCGCATTTCTCAGAACGTATCCCTGTCGCGAAGCAGAACATGGCTGTACTTGGGCCCATACAATGACCAGGATATTAACATGAATACATGAAAATCCATAAGACCATGAGTAATGTTCTCATGACAGCACAGCTTATGTCAGTTGGGATGTAGCTATCATAACAGAGAATTTACTTTTTCTGACAAAGTACGTGCAACTCTTGTTCACAAAGCATAAAGTAGCAGTTTAAGTAAAGCACAAATCTAAATTTTTATCACTTCGGATAGTATCCGTGTAAACTCTTCACACTTTATTCTTAACTTTGCGCAAGCTATAATTTTAAGGATACCATTAGTTCCCATTTTCACTTTGATTTCATTCTACTAATTTAAAAGCGGTTTGAAAATGAATAATGTGGAAATGTCTCTGGTTGTTATAGCCGTTACTTCTACACACGTTGTCCGGTACATCATTGAAATCCTGTGCGTGTTTGAACATAACTCATGCGTGCCCATAGTGCAAAATAGTCTGCATCTTCTCGTGAGAAGAAGTGTCACTGCTTGGTGGGATGGCGTTTATTCACATGTGGACATTCTTTCTCTGTGCCAAATTCTATGCAGCTCTATGCTTCCCGTGCCTCCAGCTGCGGTGGGGCCAGCGATCAGTTTGGACCTGGATGTGGATGATGTGGAAATGGAGAATTACGAGGTGAGCTACCAAGTCTTCAGGAATCTTGGACAAAAAACCCCACCCATCCTTTTTCTTTTCTTCTTTTCTTTTTATTGAAATCAAAGTCACATTTATAATTATGTTTATTACAGAATCCTTTGTTTTTTTGCTTTCCACCCAGCCTTTCTATTTGTATCAGTTTTTGTGCTACTGGTCCTGAACTGCTAAGATAGCCCCAGTCTCTGTTTTGACTGGTCATTCTTGAGCCGACTCACTGATTTGCTGACTCAATGGTTTCCTAGGCATTACTAAACCTTGCTGAGAGGCTAGGAGAGGCCAAACCTCGTGGACTCACCAAAGCCGATATTGAGCACCTTCCGTCCTATAGGTTCAATCCAGAAAATCACCAATCTGAACAAACCCTGTAAGAGCTGCTTTTGAATACTTATTAAGTTCACTTTTGCCAAGTGAAAGTTCCATATGTCGTGTGTTAAGGGTTTTCATGCTGTTCTTGTTTCCTCCTAGGTGTGTTGTATGCTTTAGTGATTTTGAGTCTAGGCAGCTACTTCGAGTATTACCATGTAACCATGAGTTTCACGCTAAATGTGTCGACAAATGGTTAAAGGTAAGATATAGATTTCCTTTTTCTTGTACCCTTTGTTGGTGTAGACAACTACAATTTCTTCCTCTTTGCTCAAAAATATTTGAAGAATACTTTAGGAAACAAATGATAAATACTGCAGAATACAGTAGCCTCTTCACATTCGCGGACTTAACATTTGCAGTTTCGGTCATTCAGAAGTTGGCTGTAAACAAGTTTTGGAGCTTGCTGTAAGATTGCAGAAACTTGAGCACGATGTGTAAGCCAATAGTGAAAATGATTTGGATTGCATAAAATCATGTAATGTAACTGCATACTGTATGTTTAATATTACAAATCATGGCTTGGATACTCCATGCATCTTTGTCTCAGCAACCAGCCTCACTCCTGTATTAGCCGTCTTTGTGAATCTCGCGGTTCTTTTCAGTGCCATTAATTTTTACATTTTTAATAATACGTCCAAATCATAGTTCATATTCATTTAGGCTATCAGACTGTTAAGGGTTCAGGTTAGGGATGTCCAAGTATAATTTGCAAATTTTCACATTTCCGGGTATCTCAGAACGTAACCTTCAGGAATGTGAAGGGGATACATTCATTTTGAATAATAATGGGAAAAAAGTTTAGCCTAATTCAAATATCTTGCGTTGAATGATTTGGGGGGAAACTGCAATAAATTGCTATAAATTAATGTCATTTGCATACTTCTGTATATTTGTGTGGAGTAGACTCATCATAAATAAAATGCTGTCCTTATGTTCATCTATACATCAGTTCATATTGTATCCAATAGAACTACTCTAGCCAATGGTGAAAAGAAAAAGTAGAGATTTAAAACAGTCTGGTGTTCCTGCATGTGTGTTTTGATGCACATTGGTCTATTATCCAGAGATTTAACTTGATTTTTCCCATGTCTCTCAAACTCTGGTGTTCAGTGGCAACTCAGGTTCAGGGTGGGCTGTGATGCGCATTGGTACAGCTTGGTTTTTGTCACTGGGAGCTGTAGTAATGGAGATGCAAATCGGCCTTTGCGTTCGCACAAAGCTTAACACCCTTTTCTTTGTTTTACAGACTAATCGCACTTGTCCAATCTGTCGAGCCGACGCATCCGAGGTCCACCGGGATGTGGAGTGAGTCCAGATACGGTTAATCCAAACAGCACAATATAAAGGAGTCTGTTTCACGTGGAGACACGGGGCATATGGCACCCACCCCATGTCCCCCAAGTAAACGAAAAGAAAAATGCCCCACCCACTCCCCACGCCTTGAACAATAAACAGTCTAGCAACATATCTGGAGCTCTGTCGTTACCTCTGCTGAGCAATGTGTGAGATTGACGAAAGCTACTGCATAGTATAGCCACATAGCCATAAATTCTGGAGTTGTCCTGTGTACTTGTTTTGCCCCTGTGTTGCCAATATTCCAAAGATTTAACGTGTATAATCTTTTGTTGTGTTGCAACTCTATGGAAGAAAAGTAGGCATTTTTTTCCTGATACTAGTTTGATTTTTTTGTTGTATTTTGTAGCTTAGACTCATTCCAAGTACTACACCAGTGATTTAAATGAGTTTTGGATTGTGGCTGGGAGAGTATGGAGCTACGTGTTGTGCAAACAGCAGACGAACAATAAGAAGAATTTCTTTTTTTATGGTTAGTAGCAAACTGGACCATTCCACTGGCTTTGGATAAAAGCTTAACCACCAGAGATGCATGTTTGTATAGGTGATGGGCAACGTGAATTGTTAATAACGTATGTTACGCAATAATGTATTGATGATTTTGATATTTCTTTCCCAGTTTATTTTGTTTAATTTTTTTAATTTTAATCAGCGAATGCTATTGTGAAAGTCTTGACTTGCTGTGGTAACAGGTGCAGTATCTCTTTCAGGCCTGAGGTAAAAGGAAAAATAGGATTGGGACTGATAAAGATGTGCTGGTTTGAAACCACCTTTATGCTTTAGCGCTCACAAAACTAAAACATTTAAAAGGAAGCTCTCCTGGAAAGAAGGGGGGGGCGTTGCAGTGGAGTTGCCATCATCACTCTTGTAGAGGGCATTGTTTCAGACATCTGGTACCAGGGGAGACAGTGGGACGCGCAGACTGCCTCTTGCCAGGTCTGCCTGGCCGTGGTGCCCCAGCACCACATCCTTCAAGCCAGCCTTGTCCCTCTGCCAAACACTTACCCTCTCTCCCTCTCTTGGAGCTGTTGTGTGGCTACTGGATCCAGGGGATTGCTGGGCAAATTTGCATGGGCTGTTGATTTAGATTAGCAATATTTAAATCAAGAATCACCACCATTTAAACTGTCAGGAAAACAAAAAAGAAAAAAAAGAATACTTGGTTAAACCAGGAGGAACCAGGTTTGATGGATGGCCTTTGTCTTACCATTCTTAACACTTCTGCATCGGCCATGGGAAGACGGTCGTCATCCTGCTACATCAAAGTTGACTTTGGAGATGTTGGAGTCCTTTGCAGAAAGCAATATGTGCAATTAGTGCCGGTGTTAAGCCGAACACTTCTTCATGTTTTAGGAAGGCCAGGTTTTTCCTCGTTTGTGAACCAAATACTCAATATATTCTTCAAGATTTCAGCTCTGCCTTTCCAAGACCTTGACAAGCACAAATGTATTAACTACTCATCTTAAAAAAAAAAAAAAAAAATCTTTCTGTTATGTTCACTTGTTTTAATAGTATAGGGTTTTTAAATTGTCTTATTTATTGGTTTTATCCTTGAGAGAAAACAAACTGAAGGATGAGGTGAAAGTACTAACGTGATATATAATTGTGTGATGTATAGGCAATTTTGTCAGGTCTCAATCCTTGTATTAGGTGGTGTGAAAATGAAACATTTTAAGCATTGCAATGAAGTGAACAGCTTAAATGGTCTTGTTTTTAAGACAAAAGAATGTTTAAACATCAATAGCATTGCATAAAGAATCCTGTGTATGTAATTTGTGAGTTTCACGGTGAGCATGTTGGCCATAGTTACACAATGATTAGAAAGGGATTAAAGTGACAAAAGATAGAGCTTTATGGTTTGGCTGAGCAGTGCACTGACTCCTCTGTCCTCAGTTGGTATTGCTCAGGCATCCAAAAACCCAATTTGATGGTTCACAAAATTCATTTGCATTTTAAGGTGTTCTCAAAAGTGCTGTAAGTGAGAGGACCCCATCAAGGAACTGGCCCACCTAGCACTTATTGGCAGTCTTAACACTAAAGATGGAGACTTTCCTTCCCCGTAAAGGGACCTTGCCATGTTTTATTGAGAATGTCTCCAGTGCCTCTAGTGTACCCACTTGAAAAAAAGCCATTTTAATGAGTTTAGCCCAGAGTTTAGGTAACAAACCTATATATACACATATCTGTTCACTGGCATATATATTATTGTGAGTTTCACTCAGGGCCTTTCATTTATTAAAGTAGAATAAAATAAAGTCAATTTGAAATTTAAAATGATACGATGGGGGGTTGGGGGGGGGGGTACTTCATTTTCTTTGGTTGCTTTCCTCAGGCCGTTCGTAGTTTACGTAACCGATTCAGAATACTCTCAATTTTGCCAAAAGTAATTGATATCTTTTAAAGACAGGCATGCAAGCAAAAGTATATTTAAAAGAAAACTTAACAATGTTATAAATGTAGAAAGAAAAAGAGAAGCAATGTGTCACTGCAATCCATCAGAGCATATATTAACCTGTTAACGTTCTGTTTCTGTGTTCTTGTATTTGAATGAAACACACAAACACACAAGTTGTGATCCTATTTTAAATGTGTGTGTCTGCACACACTATCCTACCTAAACCACTTCCAAACGTATCCTAAAGGTGTTTGCATGATAAAAAAAAAAGAAAAAAAGTGTGTTTTTGAGTGAAAGATATCTATAGAGGGGGGTAGGGAAAATATTTAATTGTGCACAATATGCATGCATGTCTGACCAGCTACCAACTGGTTTTTAGCTAAGCTCTAGTTGGCTTTGGGTTTTTGGGGGTCGGGGACTTTCTGCTCAGCTGATAACTGCCATGCATTGTACTGCACACATTTGTAAGACACCTGAAGGACTACAAGATTTTCTTTTGGTAGTAGTAGGTCCACATTGACATCTCGGAACTGTGAAATAAGTTAAATTCCGATTCTTTTTTTAAAGGGGCACGCACCACACTGGAATTACTGCTTCTTTGACTGAAGGTGTGAAACCTGGATGGTAGATATTTGAAAGCCATATAGTGAAAAGGTGCTAGATCTTAGGTGAGCTGCTGTTTTAACATAGTGGTATGCAGCAGGTTCCCACCAAGCCGTGTGCTGTGTTAAAGCCCCCAATGGTCATTTACATGCATCCAACTGAGTCAAAAGGGAGGGATTATTTTCCCATTACGAAAATCCATTTTTCAGTCCAGCTCATCGCCAAAACAATAAACTATACTATTCTACTTTTGTAGTCTATTTCCTATACAAGTAGTTCAAAATTAACTACTGGTGAAAGTCTGCCTTAAATTAGATGGATTTTTATTGTCTGGGACATTGTTACATATGTAGTCATACTGCCACCAATATAGTAGTTAATCAGTGTGTTCAGTGGTGTTGATCGCTTTATCTAAAAGCTTTTGAACAGCATTGCCAAAATATAATCAGCATGTAAAACACTGGTTATTTATTTATAATATGCAACTGTTTGGCTTTTCCAAGTATTTAGAAGCATTTCACAATACCCAAAGTCCAGAGAATAAAAAAAAAATGTGTGTATGTTTTTCTTTATATATATATATACATACATATATGTATATGTATATATATAAAAAATGTGTGAGGGGGGATCTATATCATAAAATACACACAGAATCTTGTAGTCTTTCGGGATCCAATTAATAAGTAATTTCACAGCTTGTGTGGTGCAAAATTGTATTCCAATAAGCAGCTAAAATTCTTTAGGATTTGTGATTTGTTGATTGCTCCGTAGATGCCACTGATTGTTTACCAATGATTTTTGCTGTGGTGGGATAGTGGATTGTTTACTGTTCTAATACTCCCCCTGGTCCCTAGGGGTCACTGTCTGAGTTTCAGGCTACCCGCCCTCTAACAGGACCAGGGGCACGTGTTCTGTGTTAGAAAGATTTTTTGCTTTGGTACTTGCACATTTACAGTTACCTCATTTTCGCCATGTTTGTATTTGGAAGAAAAAAAGAAAAGCTAATATATATATTATATAGGAAATGGTTCTTAATGCTATAATTTTTTCATTCCATTGGAATCATATTGTTTGTAGCATTTAACACAACTAGCTATAGTGTATTATATATACATCTGTATACTGATTGAAATTTTTAAGATTTGTACTTTTTTTAAATGAAAGTTGCTAGTTCTGCTTTACCGAGTAGTGCAATCATATTTTTTTTAATTGTTGTGGCTGATTTGAGAGGGTTGTTCACTAATAAATGTATGATGTATACCAGTATAACAAAAAAAATCTTGTGATTCTCATTTGAAGACCTACATTTCACATTAAGTACTTGCCTTTTAATGTTTTTCCTTGTATTGTTTTACATGTGTGTTACACTAGTAATGGCATTACTGCAGCAATTCCGGCACCTGCTGATGTTAGTGAAAAGCAGCACGCAGTCCCCACCTCAAGCCGGACCGCCGCTGCACAGCGGTCTTACATAAAGCTTCAAGATTTGTTTGTTTTTCCATAAGATCGAACTGAAAGTGTGTAGTGAAATTCACTCCTCTCTTGGAAGAAAACACTTTGAGAACAAACATTTGAATTCATTTTAATCAAGTTTAAAAATCAGTTTTTATTTTAACAATCTGGCAGATTTGAAAATGTTTTGAGGCCAGAGACGATCGCATCCATGCACCACCATGGCCCCCTGCTGGCCTAACTGTGACTTTCAGGCCGACGATACTACACCCTTAGACTGCAAGTATACAAGGCCCTTCAGCTGTCACTTATGGGACAAACCAACTGAAACAATACGCTATTTCCTACTACCATTGTATTTTGTTGTACTAAATAGACTATTTGATGTATATATCTTGTTGAGCCTCAGCAATTAACTTCATTCCTCGTCAAATAAATACGCTTTTACCAGAGTCAGGTTTTCACTTGAACTTTGTGTAACATTTCACCCTGTGTAAAACACTACAAAGGTCGGTGGGAACAGTTTCAAACATCAAAGCTCCATGTTGAAACCAGTTAATTCTTTGAACAAATTACAACTGGAATACGTACAAGTTATGTTCAGCTGCTTCATTCAGTCAAAAACATGCTAATCCTCATAGTAGTTTTAGCGCTTGCATAACCATTGTGTCCTTTTCCACACACTACAAAAATATTAAAACTGAGGGAGCTTCTTTGACTGACCTCTGGAAACAAATGTAAACAGCCAGAGTTATGTTATTTAAAAAAAAAAATTAATTTATAGTTGGAAAAAAAATTACACCTTAACATGACCAGCCCATTCAGATATTAGAAGGGCAAAATAGGCATCTATGAATTACCACAGGCACACTATAGGTAGACTTAACTATGCTATACAGGCTAAAGCCACGTGTAAAAGCTATAGCCTTCTTTAAAAACATTGACTTAAGAACTGCAAGCAGTCCGATCTCTTACTTTACCACAAACCCTCCTTTGGTCTTTTGATAACATAAATACATTTATAGTCAATTGTGACTGCATTAAAAAAGAGGATATGGTAAATTTTAGGCTTGGTGGATTTAAGGGTAGATTTAAATGTTCAATTCTTAAATACCTAGGTTTTATATAATATACACACACATACACACATACACACTGGGCAGTTCACGTTGGTTTTCTCAGTGGCGCTATGTATCCTGTTTGGAGTAGAGAGGACAGTGACGCAGGGCTGGGGCAGACTATACAGTAAGGTTAATTTCTGTGATCCCTTGTGCGAAGTCTGACAAAACACAGAAAAAGAAAAGATGCGTTCCATGGCAAAGGTCATTAATCGTCCGTAAGGTCTTGCACAAACAAGACCTCAGTGCGGCTGAGGCCTGCTTCCTGTAGAGTTGGGGGGTTGGGGTGCTCCCCGCTTGGGAGGCAAGGTAGCACCCGGCGGGGGAAATTTGTCACTATCTGGAACTTTTCTGGAGTTTCTTTTAGGGAGAACAAGAAATCATGTATCACCTGGAAGGAACGGGGGAAAGAGTGGAAAAGATATGTTCAGTATGGCTTCGGTAAGATCTTGAGATCCATGCAAAAATGAATGTTGAGAAAAGCGAAGTTTACCGTCAACGACTGCGTGAAAAGAAAACGCCTCTCTACTCTGGAATCATTGGGAAGTCTGAACACTATTTTGACACTGTCTGGGTCATCCAGAGCTGGTTCTTGGGGAAGACATTCAGACTTGCGCTCCTTTTCCACCTCTAGTGTCTGAAGATATACAGAAGCAACCATTATTTGTCATATGTCATACTTCGTACATAATGCATAAATAGAGGAACTTGACCGAAAAGATGCTTATAATGCATATTTGAAAACATTTTGAATATTACCACACGATACGAAAAGCCAGTCTCATGAAAAATCATTAATAATATTGAATAATCAATTCTATAGCATGGGAGGAAGTTCCCCAAGAAATTCTCATATCATCATATATTTAAATCATCACATATTTAAACGGGTGCTGATAGCCAGACTTGTCTGCAGTATGAATATTCTGATCTGTGTTGCAAACCAAAGAACATTTAATTTGTACGTTTTTCCATCGGGTATGCAAAGAAGCTGTGAAACACCACCTACGGAAATGTGAGCCTCCACAGAGACTGGGACCATCCCGTGTATCAATTCGAGCAGCTCACCCTTCGTCTCCTCTCCTCTGCCAGGACGTTTTGCCTGGCCATCTCCTCCTCATGCCTCTTCTGCTCTTGCTCCTCACGCTTCTTCCGTTCTTTCTCCTGGTCGGCACGAAGCGACACCATGTAAGCCTCGTCCTGCTGCTGTCGGAGCACCTGTGTCTGGTTCCTCTCCTCCCTGCCAGGCAAAAAAATGTCTCCCCATCAATACTCAAGTGCAGAACAGGCTCAGGCAACTGCCATTTACACTTCTGCGTCGTCCACGTTTATACATGAAATGGTGGACTGAGATGAATGATTCCTCAGTCGCTCATCAGGATTATGCTGCGAAAGAAAGTTCAGATGCAGAAAGTATAAATGCAGACCAAGAGTTCATTTCAACCAACCAACTGAGTTTAGAGTCACATTCACAGAATAATTACCGTTCGGGATAAATAAAGTATCTCTATCCATCTACTTGGTTAGCTGAAACAAAATCTTGGTCTGGATTTGTACTTTCTGAACCAGAACTTTCCACCTATGTTATGCTGCAAGTTAACAACAGGGTAAACGATGGATTTTTTTAAAAATACAATATGTAGGTGTACATTTGTTAAATGCCTATGTAATGCTATTACAAAGGGCCTTGGACTGTCACCAACCTTTCCATCCTTTCAGACATCAGGTAAGTTTGGTTGGCGTCCATGATGAACGTAAGCTGGTTGATGAAGTCCTCTGACTGGATGACACCCTCTAACCTCCCTACCACCGTCATTTTTCTGTCTTTCAGCATTATCATAGCAAGGAAGGGATAGGTATTCTCTCGCAGAGCCTGGGACACTGAACAATAAACAATCACTTAAGGAATAATCCTATTTCTTCAACATTAATAGAAAGTCCAATTTTCAGCATAGCATAGCCTTAAACAGTTCTCTTGTTTTGTTATAATTTAGTTTCTCGTCTAGTAAAAATCAGATTCAAATGGCAACTTACCCCTGTATCCTTCTGGCTTATTTGTAGAACAAGCCCACAAGAGCATTCTAGCATTGATGAAGTTCACAACCTCTTCTGCGCACAAAGTATTGCTGTGAGGATGGGAAAAACACCACAAATGACAAAATGGCCCTATACACAAAAGAATGGGCAGCCAGGACACTGCGCCATCACCTTTGACCTACCGGCAGAATTCATCAGTGTCCTGATGATCATCGCCATGAAGGTAGACTAACAAAAACCGCAGTTCACGTTTTGCATCATTCAGCGCCTACAGGAAAGGTGGGGTGGAAGGCATCAGCTTTAAATGCTTCCTGGGGGGGCTGGGTTTATTGTGCTACGTGCTGGTCAGATACTTTGCACATGACTAGTCCAAACAGCCTAGACCAGTGTCTCCAAACCCAGTCCTCGGGGACCCACAGACGGTCCACGTTTTTGCTCCCTCCCAGCACCCTGCCTGACAGTCCACCTTCTTGTGAGCTGGGAGGAAAAACGTGGACAGTCTGGGGATGCCCAAGGGACCGGGTTGGGAAACACTGGTCTAGACTGAAGACGATTCATTGATAGTGCCTAATTAACCAAAATAGCAAGCAGTAGTAGTCCTCTATTTAATCACAAGCAAAGATAGACTATTCTTTCATGCTTCCTGTAGTTATAGCTGAAGTAAGTTATACACAAAAATAGGGACAAAGGAACCAACCTGGCTGTAAGTTCCCTGGTAGAAAACTGGATGCGACCGGCCATATCTCTCCTCAAAGCTATGAATGAAGGACATAACATCTCCAACAGGATCTGTGACACGACCACGGGGGTCTGGCCTTATGAATCTCAGTGCGAACCTTTGATAAAAAAATAATAATAATTATTAAGTGTCACTGGTCAAGTTTGTAAATTGAATTTAAGTAGACCTGTATTGCTAAATATGTTCAAAGATGTTAGGAGACAAAAATATATACAAATAAAAATTCATATTTAAAAAAATTAACCAGATCAGAATTAATGGTTAATTAACCAGTGATGGTTACAGATGTATGAATTATAATTGACTTAGACTTTTACTAGTGTGCTCACAAGATGTGTCAAAGAGAAATGTGATACAGCCAGTTGTAACCCAGTTAACTTTACAGATTGTCAGGAATGTTAACAATCAGCTAGGTCAATATCTAGATGTGTGAGCTGCTCACTAACCAGGCTTTCAGATACTGAAAAGGCTCACTTGTTAGGGCATTACCCTAAGTAAGCCACCATGCACAGTCTGACGGGAGACTCTCTCAAAGATATAGATCTCACGATACTTCTATTTTGACTATTTCCTTGAGCCCCCAGTTTTCTTCAACCCCAATGAACCAAACTGGAAAGTTGCCTCTTTTCTGTTTCCTAGTGGGTAATATGGTGGTATTGAAGTGCACATTAAGAAAACCTCAAATATTTAAGAATACAGAAAAGCAACTGTTCTTTCATTGTTTTTTGTGGGGTTTAACTTTGTATTCTCATTATTTTTCAACAACACATTTGGACAATACATTGTGTTTATACTTTAGGGGCAGCCGGCTTTTTCCCGGGCAGAATTGTTCCAGACTATAGCTGGGAATATACGTTGGGTAAGTCCCCCTAGTTTACCACAGTAAGAAAATGCAAAAACACAAAAAAAGAAGGAACAAAAATGTTTTCCTCATGTTTTATGTTTTACACTGCATGGCCACTGTAGTGTACCACTGCCTAAAAACTTTTTTTTGTGCAGATATTAGTCACAGCAAATTCTGATTATTGGAGAGCAATGACCTAACTGACAGCTTACTGACAAAAATAAAGGAGACAATTAAATCCAAACTAGGGCAATAATGATAGATGCAAATGGGATGATTAACCAGCATAAAAATAAGATGTCTGTAATATTAAAATAATTATCAGTACATTTATCATAGCATCTAGCTTAGTATTTTGTGACGGCTGTGAGTCTTAATACGTCTTTTAACACTTACATAAGAATTACTAAGCGGAACCATTTTAACATAGTACAACTCACACAATTACCTGAATATATCCAGTAGCGTGTAATATGTAATTCTGAACGGGAGCATTATTAAATAGTAACTCCATCCCAGCAAGCCCTGGAAAGATGAAAAATTATGTCATCTTCAAAAAAAAAATTAACCAACCCTGAAAATCATGTACATTAAAGATAAGGGAATGCAAACACACTCTTAATGCATAAATTCGTTTCACCTTTGATTTCCCAAAACATTAAAGGTATATTTACTGGAAATGAGAACTTTTTTCCTTGTTGTTTCAGCTATACATTTTTCACATTTTAAAAAGGGGAATAATAATTTTATGCTGAGCATGAAAACAATCTGGACTGGCCAGACTGGTATTGGTATCAACTGTAAACAACAGAAGCAGTAGTACAACAGCATCATTCATATGTATTCCACATTATTCATTTTTTTTCCATTTTTGAGAGGCCAATCTAATTTTATAAATCCTTAACTAGAGCTGTAACAATTACTCAATCAAAGTAGATGTAGATTACTCAACCATTTAAAAGCATCAATTAAAATCTCCCTTCTTGATTACTCGGCAATATAGCGGAAGGAAAACAGCACATAGTGGATGAAGGTCCAAATAAAGAGTGAAAATCAGCTGTGTGGAAGCACTTCACGTTAAAAGTGAATGTCGTTGTCATCCGTCCGTATTGCAAAGCAAAATATCACCACGGCATGACTAACGCAAATACATCTTAAAAGACGACATTCAGGTTTGACAGAGGTTAGCCGGCGATATGCCCAAGTATCGTTTAGCCTCTTGAAGTAGCCTAGCCTGATTTTGTCATCACTCTGACTTAAATCATTTTGCTTACTATATCTTCTCCAATTCACACGTCAAAATGATGGCTGCTAAAATGAGGGCTAGCCCCACTGCCTAGCCAGAATATCTAATGGCACTTTAACTGCCACCAAGAATCGAGCCATACCGCGAACTGACCGTTTTTCATTGTATATAACCCAAGCCCTACCCACGCTGACGTGGCCCTGCTTACCAGCAGGGTCACAAGTGTGACCAAACTGAGCTGGTTGTATCACCACCACATGATTGGTTGAAATGGAGGGGGATACCGGTGTTCTGTGTCAATATGCATGGATTATCTGAAGAAAAAAAGGGCATATTCTATATATTATTCATTATTAGTAGTATCGCACATTACGATGTATTAATTTAATGTATTAATTTAATCCATTCAAGATACAGTGGAAAGCGTTTATAGCAAATACTGTTTAAATAATTGCTTATAATAATCAAGTAGTCCACTTACAGTGTTCATTTTGGGTCTTTTTGAACATGACAAGATGTGGAAAAAATGTAAACTGCAGTCATTTTTAAAAAATTTTAACTAGACAATCCTGGCGGAACGGCTCAGGTATGGTTCGGTTTCTGTATGCCAGTGGAAATGTGCCATTACATAATACACAACATGACAACCATAGCTATTTTTTGTGAACATATCATGTAGGGCTGGACGATTCTGGGAAAAGTTCACAGTGCAATAACTGAGGTTTACAATATTTAAGAGTTGAAAATTAACTGGAACCAAACAGAACTTTTCTACTAGCAGTCTGTCCAATAAGTTGGAGATGTCAACTTGAGTTAGCAGACGTGAAGAAGTGCTGACAAATTACTTGTTTTTGCTCAATGTCATCTCTATGGAATACAAAATATTTCCATACAAAGACAAATCTTTTCGTGTCTAATTCTTGTTTGCTTCTCTCCTCTTCATTCATTTTTGTTTCACTTCTCACACACACATCACACGGTCTATAAGTCCAACAGCAAGGATGGAAATGATTATGATTGTCTCAGCGAGTACAAGCAGAGCCCCTGGAAAAGCAGCAGCAGTAAACTTTAGGCCGGTTTTTTTTTTCTTAACATTTTAAATGTTGAAAAGGAGCCATCATTAAAATTGCAAGACTTGGTAAATTTTGTTTGCTTTGAGTAATAATGGTTTTGCGCAACTTATTGATGGTTTGAAAAAACACCATTTGTGTATACTTTCTTGAAAGATATTCAGAATTAACTGTAAATGCCTCAGACACTTAAAACAAGATGTACAAAAAAAAGATGCACAAATGACATGTAACAGTACATTATGTGTTTCTAGTAGCCTAATTAAAGATTTTTTTGGCAAAAATTTTCATCTGTATGTACTAGTTTTAAAATGATATATAAATACATATTAAAATATTAGGGTAAAAAGAGTTCTTGTATTGGAATCTGTATGGGTATCGGCAGTTGTGTATCAGAATCAGATCAGAACTGAAAAATGTGGATCAGCCCATCCCTAAGAAATGTATTGCATTTCACTGTACCGATTGTGTGCAATGACAATAAAGGCATTCTATGATATTCAATCATTTCATTGCATATAGAATAAATAACTAAATTTTTATCTAATGTTTTGTGTTTAATAAGATCATTTTACCAATAAGATGCATATGCTGGTAAAAATCAGACTGGGAACTACACAAAGGTATTATATAACCAGACCTGCAAAAATAAATGGGTATTATAAAGTCATCATTAAAGAGGAATACATTCTGGTATATCTTCCTGCCCGAGAGAACAGAGCAAGGGAAACATTTTCAGCGATGGGAAACTTCATCACTTACTCTGGGCTGTGGCCTTGACACAATGTAGCTATACACTCTATGGTCTGCTGTGTTCACCTGTAATGGTCTGCTGGATGGTGGATTGAACACACTAGGAACTCCCTCTTGTTCATTTAGTCGGTCCTGTACGGCTGCCTGTCAAAATACATAAATAAATACACGAAATAAAAATCAATGCATCCTATCAATCCTGATGGAAACTTTCCCCTTTCAATTAAATATTCAAATTTATGAATTAGTCTTGGTGTGTTTTGACCATAAAATATATACAACTATAGATCTGCAAAGTAGTAGTATAATAGTATTTAAGGTTTGACCATCTGGGAAAATATATTGTTACTCTTTCCGCACCCCACATGCCTTTAAATCAGCACATAAAAAAGGTTATGGAACAAAAAACTATAACAATATCATTAATAATACTATTGTATTATTAATTGTAGAAGCTGATGTAGAAGCTGATGTAGAATCTGGTGCAGCTTTGATCAGGGTTTGGGTTAGCCATCGTTTTAAAGTAATTAATGTCCATAACCATATTAAACAATGATATTTAAAGCTAGTTCGACATGCGCATGTATTGATTAAATTTTTCTTAATTTGGCCTTATCAGTCTCAGTATCAGTCTTCTCCTCGTCTGTTCGAGGATTATTATGTAGAGGTGGGTCTTACCTCAATGTTCCAGTTATGCTGTTCTAATGTACGGCGACACTGGTCCATTGATTCTAGGCCTGTTAAATCCTATAAAATATAGACATATCTTTTATACATTTCATGATCAGCAAGACCATTTCACCTTACTTATCTCTAGTAATGACCAGGTAAACCATTTATAATGCAGAGTCCCCCAGTAGAGAATTTAACAGTATTTAGAGGTCAGTGTAAAAAAAGATTCCTAGATATTAACAAATGTATTTGGTGTATGTACTACTGCGCCTATTGTTAGTGCATCCCGTGTGTCCTTGTCCAGGATGTACAAAGTATTGTGTCCTGTGCTTGGGACAGGCACCAAGCATGCCTTGCTGAAACAGGTACCAAGCATGCCAGGAACCAATGGATGCACAGACATAGTGAATTCCAAATCTTTCTCAGATTTGTTTGCTTGTCTGTCAGAAAATGAAGGTAGCTGATGATTCATCAATTTGCTTAGCTCTTCATGCTGTGAACCATATGATGCTGTCCAGGAGAGCTAAGTGCCAAATGTAGTGGCAACCTAACCCCACTGCAGGTGTGACAAAGCTATGAAGTTGCTTGTACAGCAGTAGACCAATATACCCACGCTGATTTAGGCCCTCCATCAACCTGTGGAACACTGCCACATAATTCATTCCTAGCTGGATTCCCAACTGGTGAATGATACAGCTCAGATGCAAAGCACGATTCAAAAATGTTTTTAATCAAATAGGTTACTATTAGGGCTTCACCTGTACCATTCAGTTACATCATTTTCGGTTCAGAACACACAATGAAACAGCAATGAACCAAATGAATACAATCCTTGACACGGACGGCACCTAAATTGACAAGAAAAGAAAGAGCTCCAAGACCCTCCCACATCACTTAAATAAAGTTTGGGAACATTTTGGTTTCCCAAAAAATTACACCAACACAGTAGAGAGAGTACTTGATAAGAGCAAGACTGACTGTTTACTGTTATATTGAACTCAGATATGTTTCTGGAAACTCATCCAACAAGATAACCCATTTGAGACATCATCCGGAGCAAGACAGAAACAGTTAGTCTTCCCATGGCACTTAAGATGCCTTTGCCAGGATTTTCACAACGGGCTAAAAAATAACTAAGGCTCAGGAGTGTTTATCACAACCTCGTTACTAGTAATTCAAACTGAATTACTCATACCTGTGACCAATACGTTACATAGTACATACCGAATCAAACATTAAAACTTCAATAAGCTACTTGGCAAAACAGATGGTTTAGCTGTCAATGGCCACTTCAAACAAAAACCAAGCAAACTGCTCTTAATTACACAGGAAGGTCAAGTAAATAAGAAGGGGGTATACATGCACTCCATGTGGTTACGTGTCACTTAGGATGTTCTGTTCTTCATGTAACTTCACATACCAGCCACTACAGACTTTCAGGACTACAAGCCTCAGAGATGGGGGCTGCCCAACACTTATTTTTCTGATGATTCCAAGGTCTCAGATGATTCTAAGACAGTGGATTATACAAGTGAAGAAAGAATAGTACAGGAGTATATGAGTTTTGCTGGTTGATGTAAAAGTCTAGAAAAGGTGCTATGCTATAAGTACCTTAAACTATAACAAAGACTAGCTGGATTGTCATAACACCAAGGGGGTCAGTAAAATGCAGATTAGCCTGTTTTTTCTGTTTAAGGAGAATAAAGTGTTTTAGTGCAACCTGATACTTCTACACATATTTTACCCATCACAGCTATGGTTTTTGGGGGGAGGTTAATATCACGATGAAGGAGACTGGTAGAATGAAAACTTTTTGGGGAAAGCTAGCTCTGTCAGGTGTGTACTTTTGCATACGCTTTCTTGTAACTTAAATGTGCTGGGATGCATTTATTTTTTATAATGCTGCTAGATCACAACCCCCCCCCCCCCCCAAGTATAAATAACATCGTACTATTACTATTTTAGATAAAAGATGATTAAACACACTAAGTTATGCTGAATCCTGCAACACAGGCACAAGCTGAAGAGTTCTTATTACGGTTTGCAAAGGCTTGACTACCAACAGCACACAGTCTGTCCGCTTTCCTTAACTGTATAAAACTAAGGAAATTGCATATAGATCAAATAAATTACTGCACCGATTGGAAATTGTTTTCACTTTTACCTGCTGCTGATTCCATAAACTGACTCTCTTATTTGCCATTTTCCCAAGAACACAGCTAGCCACAAGATAGAATTTATAATTTATCAATAATGTTTGAATGATTTTATACTCAGTTTAATTATCAAAATAAAAAAACGCGATATGCATAAAAAAATAGTCAGTTAGTACAGAACTAAAGATGTTTTGCTTGATTCCATATGAACTCTTATAAGAGGTAGTAAAATTGAATATAGTAACAGAGCTGCTAGCGGATTGATATATACGTTGAATTACTGAGTCACACGGAACGCAGAGTTACCCGACAAAGACTCTACATTTGTCAAAATGCTCCACATGCAACGTCACTTTTACTATCTGACTAGTGAAATAAAGTTACGACTTTTGAACAGGACATACCAATCAGATTGTTTGGGGAAAGGGGGTCAGAAAGTATGGTTAACTAAGAAGTTTCACCCCAGCCTCCTGTTCGAAAAATCTAGCATACGTTCTTTAGCTAGCCGCTAACTTGAAATGGCAGCATCACAGTTGAATTCAAGCGCATTTAGTCCTTGACAGAACATCTGCATTTTGGCACATATTAATATCGCTGGTAACACTACCGAGCGCCATATCGGCTATAGTTATTGGTTACCTGAAACTGCAAGAGTTTCTCAGTTTGCGTTTGAGATAATTCCTGTTCCTCTGACGCCGCCATCTTGCTTCAACAAATCTTCTGACGGAACGCACCGGAAGTGATGCCCCGCTTCGCCGCACGGCAGTATGGGAAAAGACGCCTATATCATAAAAGGTCCGCTTTTGCATGCAGAAAAGAGAAAAACCCGTAAATCGAATGCAAGCAATGTGGCATTCTAAAGGACAGTTTGTAAGCATTGATATTACAATGTGTGGCGACACTAAAGACTTTAAAATATATTCGTTTAGGTAAAACTATAACAACGTTATGCACAACAATAGGTTAATGTAACATTTTTCAGTTTTCCTACAAAACCAACAGCATTGTAAAATATTAAATCGATTAATCTGATAAAAGCATGACGATTCATTCTCAGAAAGGACAAGTGTTTCCCTTACAATTCATCACATCAGTCAATTGCTTTCTAAATACAATCCAATCGCGTAATTCTGGATTATCCGGATTAACACGTACAAAAATATATAGGACATACAATGAGTTGTTTGTTGTCTTCAGGCTGGCTATGTCCGCTGGTGAACATTACTGACTTTACCGCCAGGGTTCTTGGCTTTGTTGCTGTTCATGTCCTTTCTCCAAGTATCAAACATTATCTAGAGTTCACCAAAACCAAGTTAAACCTAGTAGAAATGGTAAATCAGTACTATAGTCAAATTTATGGCAGAATTTTAACAGTATATATATCTGCCAAAGGATTTTTAGAGGATAGTATTATTAATGGTATTGTTATAGTCTCAACAGCTGTGATTTTAGGATTTCTTTTCATTATTATTTACTGTTTTAACGTATTCTACTATATAAGCGCATATATATATATATATATATATATATACACATATACATACACACACACACAAAC
>JAODLD010000002.1:8030426-8044838 GCA_026781065.1 Mormyrops boulengeri
ACACATATATATATACACATATACATACACACACACACATATATATATATATATATATATATATATATATAAATAAAATATTTAATTGTAGGAGGTAGAACACACTCATTACATTTGATGCATATACACACAACAGCCACACGCTGAAGCAGTCTGTCCCACTTAAGGAAGCAGTAAGTCTGCTGCGCCGTTGGTCGCCGGTGACAACTCCCCCCAACGCGACCAAGTGTTGGGTTTTACGCGAGCGCCCCGAGAGCATTGTGGGAGAAACGCCTTTTCTCCACAAGCGGAGTCATACCTATCAAGTCAATGATATGAAAGACACGCCGTATTTGAAAACCTTAGGAAAGCCCGACCGCTGAAAGTTTACTTACAGAGGAAGACTTTTACCTCGCGCGGTTCGCGGTGACGGATAGAACCTGGAAGCCGGTCACCCGGATCCCGCCGTTAACCGGAACGCGGAGCCGCAGTCAGATAGGAAACCAGTTTATCTGGCGACGCCCTCCCTCCGAGTCAGTCGTCGGCGCTTGCCGCTTTCCAGAAGGCGAGGACACGCTTTCATTAACTGCCATTTCCAGTCTCGCCACGAAATATAAACACGTAGCCACAGAAGATGGCGGACGATTTCGGCTTTTTCTCTTCCTCCGGCAACGGAGCCCCGGCAGCAGACGACGACCCCGCCGCTGCCTTCTTGGCCCAACAAGAAAGCGAGATTGCGGGCATCGAAAATGACGAAGCGTTCGGGACGCTGGAAGAGGCCGAGGAGCCTCACTACCCTCCATCTCAGGCAAATTACAGTAGGTGTTCCGGCGGCCGACGGGCGCCCGGGCGGGCGGCTCCGCAGGCCGCTTCGTCGCGGTTCTTTAGCGGCTCCTGGGCTCGTCAGCAAATGTCACTGTGAAGAAAGGCTAGCTAGGCAAGCGTGCGGGGCTTTCACTCGGAATTAACCCCCATTTTAACAAATAACCACGACAAAGGAAGGGAAGTAAGAAGCCGCCGGAGGTTTTGGGAGGTTTTGGCCGAGAAGCGAGCAGGTTGAGGTTGGGGGCCGGGAAGTGGCCGCCCGCTCGTACCGACCAACGCCGCTAAATAGTCACCGACTCATAGATTGAATGTCTTTAAAATATCCCAGTACCGCAGTATAGCACCGTTTTTATTTCACTTTATTTCAGTTCAGCATTCCTCTTGAGTGGAGCCTGTACGATAAAAACAAGGAATATTTATAGACCGGTTAAACTGCAGACAAACTGTGAAACATAAGACACCCAAGTATTAAAATTGGCACGATTGAGTTGGAAAGGACTGGTATTGCTGCATTCTTGAATTATGAATGGATGACGTTATATAGCGAGTTAAACGAGCACCATCTCTCTAGTTTATTAGTTGTACTTTAGAAACACAAGGCAATGTAGTTTTGGCATTTGTGTGAAAGTATATATTTAGGTGCTGGCCATTATTTTACACTGAAAACAAGTTAAAGATATATTTCTGTTTTTCTTGTTGAATGATAGGTGTGTTTGGGGAAGGAGCTGCCACCGTGAATGGTGACATGTTTTCGGTAAGTTACTGTAAGGCTGCCTTTGACTAGCTTGTTTTATAATAAACAGTATTTGCACTGTATGTTGAGTCTTTGTTTGCTGTCAAGTCCTGGGAGGAGAAATGCTTCCTAAAGCTCATCACATCAACTGATGGCCAACCTGTCTGAAAACGAATTTGAGCAGTGATGTCTTCCTTTTTGCTGTTTGCCTTTAGATGTCATTTTTTTTCATGTGTGCTGCTTTTGCAGTAGAAAGGGGACTTTCCTGTCGGTCAGGGATAATCTTAGGTCAGTGTTCAGCTTTTGGGAGCACAAACTGAAGCCCTATTCTACGTGACCAGTTTGACACACTTTGTCCATGACGCGGAACATAAATATACTGAAGCCAGCTCTCTGCAATGAGAAAGCAGCTGTAAGGCTTGTTTGTGTCCCTTGGGAACACCTCATCATGTCGAAATGCTCTGTCCTCCTGGCCTCAACTCGGTTAAAATGAGTCATATTTGGACGGCTGTTGTTTAGCGGTGGGATTATTTTGTAATCTTTATTGATTAAATAGTATCCAGAATCCACTGAAAACATTAATCAGTACTCTGTCCTGCCTGATTATCTCTAAATTCTCTTGAGCAATTTAGATTTTCTCATTAGTCACTGTGGTCATTTGGCTATTAAATGTAGCCATTTTGTAAATTGGTACAGTTGTCTTGCTTACCAGTGGTAAGAGATTGCTCTTCCTCCAGGAGTCTAATGGTCCCACCGACAGTTATGCTGCCATCGCTCGGGTTGACCAGCAGAGACAAGAACCAGAAAGTCTGCGTAGGTGGAGAGAGGAGCAGAGAGCCAGGCTTGAAGAGCTTGGTACGTATGTATGCCCCGCTGGCTCTCATCCAAAGTGACTTTATGTTTTTTATCGGTGTTTACAATTGGCGATTTTGAAGGAATTAAACTGAAGCTAGTAACCTTAGAGCTGCTAGTCACTGTCCTTAATGAAGTCACTGTCCTTAATGAAGTCACTGTCCTTAATGAAGTCACTGTCCTTAATGAAGAGAATCTGCTTCTTGCCTGTCAGGATTTTATCAGCACAGATCAAATACTTGCAGTGAAAAGCTTTGGGGTGGACTATATACTATGCTGAGTGTGTGAAAGGCTGGCAGTGTGTTTCCTTGCTTTGGTTTGATTTGGCTTTGTCTTTTGGATAGCTGAATGAGAGCTTTTTTCTTGGTGTGAGTTTGGAACAGCCATCAGTAGAACTGAAGCCCATACTCACAATATTCTATACTATCATTTAATCGTTTAAATGTCTTAGGCTATTTTCCCCCCATAAACACATGGTCGAATTTTTGAATGAAATTCAAACTCACTTTATGTCAACAAGCAGCAACGGCCATCGCTGCATGTAACAGAAAATGCTGGAAGATGTTTTTTGTATTAGTAATCAGGTGCATGCCATTTGTGGTTTCGAAATTAGACTCTTTCTTAGCTAGCAGTGAATGTGCGACAGATAACCAAAGGACTTTTTTTTCAGTTTTATGATATAAATGTTTTCATTGTTTTTGAGAGAACACGCTTTCATCCTGAAGCACATCATTCTTTTTGTTTTGATTAGTTATAGTGCAGTCAAGGTGCATCTTAAAACAGGGCTATCATGCAGGTTAGCAATACGTTTTGAATCGAGTAATGGCAGCAGGTGACCTCCTGTCCTGTGTGTTCCGTGCGGTCACACAGATTCTGCCTCCAAGGCTGCAGAGGCTGAGTGGAAGGAAAAGGCCAAGAAGGAGTTGGAAGATTGGCACGTGCATCAGTCTGAGCAGATGGAGAAGAACAAAGCCAACAACAGGTACTGTGTGATCCCACAGCCTTTTAATGGTCTCATCTCCAGATATGGATACAAAATGATTCCGGGAAGCTGAGGCTGCTTATTGTGCTGTTCTGCTTTCTTAGGGAAAAACACATTCCAGTATTTCTATCCCAAAGAAATGGCAACTGCTTAAATATGTTACCCATTTAGCATGTGTTAACACATGTACTATGTACCTCTTGACGTCTGTGTGAAAAACCATGTAGCGAAGAAATTCAGAAAATATATACAGAAAGTCTTAAAGTATGAGTATAATATATCCAGTATAATATATACAGAAAGTCTTTAAGTATCAGGAAATATATCCGGTTTTTGTTGTTGTACATTGTCTTCAATAAAATAGGACGCATCTGTTTAGTTTGTAATTTGTGGGGGGTGGGTGGGTTTTTCATGTCTAAGTGAGTTAATTATATAGTTCTTAAGACCACCTGTAGTGCTGTGTAATTAATTCAGAGAAGTAGCTTTGTTATGGCGATTTTAATTTGTGTGAGATCGAAATATAAAAATTACGGAGCCCAGGAAGTTACGTGGAGGTTGGAGGAAAAAGACGGACTGTTGTGAGGCCTCGCAGCACTTTGCATTGCTATTACTAACTGTACTGTGTCCATTTAAATTACAAAAGTTTGAATTAATGGACTAATAAGTATAAAACTAAATGATACAGGCATGTCTAATAAAGTGTGCTTTAAGCATTAAGCACTTAAAGAAATCTGGAAAACAAGGGGTGTAGTTTTCTTTTGTGTGTCATTGTTAAGGTTTAAACCCAGATCCCACTTTCTCAGGTATTCTCGCTTAATGATGTATTTAGGGATTTGCAGATCTGTACTGAAATATTGCATGCAGAAAGCAGGTTTGAGTTTAAACCTTAGTTCCAACGCCGCAGTAAGGTTAGCTTTATATGCAGTCCTCCACCTGTAATATCTTTTGATTCATTTAGTAAGTAATTTGAGGATAATATTGTCCATGGGTTAAAATTAAAAAAATACATGTACATGATTATTATAGCTTAGTATACAAGAGTATCCGGTAGCAGTCAGTTTTGACACATTTTCCACTATACTAACCATTGATTGTTCCTTACAAAACAGTGATGCATTCATGTTAACAGTGCCATTGCAGATATCTAAGCTATATAAATGTGCTCTTTGTCATGTTGAGCATTAACACCTATGAAAATAGACATTTTGTGTGCAGCCTGTTTTGACTATCCCAAAGGGGGATGTAGCTTAACTGTACTAATACAAGCCTTCTTTTATATCTTTCAGCAGACTCTCTCCAAGTTTTGAACGGTATCTTCTTGTAACTATAAACTTCGCTGCCTTTTCCCTTTGCTGTGACACTCCTTTCCATGTCTTCCTGTCTTGATAACTTGCAAGTGTTCTGTCTGCTTGTTGTTTGAAACTGACCCATTTTTCTCTGTCTTTTCCTCCTTTCTTCCTCTCCCCCTCTTTGTCTCTGGACTAATTTGCATGCACACTAGGATTGTGGATAAAGCTTTCTACGAACAGCCCAACGCAGATACAATAGGTTTTGTGTACGTCTGTTCCTCTTCAACCTGTTTCACAATTTCAGAAAATCTTCATCTTCAGTAACAAAAATTCCGCTTGAATATGTATGCTGGACCCATCCTAGAAATTAGTTGGTTAGACTATTAAAGCATTCCCTATTCTTAAAGTTAAATTACAGTTAATAATAATTTCATCATTTTGTAAAGCTGTTTTATAATAATGGTAGTATTATTACTATTTGGTCTGAGCAAAATTTGATACATTTATTTTGATATTTTAAATTATTCTTGTGGCTTTGGGCCCCTCTCTTATTGACCACTGTAGGTAACTTAAACTCTGCCACACTGCAACACATCACACCACACACTGCTTATTTTTCAGATTATGTCAGCATAAAGTAAAGGACTCATTTCTGTGTACATTGTCTGGTTCATGGCCATTTCCTGTTGCTACTTTTCTACACCCTTGTCGCTGTCCTGTACTGATGGCCTGTATATAGAATAATCTTTTTTTTAAATGAGAGAGTACATGACCTTGGCAAGTATTGCCATCTCATGAAAAATAACACAGCATTACAAAAATAGTCCTATGCCCCATTTCGGTGATGTGGCTCTTCATTAAGAATGCAGTTGTGCCGTATGCACCGTGGAGAGTTTGCTCTGCACTCTGTGTGGTGAGAATGGTTTGTACATCTGTGATGAGCCTGAGGTCTGTAAACTTTCTGTAAATCCTGGATTTATTTTTAAGCCATTTCAGATCAAATCTGAGTATAACAGTGCCTCCAGTTCCCCTCTCATCTCACCTTGCAAGAAATGCAGGTGCATGCCAGTGACTTGTTTGCATTGGTGGTTTGCTCATCCTGCATCTTTTGCTCTATCAGCTGCTTTCCACTTTACACCTACTCTACCGCATCACCCTGGTTTAACAGTCTAATAGTCATGTTTGTAGGTTTTGTTTATTTATATATATATATATATATATTTTTTATGGATCACTTGCACGCTATTGATCTCTTGATACGTGAATGTCATTCTATTTTTATGAGGTCACTTACTATCCCTAAAATGCTGCATCACTGTCATGAATCATTCAATCACGTAGGCGCAAAGTTGGGTAGTAGTTGACCACCAAATTGTCTGTTACTGTGATTCAGTCAGGTATATCTATAACACAGTGCTTAATTTGGTAGCTCTGTAAAGGTATGTCTAATGTGTAAAGGTCCCTTGTTTTTCTTAAGAAATCTCAGCCTTTTGGGCAAACTATCTGACAGCCCTTTGCAGTGTGCTGCATTAGTCCTGTTCCATTCATGTTTGACTGCTTCCCACAGCTGGTCATTACTCCTAAATTTTCTGCTAACAAGTTTGGCCTTGATATGCACCCATATATTCTCTATGGGGTTAAGATCTGGTGACTGACCAGGCCAAAGCTTCACTGTCAGTGAATGGCACTCCAACCATGACTTGGTTGTTTTTGCTGTGGGTGCCGGTGCATTATCTTGTTGGAAAATGGCCTTTTGTCTGTCATTCCCACTACACAACTTGTACCTTTTGATACTCCTTTGAATTGATGGATTTTCTCGCATCGTACCAGCTCACCAATACCAGATGGAGCGAACACCCCTATACCATTATCCCACCTCTACCATGTTTCACAGTGGTGGACAGGAATTCTGGGTTGAATTTCTCACTTGACCTATGAATACGGCGTTCGGAAGCATCGGTATGCAGCTCAGAACATGACTCTTCACTCCAGAGAACACACCACTGAGAATCATAGGGACCATAAAGGGCTGAAAATTTGAGTCTGGAACATTCTTTGTGGTTTCCTTGCACACCTTTTTGATGAAAATCAGCTTCCTTGAGCCGTCTTGTAATTGTTCTTCGTCAGTCAGCCTCGTTTTGTTCATTTCTGAATTCCCATGCTAATATGAGAGGCTTATGATTCTTCAGATCAGTCATTATCCGCCTTCTGTCATCTTGACATCCAGAACTTGCCTTATGTGCCACAGACCCTGTCACTTGAAATGTGTGACCAGTTCTCTGGATTGTAGGCAGTGGAATCTGGACATACTCAGACTTCAATCACACACGAATGGAAGAGCAGTGATGCAGCACACTGTGAAAGGCTGTAAGACAGCTTGCCCAAATAGCTGAGTTTTCTAAAGAAAACAAGGGAAAAGTCACCCCTTTCTAAATGATACAGTGGCTACAGACAATGCATGCAATATTGTGAAACACTATTACGTATTTTGCCTGTATTTGTTAAGCGGGAAAAGTAATCATAAAACAAACGATAAATCGTGTTTGCCTCATTTTTCTGCCCAGCAGTGTATGTTGTTTATTAGACTGCATTGCATTCTGCTTAATTAGGAATTTTAGTTGACTTTGTTGATATAGTACTGACTTTATCCATTTTTAAAACCAAGCACCTAGGATCAAACCTACTGGGACAGCTACAGGACAGTGATACAGTACCCTTGCAAATGCCTGGTTTTGTATTGGCCCTGTGCACTGCTATTTATTAACTTTGACCCTGGTAGAGTACTGCAGTATTAACATGACTATTATTCTGCGTTTCAATGTCACTTCACAGGAAATCCTGTCAAAATAGTGGCTGCAAAGCCAATGATTAATTGCATTTGTCATCCAAAACAGGTGAACGTGTGTGTTAAGAACATGAACCTGTTAAGCAATTTTGGAGGGATGAAATGGTACACAAAGGCACACTGTTAAAGGGTGTCAAATATCAGTTTCAAATATCCACACAAGTACTATATCTTGATTTACACTGGAATTAAAGCTAGGCTAGTGAACACTGTGATTAATACTGTGACAGCACTGTAACCAAGCAAGGCAGATCTGTAATTAGCAGTTAATGTAAGACTGTTTCTCTTAAGTGCCATTTTTAAAATGTTGTTTTTTGGTTCCTCAAGGGCTTCAGAGGAGGCCTTCCTGAAGGAGAGCGATGAGGACGCCCCAGGGTCTGAGTGGGAAAGAGTGGCGCGGCTCTGCGACTTCAATCCCAAAACCAACAAGCAGTCCAAAGACGTGTCTCGTATGCGCTCTGTGCTCATATCCTTAAAACAGACGCCTCTACTTCGCTAGGCCACTTCTGCTCTTGTTCTGCTCTTTTAAGATTGTGTAGTGCTCTGTCTACTCCACAATGAAGGAAAGTAAAATATTTTGCTAATTAGTCTATTTTCTGGCACCTTTTCAATTTTGTTACATTGACATAAGGATGCAAGATTCATCCACATCCCTTTTTCCACATTATAGCTCGGGTTACACCGTTCTGTCCCTTCCCTTGACAGATTTTGTGTTGGTGTCACATTTCTGTTGGCTGGATTTGTAGTGTATTTTGAGCAAAAGTATGCCAAGGTGAGTTCCACCAGTGTTCTCTTTTGGACCTAAATCAGAAGTTCCCTTTTGACCTGAAGAATCAGAGGTTGTGTGATTAAAATGCATTTTGAATGGGATTCCCCTCTCTGTCCTTCAGATTTCTGACAATGTTTGACAAGTGATTTTACATCTCTTAAATCAGTCTTAGCACTGTTCTGTAAGAATTTTTAATCCACTTTGGCTGGTGCCACCCATTTTTGTAAATATTCACGTTATATTCTCCCTCAGCCCAATACAATATGTGCTTTATCACTCACAAACTGAACGAGTTTCTTTCGAGCTGCTTCCGGTATCATGTTGGCCAGCTCAAGACCTAAGATGGAAGTGACTTTTTTTTTTTTTTAAATTTCAAAGGGGTGTCTCTTGTATACCCACAAATCACCTGCCTTTCCTAGATTGCCTTCAAATGTATTTGTGAATTAAATGTATTCTTCTTTTTCCAAAATGAAATCAGTGCATTTTCTTGCTGCTTGAATGCCGTAGCCTACCTGCCACTTAACCCAGTTTCTCTTAGATGCTTAAAAAATCGCTGCTGGCATCATGTAATTCGAATATGACAGAGTGCTTTTTGAAAGGCCTGGGTGTAAAATGAGGCACATCATATACTGCAGTGACTTATGTGTAATTGAAAACTTTAGTCTGAAATCTGAACTTAAAATTGCAAAAATGACCATAACATTTTTATAGGTGTTAGAAATACATTTCCCATTCTGAATATAGATGCCCTTAAATGTGGATTTAAAATACTGGTTTGACATGAAAGGCAACCCCAGACAATAAAGGTCTATAATGGTTAACCAAAGGAATCGTTTGGTTTAAAAATGTAGAGTTGTACATTTTCCACGAGGCCAAAAAAAATCTTAAGAGGTGTTTAGTTTATCATGTCATAATGAGTGAAGTGCTGTATGCTGGCCAGAGTGGGTCAGAGCCTTTTCTCTTGTGGCCTTCAACATTTTCAAAAAGAGAAACACCTCGTTCCTCTATAGCTGTACTGTTAGTGCCTAGTCACTATTTACACTATTGGCCAAAATTGTGGCAACACCTAGCATTGTAAAACATTACACTTTAAAAATGGCCACACAAATATTGGCGGTAATGTTTATAAACAAAGAATGTTAACAAATACCATACGGTGGATGATTAAATAGGTAACTGGAATAACAGTTCTTTCTCAATTCCGCAATTGGGTTCTGCAATCTCTAAAAATGGGAAGTGTTTCCAATATTTTGGCCATTAGAGTACATTAGACAATGTTCCTTCTTTAGGAGTCCTACAGTCCAGCACCCTGGAACCAAGGATTCAAAAACATGCTGAACACTTGGGGACTGTCTCTCTCATTCGTGACATGATAACCACATCCGTATACATATTCTTCAAAAGGATTTGTTATAGTAGGACCATTGTACAGTCTCACCATTTTTATTTTTCACCATGACGCGCACCATGAATGTGACGGTCACTCCATCAGCTCTGTATTCCTTGCATACCTGTGTATCTGCATGTGTATATGTGGTGTAGTAGAAATAATGCAACAGTTTTATATAAGCAGACATTTCATGGAAAACTGTTACTCCACCGAGGAAAAAATAAAGTTATTCTATATTAATTTGTTTTGTTTTTAATATGTAAATTAAGTTTCATAATACCAGCTACACTGTATATCTTTGTTCTTTGATGCCAACAGTGGTAGATAAATGTAACAATATAAAGCAATTGCTATGTATCAGTGTGTCAAATTCCATGTTGATTTAGCATAGATAAATGACCTAATTGGTAGCTGATTAAGACAAATTAACATTAATTTATTGTACATGATATATTTAAACACAAGGGAAACCCAACTCTCAGTACTCTGGTTTTACACTTGAAGGAATGCATCCTTGCAGAGACTTAAGGCAAATAATGATGAGGTAAGGCAAAAGCATGACTGGGTTCAAACCTAACACCAAAACTTAAGCAACACTACCAAAAACACCTTCCAAGTTTGTATTTTTAAAATCTTTTTTGGAGATAACTCTACATTATACACTGCTGTTATTCATTAGGTTTTATTAGGATCAGTTTTCACCTTTTATCTTCATCCAGGTACTATAAAGGAGGGGAAAAAAGACCAAATTCACGGTCTTCATTTATTTACATCTTATGACCACAGAGTTTTTCTACTGGCAGAAAAACATTGCAATCACTTTCATAAAGCAGTACAGAATTGTTTTCAATTTGAGAGGTTTACAAGATGATCTTCAGCCAGATGTTGGCAAAGGTAGTCCTCTCGATGCTGACGTCACTACTTGTGTTTCAGGGCTGTAGCTGCAACTCCTACAATAATAGCAACTACAGTAAATCCTTGTGCGAAGATCCGAGCCCGCATCAGCAACTGTGACTGACGAGTTTTTCCTTGTTTGAAAGCAATGAGACCATACGTTAATGCTCCTGTGGTCCCCAGGCAACCTGTAAGAATGTTAACGAAACTGTAAAACAGTGGATCTTCACATAGACAACATACATAACATTATTATTATTGGCTCATGATCATTTCAAGGAAATTCCGATTGCTGGAGAAGTACATTCCTAACATAAGGTTAACTACGTTCTACTACTACAGACCTCCAAGGTGGTGGAGACATTGTTTGAGTGACTAACTCTACAAAAATTTCAGGTGTCTAGGTTTTCGTGACTATATTTAACTATATATCCATCCACATATCCTGAGCAGGATCTCAGGGGGGCCTGAAGACTATGTTGATATAGTTTTTTCACAAAAATAGGCCAACATTACACACTTTCTGACTGCAGGAACCTTTTTCAGAAACTTGTGTTCCCACCACAGCAACTTGGCCGGATTTTGGTTCGTGAACATTTTAGTCCCTACTCCGGAGTAGGTAATTTTTTGCTTGACCAAAAACTACTGGATGTAGCTTATGTTGATAAACTTTGCTGATTAGTTGGCCACAAGCACTAGTGCTAACCTGGAAGTTACATGGAAGTGCAAGAAAAAAAAGGAGTAGTGGATCAAAAATTGAACAGATGGAATTATTTGTATCTCAGTTACATTAAATGCATTAACAAAAGCCTTTTCTGCTTGTGTCTCCATATTTCTGCCTCGGAAAATTCAATCGATAACCGATATACTTCTGTCTTATATCGCTGGTGCTGGTAGTGAAATTTGTCTGCAATTATTAGTGGAATAACATCACATTTTTTTTTATTCTGTGGAGAATGAAAGATCAATCTGCTCACCAGATTTAATAATGAATTATAACATGTTTCAGGCCACATAAATAAAATGCGATTTGTTCCCTATTTTTGTACTACCCCACATCACCCCAATAACTACCAAAATGATTTGTTCATCCTCAAGGCTGGCAGTGTAGTTTTGTATGACCTACAAGCTTTTTGCATCTCTCGTGCTTATTTAGCTTAAAGTTCCTATTGTGTGGTTGAGATGCCCCAGGAACTTGGAACCAGGAACTAGGTTCCTGAACTTCAGTGGGAAAGTGTTTATTGAGTTGGATTCTTTTTAAACAATAATTTAGTTGTTGAAGTGTTAGGAGTATTCAGTTAGACAGGGCAAACTTCCATCCATCCATCCATTGTCTGAAACCGCTTAATCCAAACGCGGGGGGGACTGGAGCCTATCCCGGGAACAATGGGCGCAGTGTGCACACACTCACACAACTACAGAGCCAATTTAGACTCGCCAATCAACCAAACCTGCATGCCTTTGGACCATGGGAGGAAACCGTAGCCCCCGGCGAAAACGGGGAGAGCGTGCGAACTACACACAGAAAGGACCTGGGACCGAACCCAGGACTTTCTCGCAGTGAGGCAGCAGTGCTAACCAATGCGCCACCGCGCCGCCCAGGACAAACTTAATTTGTGCTCTAACAGCCATTTATTGGGATAAATGCTTTGGATAATAAGGTACGTATTGTAAATATCCACCTGAAAGAAGTAAAAAGCAGCTTCGAAATAATGTTATACATTAATGATATTTAAATTTGGATACCTAGCAGATGCTTTCAATTAATGTTACCCGTTTACACACCAATGTATTTCATCAAAGAATTTCAAGTAGAGTATCTTTCTCAAAGTACCTGATCCTCCTAGGATATGAGTAGACAACTTCATGATTCCATGTCATTCACAATTACTCTACCTGCTTGTGTACAGTACATTCAAGAACAGAAGACCTTGTACACTTACAAATGAACACAGATTTGTACATGTACAGTTGTATATGTACAGTTTGGTCATAGGACGTCATGAGGTGATTATTAAATAACTTATTAAGGCACCAAAGTAGGCTTGACTGAGTTGCCAGTTGAATAAGTTACATAATCATCAATGATTCTGAAAGATATGTATTTTACGAACAAAGAAGTAAGGCAAATATACGGGCTGTCATGGAGTTGACTAGGTATAAGTGCAGCTAAACTGAACTTCAAATGAATGCCCAGCTACAAGTGCAGTAGCTAATACTATTATTATGAAAACAAAAGAAATGGGAAATCACTTATATCACAATGGCTGTCTCTCAATTCACGGGTTGCATTCTTCAAAGGCTAAGCTAGAAGGCCGAATGCATTACAGCGGCATGAGCAGGCTGTCCCATTTTGAAGGCTCCTTCAAATGCAGCCTAGCAGTGTTTCCTTCTTTTCTCACACCACAAAGGATGCACCCAATGGATCCTTTGTGGCCCAACCTATCCCAAGATTCACTGCATGGAGATAAAGTGGGTGTGTCCCAAATAGGTGACAGGAGCGACGATTCATGATGGAAGAGTGCGGCCGGGAACACCTGATGACGCAAAGTACTGTAATATGCAAACTTTGTTCGTACAACAGGTGGCAACACAAGCGATCTTTTTAACTACCTGAAAAGGTAGCACACCTAAAACACAGGATGTCTGGCTAGCGTGTATGTGCGAGCACATCATACTCAGCTGCAGTATCTTTCTTGCGTCCTGAAGTAACTAAAGCAAAAATACCAAAATCCTTCATTTATTATTGAATTCTTTTGTTTCTCAATTATTTGTTTGTATTTGTTGTAAACTGAATTCAGAAGTACACAGTAATTCACCAAAGTTTTAAATAATTTCTATACAAAATTTTCAAAAAGTTAATATTAAAAAAGTATAAAAAAGTTTTACTCTAATTAGTCATTTTCATATGTATGGTATTTTACATTCCTTAATTGAATGTATTATAACAACGATACAAGCAGCGTTTCTTGCAAGGATAGACTTGCTTGTTAAGTGGTTAATTAACATTACTACATACATTCCAAGAAGAAAATTGTGATCTATATTGTGTATTATAACTAAAAATATCAACGTTTTTGACCAAATCGTGTTACTTGAAATGTGATTCTATGGTTTCTATTACTATTCAACTGAAGCTACACATGCTTTTGTTATCCAGTGCTGCTGGAACTGCATCACTTTTGTGAAACTGCATCTGCACTGCTACCAGCCCTTTATTCCTGAACTGGAATTTATTTTTATTGTTTTTGAAAGACTTTAAGTTTGCGTACTCCTTTGTAGTTAGATCATAAAATTTCGACATTGTGACTGCAAGTGTTTAATGTTTACTTTTTGGTATCTGTCGTTATTTAATCAAATAATCAATTTATTTATTAGGTTATTCAACAAATTAGTCGCTAGATTAGTCGACTAACGGGGACAAAAATAATCGCCAGATTTATCTTTATTAAATTATCGTTAGGTGTAGCCCTAGCTATAGTACATACATTATATCTAAATACTGTCAATCTCTGACTAGCAAAAACTCTGTTACTGTGTACAGTAGGGGTGCTCCGTGTAAACTTAAGGTGATATTTAAAAGAATATTTACATATGTCACTTCTGGAATTCAATTCAATTCAATTTTATTTATATAGCGCTTTTAACAACAGTCATTGTTACCAAGCACTTTACATATAACAGGTGCTATGCCGAAAAAGGCATTCCTGCCGTAGAATGCATGCCGGTGTTCTGACGAGTTGAGCTTTTAGGGGTATTTTGGGGGTTAGGGTTAGAGTAGTTGAAGTTTGAAGTTTATTGTCATATGTACAAAGTACAGCGTACAGAGCACAATGAAATTCTTACTTGAAAAC
>JAODLD010000002.1:8044938-8061555 GCA_026781065.1 Mormyrops boulengeri
CAGTGCATAGTGTGAAGTAAGTTGCATAGTAAGGGAACCACAGTTACTGTGTGTTGAATAGCCTGATGGCACTGGGGGTTAGGGCTATCGATCAGCACTACTGTAGCCTAACTCGACAAAGTAGCTCAACTCGTTTCAGATCAGCGACCTATCGATCATTCAGAGACAGGCATGCATTCTACGGCAGGGACGCCTTTGTCGGCATAACACCTGCCCGAACTGTCCGTCACTTCTCCCACCGCCGGAAGTGGAGAAATCCAGATACACACTTTCACGTTTTGCCCTTCTACGTTTACAAATGCTACGTGAAGCGGGCAATCAGTCATAAATCAGAACAACTACATTTATGCATACACACATAAATTACTCGTATTTGGCCATATATTTGTTTTGAGCGGAGGTAGTCAACGGATGACATTTATTTGACTTACCTAATGGTACAAAGGGATTCTCCTTCGTCTTTCTAATGAACTTTTCTTTGAATCCTTCATCTTTCATCCGCGAAGCAGGGGAAAATCCTTCTATAACAGGAGGATTAGACAAATCAAAAAGGACAGCTGAAGATGTTTGCTTTGGCCCTTGATCTTGTCCTACGGGGGTTGTTGTGGCGGCCATTTTGTCGGCGCTGTAGGTGGAAGTGATCTTCGAGCCACGTGATCTGCGCAGGCGCGTTTGTCGGACACGTTTAGATAACCGATGCGTTCGAAAATGAAACGGCAATGCAAATATTGTAGGTAACTGAATTGCAGATTAAAGGCGCGGCACGGATGGAAAACGTTTAAACAATGGGGAAAGCATGTATAATAATCGTGTGCTTGATAAATGTCCGGAGTTTTAAAGTTATATTTGCTAACTAGTAGAACCATGATTGTTGTAAATAATTCTGCCTCAGTGTTGGAACAGTCCGAAATTTATTATTATTGTTGTTGTCGATTATGATAATTACGATGATCACGGTTAAATTATAACGACCCACATACCCATCAGACCACTGGGAACTCCCCGTCAAGTCCAGCCCTACCCTACGATGTCTTTAACTGAAAACCAGTATTTTATAAATTAATAAGTTAATTCATAGCGTTTTATTCTAAGAAAATTGTATTTTATGATGTAGAATAGTGTTTGTCAACTTGTGAGTCGCGACCAAAATGTGTTTTGAAGTGAGTCGCAGAGTGTTTCTATTACCCTCCACAGCCGGCAACTTTTTGGGTTGTGAGCAAAAAAATGATGTGGAATACTTAATGTTATGATATCTTAAGAAAGAATCAACATGGTACTATATAAAATCAATTGTGAATGGAGAGAAACATCATATTTTGGGGGAATTGCGTGTTCTATATCAATTTACCACTAGATGGAGACAAAATTATATAACAAATATATTCCTTATTACAAATGAATACGAACTTTGGAAGACAAATGCGAAATGCTTTAGGTTCATCCCCTAAAAGTTACTGTAATTGTCACCAAGGGTCTGCAAACGTGCCGGGAACGTGATGGAAGAACCTAAAGAAGACAAAAAAAGAGGTTGGTGCCCTAATGTCCTGAATTTTCCCTGAAAGTCCCCAAATAATGTGGCCCGAAGTTCTGAAGAACTCCGCATCACAACGTTGTGCGAACGTCCTAGGAAGTCTATACGATGACATACTTTACACCAGTGGGGACGTTCTCAGAGCATATGCATGAACGGACAGCAAATGTTGTGTGGATCAGGAAACATCATGGTCTGGGAGTAACCCAGAAACAGAAATAGCTCCAGAGAGGGTAGCTGTGTAACCGCTGCCCTCCTGCGGTGTCAATTGAATCTTGAAAATTGGACTACGCAGAAAAATAACTGAGAGCCCTTAACCTAGATGGAACAAGCCCATTGTTGACCACTCACACACAAGTCACACTAAGGGAAATTCAGAGTTCCCAATTCAACTGAGCAGCATGTGAGAAACCTTGCAGAAAATCGACCGTGTCGATCGCAGTGAATGTATGTAATCTGATACAATTGAGTCAAATGGAATGGTAC
The DNA here is from genome assembly GCA_026781065.1 of Mormyrops boulengeri. Lineage (NCBI taxonomy): Eukaryota > Metazoa > Chordata > Actinopteri > Osteoglossiformes > Mormyridae > Mormyrops > Mormyrops boulengeri. The sequence goes on from JAODLD010000002.1 coordinate 8,046,956, forward strand.
TGTAATGAACAATATTTGTGTTAATAGTTCATTTTATACAAAAATTACATCGATTTGGCATTCTTTTCTAGTCTGAGATTTGGTAATTACATTTTTTGGAAACATGCCATTAATTTCTGAAAACTATTTGGTTGTTTGCCAATTAAGAAAGTCGAATATTTAAATTCAACCTGTTGTATGAACAAGATGTGTCCCTAGATCTTCATTAAAATATCCCAAGTGACCATCGCAGCTACCGGATTGTGGCTGCATCCAACTCCAGCTGTGCTTTGTCCCTCATTTTACTTTGTAATATTAGGATCTAAAACAAGTTAGGCAATGAATACATCGTAAATAATTCATTCAGGTATATGCTGCTCCACACAGTATTGGATACAACATGCAAGTAACATCAGTCATTAGATACAACAGATAACAGGGTATCGGCGAACATGGCATGATTCCGTATGTCCATATTGCTTCAAACACCAACATTTGAAAAATAAAATAATAATAATAAAATAGTAATTATAATATCTCTCTTCTAACCAACTATGCTTCTCAGGGTTGTCAGTTGGAGCCTTCCCCAGGCAGAACAGGGCACAAGGCAAGAGGTCAACACTGACTGTATACACTCTGGGCAGGGGTGTACCCCCAATGTTTAATTTGGCTGCATTGCCCGCCTCCCCAAAAAATATACCTTTACTTTTACCTTTAGGTCAACAGCCATACCATCTGCAATTCAGAGTTGGTAGTCCATCTGAAGCAAAGCAGGTTTGGGCTTGGTCAGTACTTGGATGGGAGGTCAACTAGGAAAGCCGGGTTGCCGCTGAACGAGGTGTTGGTGTGACCAACAGGTTAACCCATCCTGTGGTCTGTGTGGATCCCAATGCCCTAGTGCAGTAACGGGGACACTGTCCTGTAAAAATCTTTCGGATGAGACATAACATCGAAGTCCTGGCTCTCTGAGGTCATAAAAAGTCCCTAAGCATCCTTTGAAAGAGTAGAGGTGGTACCCTGGAGCCTCATTTATAGTGTTCGTAAAATCTTGTGGGAGAGGAAACGAAAAGTCAGATGTATATAATCTTGTGTGAACCGCATCGTACAAGTTAGAAAGCTCACATATCGTAGAAACATTAGCATGTTTGTGTGCTTAGGAGATCGCCACGTTCCCTCCCACTAATTACCCTTCACTGACAATGCAAATCAGACACGTGTATATAAACATGCACATTCTACATTTGGGACGCCATTTCAGTGACATTGGATTCACAAACAAGAGGGATTAAAGAAGTGTCTCAGAATGTGAAGTGCAGACTTTATAGTGTACGGAATAGACCAACGCCAGGCCATGAATGGACATTTTGACGAAACAAAGCAAAATGCCAGCATGTGACTACTGCTGTAAATGCAGTCAGTTCAACAAGCCGGGCAAAGACAAATAGAATAGGTATACCTCTTTCTCATGTAGCTGATGATATGTGGGTATCCCCTTCACATTCGTGAGGGTTAGGCATGCATGTGTGAACATTTGTGCACCCTGTCCTCAACCGTACCAGTCTGCTAGCCTGAGCGATAACATAGAGTTTATTTATTACCAGTTTCTAAACAAATAGTACTGTATATTTTGCATGTTAAATTACTTCATCATTTTCTATCAGGACATTTTATATAACACACAAGCCATCTAAATTATGTGCAAAGTTGCTACTGTGCTTACCGGCTGTACTACGTTTTTGCCCCATTACTAGAAATGCACAATTAACGGCTCTGAAAAGTTGAAAACAGCTACTTTGTGAGTGAGACTGATTCCCAAGAGAAAGATGTGTGGCATAGCCAAGGAAAGATTTCTAATATTAAGGATACACTAACAAATACTATGTATTATTAATATTTAAGTAGGCCTATTATATGATTTTATGTTATCCAGATCATTTCAGTATTGTTTTTTGGCGCCCCCTATGAGTTTCTACGATCATTCGGCGAGCTCCAAAAACATTACCATTTAATTGTTCATGCCATGTTCTATATCTATTAACATGCATTTTACCAAAAGCAATTTAAATGTATTTTAAATGCACATTTCCATCTGACCTCTAGATGTCGTTCTTTTCTGTTTCCTTCAAAACGTTCGTAGGACTATTATGGACCATTCGTAAATATGCTAACTTTTCAGGGTTTGATTTATGTTGTGCCTTTATAAATGCGAACATCTTCATGTAAATGTGAATACAAGTGTTTCATAGTTATTTTGTTCGTACAAAGCGTTTAAAAATGAGGTCCCTGATCCCCTTGCTAACTTGTTCAAATCTGGCCTCGTAATAGTCTCCTATATCTGAATTCTCTCCTGCCCCTTTAGCACATTAGTTATGGGGTTGTGAGCATCCTGGGGCAAAATGGCTGCCATTGCATCAACCAGGTGGGGGCTACACAGTGGTGGTGGCTGAAGCGGCTCCCCATTGGTTCCTTATAGGCCTATGGCTGTCTAGAAAAAGTGCTATATAAATGTAACATTCATTCATTCATGTTCATTTAAATTATTAAGTTGCCCCCCCCCCCCATATTAAACGCGCTCCTATGCCCATGACTATAGTACATTTAGAGAAGCCAGTTACACTATTAGCATTTGTACCATGGGTGGAAACCCACATGACACAGGATGAACACACAAGCTCAGCATACAAAGAGCGGAGATTCAGCAACAGTGTTGCCTGCTGGGCCATTATGCCACCCAATTTGAGTGTAATAATAATATCTTGTTTTTCTGGTACAGATTATTAATATAAACCCACCGGGCTATATTTACTGTCTTGCACAAACAAACAAGGAAAAAAATATATCAATGTAGATCAACAGATTTTTGGCCATATACTATTCCTTGAATTGATAGTAAATATATAGTAAAATGTGTTATTAAATTTTCCATGGGACATGAAAATAATTATAGTAAAATACCCCCTGCTGAAGCACGGATTTGGCCCTCCACAGTAAATAATTACCCAGGCTTGTTGTAAGTCAGTGCCACAGAGTTCATGAATTATTGGCTACTTATCATTAGTCTACTGGGTAACGGAAACTTTAACATTGGCTGACATCAGATTGTGGACAGACCACTATCAACCATGACAGTCTCTTAGAGAATTTCAGAAATGATTACATTGGTACATTCAATTCTGCATGCAGTGTCTTTTGTCATACCTCATAAGATGATCTTGTCAAATTTTGAAAATGAACGGTAAGCTTGATTCAAGCTGACTATACAAATATATTTTCTAGACTTGAGGTAATTGGGACATTGAGAAGATTTAGGAGGTTGCACCTTTTTGGTTGATGGCTTATAGAAACAATATTTTTTTAATTAAACTTCATATTTTGGAAATTAATCAAGAAGCCAGTCATGTTTTTATTTGTGTAACAGTAATTTCTGTGTCTCTTTGGAACAAAATTGTAATGATTTCATTTGGAGTTCAATATATTTATTCTTAACACAATGAATTCCAAGATCATGTTATTACATGCTGTCCACAAGCAACCTTGCCTCAGAGTTCGTAGCTACATTAATTACCAATTCTGTTATTTGTGAAGCAACCACTAGCCTAGATTCAAGGTTCTTTTAATTTGGCTAGTATCTCTATAAATAAACACATGAACTCACAGAGGGCAAAGCAACGGCCAAGGGTTGGGTGTTTCCATGGCAATTGATCAACAGCACCATGCTCATAGAATCCTCAATTTTTGAAACACAGCTGTCTAAACCTGGACTAATTGACTTTTTATGGTTTTAAATGTGGTCAGGAAGTTCGTAGTATTCTTTGTGGCCAATGGTTTTGTATAACTCAACGCAGGGTTGCTAATAATTAGCATTTTGCATGTTTCCTGTGGTTTTCAGTTAGAGAAGCTACATGAATTTTATATTCAGTATGTTTTATAAGCGTGTTATGTTTGTGGTCCTTTCCTCTTATCTGAGAAGCAACTTAAGCATTTCAAAACACGTCTGCCTGGGGTGACTATATAAATTTGTCATACTGATAATAAACTGTCTGACAGACACTTATCCTGTAAATCCTTTATCCACATGTCTCCTTAAAATGCTTGCATGTTTTCCCCAGTTGCTGTGTTGAGGTTGCTAAGTGAGGAAGCTGAGCAATTTTTCTTTTATAAATCTGTCTCAGTGGGAGTGGAGGGATGAATGAGAGCCGTAATGATCAGTTGATGTAAAATGAAAAGCATTCACAGGTTTTATAGTTATCAACTACAGCTTTCTTCACTTGTCTCTTGGTTAACTGCAGGGTGTGTTTGAAACCTTTACTGATAAAACTTTAAAGTTTGCCGAATTCAGCATGAATATGGATGTTAATGCGCAGTGTGAAAATTTCATTATGAATATTTATAATCTAAGATTACTTATAGTTTATAAGACACTTTTGCCCAACGTTTGTTTATATATCTTAGCACAACTGTTTGCCTTTAAGTCTTCATTTTATCACATTGTGTATAATGAATGGGGATCTTTATATAAGATATCCTATCCTAGAAGTTTTGTTGTTAGCTCAGGAGGCAGGTGGATGGATGGATGGATGGATGGATGGATGGATGGAAACAGAAGTAGGGAAAGGAATGATATTTTCATTTTATTCTTGTCAGGATCATCACTAGAGATTTATGAAAATGGGGGCAAAGCCTATCCTAGGGGGATGTATTTATTTATTAATTATCTGATTTTAATCACAATGAATGACGATGCAATATTTAAACTAATTAGTGTACATTTATTTGGATGGGCCAAAGACCATTTTAGGGGACCCCCCCCAACAGCCCTAGCGATGCCCCTGATGGTTTTGAAATCCCTTGGTGTTCTTCAGCTGTCTGCCTTGGGAGGGGAGCAATCAATTTGGCTTGTATCTGAGATGCTGATGCCATTTGTTTAATGAACTTACCTCTCGTCACGAAGAATGTCAACCGATGGCCATCCATAATGTGACTTAAAAATTGGGGGGAAGAAATGCAATATGACAGCAAAAGCTATTCTGATATGATGGAACTCATCTATTCATACTGTATGGTTCAGAGCTTCGTGAAAAAGAGTCATCATATTTTTAATACTGGAAAACTCACAAGACAAAGTAAAATGTAATTGTTAGCAAGCTTGTCCGACAGGGTTCTCTGGTGCATTACAGAGGGCAGGGTGAGTAATGAATTGAATATTGAATGTGCACGGAGTTGGACTTTAGGGCAAAAAATTGTTCCCCTTTAGTGGTTTAGAGGGCAGCATAGTGGGCGAATCTTCTGTGCCTGTGATCGGAAGGTCGCTGGTTTGAGCCCGGCTTTTGCAGGATAGTCCTGTTTGTGGGCCCTTGAGGCCCTTAACCCCCAGCTCCATGGGTGTCGCTATGGGTGGCTGCCCTTCACTGCCAAGCTTGCTCTCGCCTGTATATGTGTCTGTGGGGTAAGGAAAAAGAGAATTTCTCCATGGGGATCAATAAAGCGTTGTTATTATTTTATTAAAGGGTGTGCATGGTAGCTCACATACACTTTTGTACATGGAGTTTGCCTGTTCTCTATGTGTCATGCAGATTTATCCAGGTACTCCAGATTTCTCATGTATTTAATTACTCGTGGTGTTCTCTCTGACGGACTGGCATCTCGTTCCGGTTGTACCCCGACCTTGTGCCTCATGCTGCCCGAGAACAACTGGCCCCTTCCAAGAATCTGAAAGCAGTTTAGAAGTGCGTGGGTATAGGTAAACATTAAGGGTTTAAACATGTTACATTTTTGTTTTATTGGCAACTAACCTTAGTGTTGATGAAGACAAAGGAGTTGTAGGTATCATCAGCAAAGATCCAGCGGGCAAGAAACACGTTATGGACTAGCACTTAGCTGAGCAGCAGTGAAGGACTTAAAAAATAATAATAATAATTGAAAGTACCCATATATTTCTAAGAACAATGATTAAAGTTCTCCAGAATCTTTTATTTTTTTAACCCTTTATTGGATATACAAGCTGTACAGTGAATGCACAGGAAGTACATCAATTGCATTGGAAAAATTTAAATGTAAAAATGGAAACCAGCACGAAACAAACAATGAACATTTCTTTTTGAAGCCTGAAGATAGAAAGTGGAGGAATTTCATCCATATATCTCATAATACCAACAGCAACTATAACAGCAAATAATAATAATAATAATCGTAAGAAAAACAATAAGGTTCCATTGCACTTCGTGCTTTGGAACCTTAATTACTGTAAGATCGTTATTCGCGGACATTCATTTCTGGAAACATGGTCAAAAGAACACATTGACATGCCCATAGTTTATGCAAAGAAAGAAGCTATAACAATATCTCCATATAAGGATCGGATACGGATATCAATACTTATGAATGCTACGAATGATCTCTGTTCCAAAATATTATGGGAGGAATGAAGTCACAAAAGAAAGTTATGTCTGATTTATGTGGGAAGTTTGAGAATATAAAATCAGAAATAGCTCCATAAAAATATATTAGCAGTACAAGTTAGAGTTCTGTTGAATTTTCATACGAAAAAAAACGGTTTAATAGACCATAAACTGCCAGTGAGACACCGAATGGCTGATCATGCGGTCCCGCACGTCTTTCGCTCTTTTGCGACACTCCGGTACGGTTGGTGGCAGTAGTGTGTAAGTCCGTTTTCCGAAGCCGTGAACCCAAAAGAAGAGAAAAAGTTCAGGGCTAGTCGTGGTTGTGTTTGAATACCATACAAGGAGCAAACGTGTATCCCCCTTCCATCCAGATCCGCTGGCAGCCGACGACGAGGAACAAGCAAAAAAGGTAAAAATCATTCGATTTTTTTAATGGTCACAAATACAGAGGCTTGCGCTTTTCTGAAAACTTCATTCAAGCCACGAACTGAACAAAGTTAAATATCTTAAGGATATTTATTATAGGCGGTGGCAGTACAGAGACGAAGGAAATGGAGCAATGTTTGTACTCGAATAAAACTTTAAAATCGACTTTTTCGTGTGCGAAAGAAAAGTGCGAGGGGTCTCATTTATCAGATGACAAAAGCACCTCACATTGTAAGTTTGCTGTTACAGGAACGTTTTTTTTCGGACTTTGTACAACGTTGTTTCTTATACACTGTAAAAACATTCTTAAAACAAACAACACAGAGTTAGCTGCGTATCTTTGAAGAACATTTGAAGTTCACGTTGTTCCCCATGTGTGGAGTTAATTTCACAAATAACAGCAAAGGGGACTGAATGTGAATGTCGTCAAAATCCTACAGAAATAAAACACCATTTATCAATCTTAAATACGGTGATTAGCGTAACGGTAGTAATACCGGCAATTGAAGTCATGTCTGGTTTTGGCGTCTATAAATTATATATATTCTGTCACCTCCGCTTAAGTCATCGGCATTTTATCTGAATTTCTTGTTATAACTAATTTGTTGCAGCACCCTAACCTCATTTGCAATACACCCATGAAGACACGCACTCCTGTATGTGTTTGTATTCATGTCTTTGTGGGGACCGTCCATTTATATCTGTGGGGGAAACACTAATCACAACAGTGAGAACCTTAACCACTACCTAGCCCTAACCTTAAAACATAAATCACCTAACAAAATACAAGACTTTTGACATTTTTAGTTTTTTTGATTACAGTCACAGATTTCTATAAAATTGAGACACACACACAATTATAACTCAGGCTGCCAATGTTGTACCAGTTTTAAGTAAATCATATAGGATTAAAATACAGAATCAGAATTAAATCCCAATACTCAATGGGAAAGGCAATGCATATTCAACCAGCCTGTGGCCTGTACTGAATTAGATGTATGTTTTAACTGATGGGTTTAATACTAAGATGTAAATTTATCAGCACAGTCTGCTTCTTAACTATGTTAAGGAAAGATGTAAGGCTTCATTTTAACCAAACTATTGGACAAACACATGACTGTTGATAAAATTGATTATTCTGCGTTTAGAGTGAGAATTGAGGTGGATACATGTTTTAAAAATCAGTTTTATTAATCCCAAAAGTAAACCACCTTAATGGATCTGTAACATGTTCAATGTGCTTAGAGTTTAATTCCAAATATATTTTAATGTATTTTAATATAGAATGCAAAGCTCTGGTGAGTTTGTCACTGGTGTTGCGTCATCGGGCATTCATTTTGGCTTAAATTTGTCTATTTTGAATTTATCTTTCAATGGTCCTGTGTTTATCAAAGGAATTATCTGCAAATAATCATGTTACCAATGATCTTTTGTGAACAACATTGTCAAGAATACAAAATTATAAGGGCCTATTATTCATTTTTAATCTTCATGTCCCACATTGCAAAGAATGTTCTTGTAGAACAAAGATGCATTATAAATAGAGACAAATAACCGCAATAAAACTGATTATTCCAACAGTTCATATAACACTCTTAATAAAGACAATGTTTCATCAAAAAGAACAAAAGAGTTATATGACATCAGTGACACAGTGTAGCAGTAATGGAACACATTCTTTTACTTTACTTTTATTTTTTAAATGGCAAAATTAACAACCAAACAAAAATCTACTTTCCTTATTAACTTTTTAAGTGTTCTGATCATTCTTGACATTAACATCACTCACTGGTGTCAGGTATGTTGTAACACAAGTGACTTTTTGATTAAAATTAATGATTTTTTTTAAATGGCTGTTTCATGGGAGTAAGGTGACCTTGTGCAACTATTTAAAACAAATAATATAAAAGATATATGGGATTCTTTTGACAAAATTTCAATTGCGTCTCCCATACTGTGCACAGCACCAGTGACATGCAGAAGTCGTGTGCTGTTTGAGAAACAAAATCATCTACAAATTTATTGAATAAAATGAGCAAGTCTGGACTCACTTTTTCATTCCTTGAGCTGCTTTTTCTTAACCCAAGGAAGCAGTAATATGAGTCTCAATAAGACCAATGACCAAAATTTCTGTAAGAAATATATTTTCAAATAGTACATATTTCTTTGAATCTAGTACACTGTTAATGACATACTGTAGGTAGTGCAATTTTAACTTTTACACAATTTCGTAAGTTATGCCTTTTAACTTTTTTTAATTCAAAATGGTTTCTCGATCGTGGGAATTTGGTTGTCTAACAAGCTTCTTTACAGGTGTAGAGCAACTATGAAACATTGAATCAGATGAAACAAATCATGAAGGGAATGTGTTATTTATGAATGACATGTTGACTTGGAGCCTTGCCTAATATTTTAAGCATGTTTTAAAGTCCTGCAGCCTCTGTGATGTGGTTTCTAATTCCAAATGGAGCGTGACCAAAATAAATCTTTCTGATTTTGATCTGTGCTGAAATTCCCATTTTTACTTTTTAATACTGTGGTCAGTCGACCCACAAACAGTCCTGTTCACGAACAAATCGGGTTACGAACCAGATGTTCGAAAATTTTTTGTGTCGGTTCGCGAACCGTGTTTCAGGCTGCGAACACACAAACATCCCCCATCCATTGAAAGCGCCCCAAAGAACCACCCGAAACACTAAGAAGTGTACATTATGCCGAAGAACGCTTGTGGAATGTATAAAAAACTTGTTGTAGATGTATGTCTTTACTATATCTCTTCAGAGGTTGAATATCTGAAAAAAGAAAAAAATAGACAGAGAGAACATTCTGTTATAGCGTAACCTTTCAGTGATTGATAAACGTGTCTGGTTTTTAACAGTCACATACAGTATCTATACATAAAATTACAGTACTTCATTAATAATATAAATTATTAAGTAACTCCTATTTAAGTGTTATATGTTATAACTGACAAATTTGGTAAGAGTAGATAATTAAGATCCCATACACTTTTATTTTATTCAAGTATTTGGTCCAGTTAAGTATGGAAGTTACTTGTTACATTGTCCTTTTTAAATAAATGTTGAAAACAGTCTATTGTCTGGTGTTTTTTGAGGGAAAAAAAACAAGGTGATGCATTGTCTGGTTTATTCTATGTACCTTTTTCCCTTCTTCTTGTGTGGCTTTCCTTTTATATTATAATTGCCCTGTTTAATGTCTGTTACCGTTTTCACCTTAATTTCTTCTGGGGGGTGAATATAGGTCATACCTGCCCTTCTGATTGCTGTTATTTAGGTACTCCAGTTACTTTGACGTAATCTGGTTTAATCCTCAGATTAAATGACAGGTGTGATAAATGTGGTAATGTTTTTGAGTGCATCTCACCAAAAAATGGGTGATATAGAATAGAGATACTTTAATCCCATTGGGAAATTCTTTTTCGCTTTGCCCATCTTGCGCTCCGTTCAGGAGAGGGCAGGCTTGCGGTGCCCCGGGAGCTGGGGGCTAAAGGGCCTCGTCCAAAGCTCCATGGACATGTGATCATTCTGCTAAGGCCAGGGCTCTAACTGATGACCTTCCGATCACAGGCATAACCTTCACTGAGATGTGTGTTTTCTGTACTAGCTGCCTATGTTCATATAATTTTGGATGGATGAAAATGTAATACTAATCTATATGAATAAAATTACCTTGGAGTCACATAACTGAGCAGCTTTATGGTTGCCACTTTATAAAAATGCTTGTATGTGAGAGAACCTGGTCAGATAGTGAATTTCATGCAGAGTTGACGATCATCAGACAACGTCTAGGGCAATGTAAAAGGTAGAGCTATTCAAAAAAGTAACCATGAGGAAAATATAAGTTGCTGGAAGCTTTGAATATCCCTGTGTGGTTTCTCTACCTATCAAGATGCAAGTATTTTGTACCAGTCAATCTGCAAGATCAAGCGATCCACCCAGGCTGGTTAGGGATGGTGACATTCGACCAGTCCATGTCAGCTACAGCGTTTCTCAAAACTAGGCTGTATAGCCAAGAGGCAAGATGGAGGCTGTGTTAAAGTTCTACGTTGTTTGCAGCTAGGCTCATTTTTATTTGCCGTGTTTTAGCTAAACCTCTGCTGCGATATCACACCCGAATTATGTCTTAATTACAATTACTCTTGCTATCGTGTGAATATTTCAATTACCATCATTTAAATGTTATGTATAAAAAAGACCCAAGATGAACACTGTAAGCAGACTACTTGATTACTATAAGTGAATTATTTAAACAGAATTTGTACAGGAACGTTTCTGTCCCAAGCTTTTTGATCCATATAAGCGGTTGGTCACTATAATCGTGATCACTATAAGCAGTTTCCACTGTATTGCTAGTGCTGAAACCGATTGATGGTATTACTGAAACTGTTTTCTCACACTATCTACATCTGACTTCTTCGGTGTCAATTTCACTAAAGCCAGAACGGACACGGCATTTTTCTTTGGTCCAAGCTACTCGAGTTGCTCAGTCGGCTTGGTGTTTGAGTTCTCCTCCATGCTGCTTCTATGCCACCAACTGGACACGTGACAACACACGCGGTAGTATGTTTTTAAGCGGATGACCGTTCATTGGGGAAAGTATTAACAGAATTGAAAAAAAACCAAAGTAACCAACGTGGGCAAGATTACGTCGATTAGTGGTTCTGAATGTCGGTTTTGATTCATTTTCGATTAATTGCGCAACCCTAATTCAGAGTTAGCAGCACTAGCATTGAAGACAACCACTAAAATAATGGAAAAGTTTACATTGGATGATTGGTCCATAAGATGGTTTTATATCACCTGTGATATGCTTTTATTTCATTATTAATTGTGATCCACGGATTAGTCATTTGTTTTCCACAGAATAAAAAATGATGCAACATCATTCTGCCAGTCTGTGTCAGTAAGCTTGATAAGTTTCAATACCGGCAACCAACCACCCCCCCACCCACTCGGCAAATTCCTCAAAGGTTAGCCGGTATCGGTATTGGTGATGTTAGACAAAAATTATCGGTAAAATCTTCCATTGCTTCTCTGACTAAAAGTACATAAAATATGCAAAGTTTCCTTAAAAATCACAAAATTTTAAGCTATGTAGAACATTGTGTTCTCTGTGACCAATTCCACTTTTGCATGTCAACCATACAACCACACCAAGACACATAAACCTGATTTCCAACTTTTTACTTGTCTGGCCACATGAAGGTGCTTATTTACTGATTTAATTTTTCCTAGTTTTGCTCTCTCCACTCTCAGATTTTCCTGTCAGTAGTGTTAACCCTCTTAATTTATTGTGAGCTTCCCTTCACCCGAATGAACACTGATATTTTGTTTTCCACCTCATTTGAACTGATCGATATCTGTTTCACTTTGCATTTATGATGTCTATGTCCTTACATTTTCCTGTTTTCGTGGGGCTCATCTAAGGTTTCATTTCATGCAGTTTCTCAAACCTTTTGCTTCTTTCAAGCCTGGTAAGGGTAGACTTTAGTGGTTGTGCTCAGGCTTGGAGAGAGCTGAGAGAAATCACTTTGCAGAAGGCAGGGTCAAAGGATGGATTTGTGCTGAGGGGTAGCTCTTGGATGATAACGATGATGATGATGATGATAAATATTAGTATTAGTATTATTGAAGCCAATGTGAACAAAAATGCAGACTAGTTTAATGCCTTAAAAATGTCATGGTGTTATCCTGAATTTTATGTGGGGACTGCTGAAAAAATTGACTTCTTCTTTCCCCCTCCTTGCCCTAGTGCCGCAACCACCCCCCCATTGTCTACACGGGATTATATTTATTGGTTAGAATGTATGAGCTGTACCCAGAGAATCAAGGTGGTTGACGCAGTCTCCCTCCTCCCTGTGACTCATAAGGGTGTTGCGCCTAAATAACTTGGTGTAGTTTTACATTCCTTATATAGCCTCTGTAGAGCAGCAAAGGGCTTGTCCTGTCGTCACAAAGACAGAGTCAGGCTGTGTGGAGAAATCCAGGCTCACAGGTCACCGGCTTTCCAGTCAGCTTTAGAAGGTTTCTGGCTTGATTTTAGAGCTACCCCGTCAGGAAAAAGAGGTATGTTTGCCATGTGCTAGGCCAGAGAGGTGGGGGAGTGTCAGTATTTGCTAATTGCAGCTAGTCCTTATGTCTTGTTCAGTTATGGAGTCTTAATGAGAGACTTTAGCGTTTCCAACATATAGTTACTTTCAAAGTATTGTGTGATTGAAATTTCTGTTTATATGCATTTGGTGTGAGTTATCTAAAGAGACTGGATTTAATCTTGAAAGAATCTGTACCAGTCGGCTGAAAACGTAAGAAGAGCAGAAAACAATTGCGTAACGAGCAGCACATATTCACCTTGCTGTGCGTCATTACAATGTTACAAGATCTGCTTTTATGTGTTCAGTAATATATATAAAATATTGCGAAAAGTATATGCTATATTTGTAGTACTGTACTTGGCTTAGGGCAAGGCTTACACTGTCATTGAGATCCATCTACTGTAGGCCTGAATTCTCACTGTAAAACAGTGTGCACCTATGCATGTGGTAATAGACTCAAATGACTGTTTAAATTGCTATGAGTTGTGGAATGTTGGTATTGCCATGCTATGTCACGTTTATTCTTCCAAGCAAACCAGAAATGGAGATTGAATAATAAGGGATTAGGCCATGTTTGTTAGACCCCTTAATCCCATTTATGTCTTACTGATGGGGGGGGGAAATGAGCTGTTTTGTTCTAAAATACAGACAGAACACAAGTATGTTCTGAAATTAACTTGGTACATTGTTCACTGATGATCATTATCCTGCTGCTGCTTCTGTGGAATTTTACTGTTCTGGTTCACTGCAGTGTTTCCACTGGTCTTATTAGGACTCTTGAACGTTGGAAACCTCAGCCATTCACTCTGCTACCCAGCAGCTTTGGGTTTGTGGGGCATCATATTCTGAAGCTGGTGTCTTACAGAGGTCATCAAGGACACTCAAATAAGTAAATAGAGCATCTGTGAATTAGAGACTGTCAGCATTCTGCAAATTTTTTTAGGTGAGAGAAGATGGGTGTAAAGCTTTTCCTTCCCCCTGTTCCTTTCAGACTATGAGTATATACTGTGTAACGCTAAATGGCCCAGCACCTTGGGGGTTTCGGCTCCAGGGAGGAAAGGACTTCAACATGCCACTCACTGTGTCCCGGGTAAGTGACAGCTATTCATTTTTGTTGCTTCATGGTTTTACGTTTAATAAATGCTTTACCCTAAGTACATCTTCAGTGTGTATGACATTTTCATTGATGGATACAGTTTCCTTAACTTACAACTCTTCTTTTAAAATTGTAAGCTTCCATATCAATGAAAAAGCATCCAAAACTCGAATAACTTATTGATGGTAGGATTTGGTGGTGGTTTCATGAATTGAAATATTATTGTAGGGAGATGTATTCCGTGGTGCTGACAGTTTTCCTTCATGCCAACTGATGAGGTTGAATGGCACACCAGTCAAAAGCTAGCTCGGGTATAGCATTTATTACAGATATTAAAGGTCAAAGTTCAGACATGATTCTGTTTGTCTAAATATTTGTAGTGTAATTGGGAATTCCAGACTACTGCAGTGAAAAAGTAATACAGTGGTACCTTGACTTACGAATGTCCCAACTAACGAGTTTTTCGAGATACGAGCCGTCTCTCGGCCGATTTTTTGCTTTGAGTTGACAGCTAAAATTCGGGTAACGAGCCAGCTTCAGATACCCCAGCTTCAGATACCCCACCACTAGTTGGCGCAGTGAACGC
>JAODLD010000002.1:8062376-8106612 GCA_026781065.1 Mormyrops boulengeri
AGAAAATGTAACCAATGTTACCCCCCTTTGTGTTAATTCTACATTAATTTGGGTATTCAATGTATAAATATTTATAACTCAAAATTTTAAGATTAGGTGCAATTTAACACGATTAATCACAAAACTGAGTTTTTTTAAATTATTTATTCAAAGCCCAACTGTGTGTGTGTATATACATAGTGCATACATATGAATGTACATTTGTGTGTGTATATACATAGTGCATACATATGTCTGTACATTTGTGTGTGTGTGCGCGTGGTTGTGTGTATGTATAAAAACATATATAGTGCTTGTAAATAAATACACATCTTTACGTACGCATCATGTATATAAACATCTGATATAATGTGTATGTGTAGATGCAGAGCGGTTCAGTGGGAACCCCATCTCTGCTCTGTGTGTACTTTGCATGTTCTGTCCTCGTCAAGCCAGTCCAAAGACAGGTGCTTGCAGTTAGGCAAATCGGTGTCTTTGAATTGCTCATAGTGTGTGAATGTGTATGAATTTTCCTTGCTATATGACCCGGCATACCGTCCAGGTTGTATCCTGGCCTTGTGCCCTTTGCTACGTGAGTTTGGCTCCAGCGTTGCCATGACCCTGACCAGTGGCCTGTTCTATGAAGCGGGGTTACTGGCTTATCAGGGTAACTTGTCGGATTTAAGGTACCACAGTTTAAATGGACTTCATATTCATTCACTTACATTTTGCCCAGACTACCTTAAATCCAACAAGTTACCCCGATAAGCCAGCAACCCCGCTTTGTAGTACAAGCCCCAGGACAAGCTGTTTGAAGATGGATGGATGCATAATGTGTATGAGATAATATAGCCTTGCTGACCAGGCAAACCATAATCTGCTCTTCATTCAAAGCCTTGTGATATGTAAATATCTTGAATGTTTACTTGGCAGTCAAATAGCAATCCGGAACCGAAAGGTCGTTGGATTGCACTGTTATAACAGTGATAACCATGCGAAGGTCTTATCACTTGTGAACTGTTCCTAGTTGAGCAAAATGCTGGCTTGTTCAGTCTGACTAGGCTTTGATCCAGTGGCGGATCCAGGGCCGGGCTCGTGTGGCTTGCACTCCGAATGTTTGTAGCAAAGCCCCGAATCTTGTTATAACAAGTGTATAATGTATAATGTGGTTTTGTTGTCATGAAAAACCAAATTCAGAACCGCGATGAACACGGACCTCTTATGTTTCGAACAGAATAGACAGAATTTTGTACTTGGAAATGTTGGACTGCAACTCATTGACAGGGTTCTGATCTAAGCCCTGGAGCTCCATCTACCCTAGGTCAGGCTCGGACGGCCATATTGTGAATATTACTGAGAATTTTGTTACCTGGCCAGTGAGGGTGCCGTTAGAGAGAATTCCTAAATGTTGAGGTGCGGCACAGTATCTGACAACAAAGCTTACCGATGGCATTCTGGTAACTGTTAAGCCGAAGGGCTGATTTTTAATAATTTTTTTTTAAGCTTTAAAGTAAAAACCAGGAAAATACACCTTTAAAGACAACATGAGAAAACAAAAACTTAATAAGTGGGTCCAAAGCATTCATCCAGCTTATGAACCAGAGACGAAGACAGTCTTCTTCCCCAAAAGGACATGTTGTAATTTTGTTTGTTTCCAAGTGCTCTGCGTTCTGTGTACTACCCCTGGAGACAGTCTCCTCAGTGTTCCATACACTGGAACTACTGGAACAGAATGAGTGCTGAACCCAGCATTTCCAGCCCTTATATGTACTGCATTGAATGTCATTTACATATGTTCATTATACAAGCTTGCTACTGACTTCCAGCAGATATCCAGTGCTGGTATTTATTATTTTATCATGTTCTTAATGCACCACTTGTTTCATAGTAGTTGGGTTCTTGTTTTGCAGTATGGGTTAAGCATGTTTGCATTCTTCCATTCTTGCATTTTTTATTTTTTTTTTTTACAGATGACAGATCTAGCAGAGGTCAAAGGGTTTTTTATTTAAGATACAGATTTGAATCTTAAAGGGATTGCATACTCTTATTCCTTTCACAGCACCGCTTATAACCCGTTTTGTTTTTTTGTTTTGTTTCGACACATTTGCATTTTGCATACCACAGAGAACTGCAGTTTAACCAGTTGGTTTATTTTCCCTCCAGCTTTTTCAGAACGCAAAAGCACAAACATTCTATTTCTCATATAAACTGACAAGTGTTCCCGTACAGCATGCTAGGTGATGTAGCACATCTTGCAGCACAATTCTGCAGCTGTCTCCCAAGCCTATATTCTGCAAAAGGTGAAAACTTTATTTTGACTTTATTTTCGGTGGAGTCGCTGCTTTTTGAGGTTGTGAACTTAGAGGTACTGATGCTGAAACCAGGGTGGCTCTCAGTACCAATGCAAGAATGAAGATGGCAGCCTGTAGATTACAAAGAAATATAAATTTTAGACTCTTTAAAACTATGACTTATGAATGAAAATTACATCCATGTTCAGTAGCTCATGGGTCACTGAGCCTGGAGCCTGTTCAAGGAAGCAGGGGACACAAGGCAGTGGACACCCTGTAAGGTATGCCAGGCCATTACAGGTCACACACAAACAAACGTACACACACAAACAAACAAACGTACACACACTCTGAGGGCGATTTAAAGACACCATTTCACATAAATGTCGGACTGTGAGAAGAGACCCTTGCAAATACAGGGAGTAAATGCAAAATCTGGAGGGTGGGGGATCAGCAGGTCACAGTGCTACCTACCAATCCACTCTCTAGTTGAAATGATAATGATGATGTGTGGTGTGTTTTTTATTTATTTTATTTTTTACACAAACAATAGCCTAGGTGTCTATATTGTTCAGGAGAAACCTGAAAAACAAACCAGGTTAGTCTCATTTTGTCATGATGGAGAACCAAGTGCAATACAGATTACAAATGTTGGAATGTTTGGTGCTGTTAATTACGCAGCGTCTGAGCATTGTTGAGCATAAAAAGGTTATGCGAGTACAACTTGGACAAGTTATGACATTCTCACCGCATGTATGCTGGTCAGTATGTATCAGTGGAGCAAGGAAAACGAAACGAATGGAATTCTGTCCATCCATTGTCTGCCGCTTATCTGGCCTGGGGCCCCCTCCGGATCTCCGAGCTCCTCACCCTATCTGCAAGGCTGAGCCCAGACCCCCTGCAAAGGAAGCTCATTTCTGCTGCTTGATCTACCCCTCTTCTTTCACCAACTGGAGGTTTTGTGTGTGTGTGACCTGGTATAGCTATCCTTATGGGGACACAATGGGGGGGGGGGGCAGACGGATACCGACAGGATTCATGTTTTTCTTTTAATGACAGCAGTCAATATAACAACTGAACTAAACATCAGAACATTTTTATGACAATTATCCACAAAGTGTGCATCTTCACCACCCTGGGAGCATTTAAAAAACGCAGATATTTTTGTCTGCTTTTCAGGTGGTTGACGCGACATATTTTCCGATGCGCGCTCTCTGTCCGCTGGTGGGAATGTGCTCACCTGTGTGTGCGCGCATTGGGGCGGAACTCCGCCATGCGCGATACAGAGAGCAGAAGGGAATTGTAAACGCGCGACCGTGTAGAGACAAAAATGACAAGCTGTTGTGTAAATAAGATAAATAACATAAGGCTGTTTAGTTTGTTTAATAAAAGGACAATGTATAGGCCTGTTCTATAGGAAAGGTAACCTTAAATGACTTCTGTTGTGATCTGGCGCTATATAGAAAATAAAATTAAATAAAATTAACTTGACCTTCAAGGGAGGTCAGAAGGTGTCGTTCGGGGGGCGGGGCGCCCCCCTAATATAATGGTAGGGTAAACACTGTGTATGTGTGTATGCGCATATATATATGTGTGTGTGTGTGTATATAACACACACACAGACAAATTGTGTGCCTTACTACTTAAATACTTCAGACATATTTCACGCATTCCTCATTTTAGTTTTGAGATGGGGAATATTTTAGAAATTCTTAACAAGGGATTATGGGAATGCAAGTGTCATTACTACTGAGATGATAAAACAGTGTGGTATTTTCAGAGCACAAAAGTATGTTCTCCCAAGACGACTTTGGAACACATAAATAAATACATTTTCTGGATGCACTAGACATCTGGGCCTCACAGTCCCAGCGTAATCGCATGCAGTGGTGTCGACAGAACACATCTGTCGCGCTGTTGGGCTTTCTTGCTGCGTCAGAGACTTTTGTGTCAGGGGTCCCGTGGAAGCCCTTTTGAGCCTTGCTGCTGAACTGTGTGTTTGCTGAAGCTGGACGGGATTGGAAACAGATGTGCAGTCTGTGGGATGGCGAGGCAAGGCTTAAGCAGGCGAACGCTCCCACGAGGAATCTGACGTCTCAGCAGCTCGGGAGCCGGGCGCTGCTGCGGTCACTGACGAGCTGGAACTGCGCCGCTGGGGATTATTGCTGTGTCTGTGGACTCTTCCATGACACGGTTTAATGCCGGAGTTGTTTAGTCACCTCAGAATGTAACTTCCTAAAATCTTTGAAGCTTGAGAACTTGTATTTTTTAAGAATAACTGGAGATAGATGGGGTGAGTATCTCGACTGCTCTTTGCTTTCAGGGGCCGTCCTTGTGTCAGTGTGGCAGGTGGACACCTTATCTTCCAGCTTTCCATTAGTTGGTCTTTTCATAAATTCAATATTTCATGGTCAAGGTGGCACAACACAAGGGACCGTTTTTCAGCATCTAAGTCAAGGGAAGGTACAGTGTTCATCTCATTTAAAGTATTACCTCTGAGGTTGTCGGTGCTAGTCTGCCTTTCCTTCTGTTGAAGGAAATGTATATATTTAAAAGTTCTGTACAAGGCAGGTGGTAATTAAATGTATTACAGGGAAAAGGCTGAATAGCTCATATTACACACACGAGAATGCTATATATCATTGACCATACAGTTTACCAGCCTGGTATGGTATTCCTTTAAACCGCTTGTGACACTGACTGAGTTTTCTATGGAGGGTAAATTTAGGCTTTAGCATGGACTTGTAAGTGTTCTCTGACTGTGATACTGGTCCAACTCAAGGGGGTGGTATCACTCCTCTCTTTGGATATGCATGAATTTAGAACTACCCCACATACACGGGGGGCTTCTCTAAGAAGGTCCCTGCCAAAGCTTGTGCAAACAGCGGGCACATCGCAAGTCTGTGCGTGTTTGTTAAAATGCTCCAGGTATCAGTCTGACTCACCAGTCTTTCTGTGCAAGGGAAGTGACAGCATGCAGTTCCTTCTGGGTTTATTATAAGGGAACAACAAGCCAATCTGTTTCTCTTTGGGAATTTAAAGGGGAAAAAATAGTCCAAGTATTTGGCATCACATCAGAATGGCAGAGGAATGGCAAACAGATGCTAGATATCTATTTTTTACATGTCTTTTAAAGAAAAGGAATGAATGGTCTTGATATCATTGTTTAGAATCTATTGATTTAGCGGGTCCTGAACAGGCCTGCGGACAATCCCTGTTAAAAGCATAGGGGTGAGGTATCTGAGCTGAAAGTAAGTGATGATTGAAAACTGTATGCTGCTGCAGTTGTGGAAAAACACACACGGGAGACATGCTTTTTTTGAAAGCTTCTGAAAATGTGAAATGCAGCCTGGATAAACAAATTTGCACACTCACTGTGTAGTTTTATCTCCTTTAGCCCGCTGCAGATCTTTCAAGAACGAACAAGCAATGCCGGCATGAAAGTGATTCTCAGCCTTTATCTCTAATAATGTATGTCGGGTCTACCTATATGGAGCCACTGTGTTTTTTTCCTTTTGGTAGTGGTCTTTGTCTTCCAAACATCTGCTAGCATCTGGATTTCTGCTAGAGTTTGTCAAAGATAACACTTAGTTAATTTGTTATCTTTACACATTTAACTAAAAACATGGTTTATTGTCACAGGTACTAGTTTAGGCCTGGGATGTGTCCTCACAGAATACTGTGAGAAGTAACCTGCATTTGAAGTTATTCCATTTGTATGTGCAGAGTTAGGATTACTATGGATATGTCTTGGATATCTTTTTGCTTAGCAGATGATTGAAGGCCGCCCAGACCCAGATACGTATTGGAGGATGGATGGGTGATAATTCAAAACAGTTCAAAGCAGATCCAGTTCTGTTTTTGGCAAATTCAGGCCCTTTGCCACTGCTTCTGTCTGTAACCTATAAAATGGTGGTAGCCAGAGGAGATATTTTTGATGAGCACTAAACTGCCTGTTCCTCAAGAGCAGTAGACCACACAATGCTTTGAAAACAGAGTGCTCCCATTGACCCTGAGGCAACTGCCGACTTGCATGGCAGAGACAGGCCATCTGTACATCATCTGAGTCAATATTGTCCCCTCTGTTTTGACACAAAAACTGCTGTACAGCGAAATGTGTAGACCGTCTGGCTTAGTCATTCAAGATGGGTTGTTTTTTCTCCTTAGGCTTAAATCTTGCATCATTGTTTGAATCGTGCTTTAGTAATACAAATGCGTGAGTAGGTGGTTTTGATTTTTACAGCCTCTGTGTTCTCATGTGAGTTAGCACCGAATGAATAGGACATGAATCAGTGGCGTAGAATCGCTTTCATGCATTCTGTCGAGACAGCCGGCACCAGGAAATATGGGTATTTCCATCAATAGGTGTTTTATTTATCCATTATAGGGTATAGTGTTGTTCTGGTTTAACATTTTTAAATTCTTGGGTAGAAACTGAGAAGCCGTGTCTGTGTATGTGTGTTTAGTTCTGATACGGAAACCCTACTACTTTGGTTAGTGGATATCACAATGTTTCTTCCATTTCTGGAGTTATTGATAGTGGCATCCTGTTTGGGGTGCAGATAAGCCCCGTGTGTCTGCTCTGAGCCTTGATCTATCCTCTTTTTTGTCCTAGAACTGACCACAACCTTCTAAGCTAAAGAATCAAGCTCCTGTAAGGAATTCTTTACTCAATAAAATCATCAAAAAGCAAAGGCACACTACCAATATAGAAACCCTGGAGTCGGTACTTGAGACCTTTATAGATAATTATGGCAGGAATTATCATCCATCTTTTTCTTTATGGGTTTCAAAAACTCTCTGGTTTACACTTGTACATGAAAAATGACTGCATATGGAGACCATTGCTTCGATTTAAAGACCCCTTCTTGCAAACTGTTATGTGTGGTTGTCTGCAGATAGTTTGGGTAATGTGTAAAAGAGGAAACCCATCTTTCGATCAACCAAGATACCTAACATTGTCTGTCTTTAAAAGTTGACAGAAGACATTTGGGCGCATATGTGCTGCTACTGTTCCATTAAAAAATGTGGATTTTAAAAGGCAAACACCAGCAGTATTCTATTTTAAAATGCACCTTTTACAATTTTCTTAGGGTGGATCGGAAATTGTGCGCGTGTGTTAACAAATCTAACCATATAATCATTGCAAAACAATTCCCTCATAACTGGTGTTGGGGTTCTCACCCAGGGGCTTGTCTGGACTTGTCACACTGATCTCTTTTCTCACCGTGCACTTTGCGCATTTCTTCTGTAGCGTGTCAGCTATTGAGTAAGTACTAGTACTTCATTGTGGAACAGCTGGTGAGTTTTCTTGTTCCAAGATGGGATTTGCAAGCACCTGAAATGATGTAACTCAAGTGCATTCCCCAGGAAGCAGGTCGTTTGGGAGACGAGTTAAAGGGACTCTATGCACAGGGCCCACTTTGAGAAAGCTTCATCTGCTGGGTGAGGGAATGGAAAAACAAACCTTTTGCCTCTACCTTAGTGACTTAATTAGTAATGTTCTTTTAACAAAACAAAAAATAATATTGAAGAAAATAGCGCGTTATGTATAGCGTTATGCAATCTGCGTACGCTAATATTGTGTGGTTTAGCCGTGTCCATTACATTATTAGCTTAACAGACAATGTAGATTTGTGTGCGCAATAGGGCTGGACAATACCTAAAATATGCAGTGTTTTGATTTAAAACAATGAGAAACAATGTTATTGAAGCACGCAGAGTCAGCTGTAGGGACATTTATATGAGATGTGGGTTGGCCTGTACGCCCAATATATCTTCATACTTACAGGTGAAGATCCACCTGTATATCCTGCATATAACGCTCCTTTGAATGTTAAAAACGTCTTGTTGTTTTGTCCTTCTTTTTAACTTCCTTTTGCATATCTATCATTTTCCTGACTCTCTAACTGAAAAGTCACACCAGAGACTTTTTTTTTTTTAAACAAAACTAAACTTAAACATTGTTTTGCCTGTTTGTATCAATTTCTAATCATTTGTGATGTTTTAACGTCTTGTGTTTGTTCAGTCTGTTTAACTGTCCATTGACTCGCCATGAATATAGCCCTGGTGATGGATTGTAACATGTGCCCCAATGGTAAAATTTCACAAGCAGAGCTTGGAGGGTCCCCCATGATAAAATTTGTCGATCTTGGGGGTAGGGTGGAGTGGGATATAAAAAATTGGGGACATTGCGTTTTTCTCGCAGATCTATACAGGACACAGCATTTTAATTGTCATCATGCTACTGTCTGCACACCACAACAGATAAGCTTCTAAAAAGGAATTAATGTGTTTCTTTTATCAAGTTTTGGCTATATCTTGTGAAGACCACTCCCTCCCATATATGGAGATCTTTTCAAAGAGGGAATTCATGGCCAGGCTATCAAGGTTGTCTGCAGTTTCCTTGTCTTGAAAGGGAATTAACAGTGGCAAGCGCTCGTATTGTTTGACCATCCATATAAGTTGGAGAACTCAAAATTCTAGCCAGGAAGTTGCCTTTGAACGGCTGGCATTCTGGCTGCTGACTGCAAGGTAGAAGTTGGTGATGTATGGCATGTCATTTTAACTTAAATCCATTTCAAGGGATATCACAAATTCAGCCATAAGTAGTTGGAGTGCAAATTCCTAATATGAATTCAGTGATATCAGAAATTCTAAGTTAGCTAGTGAGATTCAAATAATTTTTCTCATTCATTTTAATGGGAGTTGGAATTTGAAAGAGTTTTTTAAACTGCACAGATAAACTGGAACTGGAAGCCAAATCATAAATCTTTCTGTTGTCTTGCGTTGGATGTATTCAAAGCCTACTTCTCTGACAAAGCAATAATCGTCGGTTAGTCACTGTCAGATATCAAAACTGGGTTACTTGTCTGATATTGTTGATTACCGATTATTTTCATAATGCTCAGCCTTAGAATGCATATGTATTTGGTATATTTGAGCATTAAACCCATGTTGTGGCTTTGTTCCATAACAAATTTCATAAGTACACACAGTTCACGACTGATGTAAGAAATCCGTTCCACAAACCCTTTCGTAAGTCAAAATTTACATAATAAGATTTGCATTCCCATACCATTCAAGACCAATAGCAGGATTCTCCAATCTTGGAGGGCCAGAGTCCAACACAGACTGCAGATTTCCCTGCTTAAATGCATGTTACATTAGCTAATTACCAGGTTTAACAGGTGTGTTTGAACAGGGAAATCTG
The DNA here is from genome assembly GCA_026781065.1 of Mormyrops boulengeri. Classification (NCBI taxonomy): domain Eukaryota; kingdom Metazoa; phylum Chordata; class Actinopteri; order Osteoglossiformes; family Mormyridae; genus Mormyrops; species Mormyrops boulengeri. The sequence goes on from JAODLD010000002.1 coordinate 8,071,860, forward strand.
CAAACTGGGTTGGATTCTGGCCCTCCACGACTGGATTTGAGGAACCCTACCTTAAAAGAAATACACAGGCCAAAAATATACTTGTACACAAATTAAATAAATATAAAGATGAAGGGTAAATTTACTTACAGGCATATGCCGCCTTTTTTGCATTAGTGTTCCGTAACTGGGATAACTTGTATCTTCGATTTTTTTTTTTTTAATTTATTATTTTTTTTAATCTGGTTTCACTTAAGATGGTTTTATGCAAGTTGAGAGCTGCCTGTACTGTAGATTATTTTAAAAGATTTAGATTTGGATCCAAATGCTCATTGCTGCTGGTGACCCCTTCCCTTGGTATTCTCTGTAATCCAAAATGTTTTCCACTATAACTTATTTATTGTCAAACTGCCTGCAGGAGGATAATTCTATCCCTTTAGAAGCCCTGACCTCAGCACTTTGGTGCTACCGACCAAAATGGAGGAACAGCTGTGCGCTAAAAACTCAAGCCAGGGTTGCATATGCTCCTGTCCCTCATCAGCCTGTCACCTTTCCTGCCATGCTATACCTCCAGCACCCGAGGTCCCCCCCTCCCAAGGACCCCACAACTTCTCAAAGGCTTTTGCCCTACTACCCGCAATGCCAAAATGCTATACTGTTCACTCAATATCTCTTACTGTTCACCTGCAGTGATAGGCTGATAAATCCCAGAACACTATGTGCCTGTTTGTTTATGCTGCAGCACTTAATTCAATGACGTCTAAACAAAACTCTGACACGGTTACAAATTTTAGCTCAGGATACTGGAAGAGGTGCTACTGTTATTGTAGTACAGTTTTAAATGGTTTTAAGTTGGTGTGTGAAGGCAGAATAAAGATTAATATAACTTTTGTATGTGAGTCTTCCCCCATGATGTGATTCTAATTTGGGAATGAGATGTTACGTGTTAATCTTTCTGATATGTTCATGTTCTTATCTCCATTTTAATGAATGTGCATTAATTCTTTGCTTCGAACCTCAGTACATGTATAGCCTGACAGGTGAAAGTGGTCTTGTTCTATGAGACGCTCTAAAATGATGGTTGATTTCTCTTGATCTTGCGGGGGAAAATGGTAATACTTGATTTATTTGATAACACAGATGGTGGAGTAAGAAAATGGAACTTTTGAAGTGAGGATATGTGTTGCTGTTAATAATAATCTGCTGCTTAAAATCTTGGAATATATATTGAGCACTTTTAATTATTTATTCAAAGTCAGATCCAGTATGCCAGGGAATTTTTTTCTGAATTCTAAACTCTGGGGTCTGATTTTTGTAATATAAACATACGAAGCCTACAAAACACCAGAGTCTACAAACTGTAATCTCTTCCATCTGTAAAATCATTATCAAGCAAGTAGGCAGAGTTGGTATTCAAAGAGAATCAATAAAATGAAGCAACTAATTAAGGAGAACACAGCTGATGCATTTTGGTATGGTCTGAGTCCTCTGAGGCTTCCTGAAGTTTGAGGAGCTTGACAGTTTCATTTTTGCCACAGAATATTATACAGTTGGGCTGCATGGAACTGGATAGATTGGAGTCTCACACTGCAACCCATTCACTGACCCCCATCTCTCACAATTAAGCCACATTGAGACTGTAGAACACTTTTCTCAGCTGACAAGATGCTAAACAGTTATAAGTCTGAAGTCTAGTAAGTACAGTAGATAAACCTGAAGTAAGTGAATTTTCCCTGAATAAGAAATACAGTAAATCCCAGGTGATGTATGACTCCTCTAAACATGAGTAATTGCCATTTCACATTGCTATGCAATCTATAGAGGCAGCTGGATTTAAGGATGAGGACTGGAAATTAGTTTGGACTTGCTCTTCTGGTATTGATTTGATGTGTAAAGGTGTTAGCTAGAAGTTCCATGGCAGAAGATGACTTCAGCATAAAAGAATGCATGCATAGGTCTGTCTTCATGTTGGATAAATCAAAGATAAGACCGGGTCCAATATGTCAGTTAGACCACTGACAGCATGGTGACTTAGTGAGGCTGAGAAGGCGAAGCTCATTTCAGTAATATACAGAGGAATACTTTTAAATTTAAACTTGACATGTAATAAATAATGTAACATGATTTTGATGTTCAGATGATGAATAGGTCAGTATTGAAATTGATGTGGTGAACGTTAAGTGCTATTATAAAATCCAGGCTTTTGCTATTGGAATCCGTTATCCTGGTGTTAAAGCTGAAATGGGAATAGCGATGGTCCAGTTTATATGGGTAACGGAAAGACTGACTACCTTTCTTATCTCACCCACAGCTTACCCCGGGGGGGAAGGCAGTCCAGGCGGGCGTGGGAGTTGGGGACTACGTGGTGTCTATCGGGGACACTGATGCTGAGGAGATGACTCATGTGGAAGCACAGAACAAGATCAGAGCAGCGACGGATACCCTCACTCTGTCCCTCAGCAGGTGAGCCACCTTATGCCATATCACACCTACGGTCTCTCTCGTGAAAATCATGGTGGCCAGCAGACTTGGACTGGGACTCGTTTTCAGCCCGGGAGTTTTGTGCCCAAGGCCAACTCATTTCGTCTTCCTTCTGGGTGAACTCCGATAAATGATGACGCTGTTCTTGTCTTATTTTCCCGATTACAGTACAGATTTATTTCAAGAAGGAAGTATTGACCTGTTCAGTCAGACTGACTTTTTCCGCCCCACCTGGTCTGTAACATTCATCGTTCAAGAAACTTCCAGTGATTAGCAATAGCAAGCGGTTAGTTGTGGCTCCTCTGCGACTGCACCCTGAGCACACTCAGTGCTAAATGACAAGCGGTCACACTGATGCGTGTGCTGCGTATTTTCGTGTTTCTCTTAGCAGAGCAATTACGGTCTATTGTGTGTACGTGCATGTGAGAACTCGCTGGTTAGCGTTCTGAAGTGTTGTATAATGTTAAACTTGTAAAATCACCAGTGTTGGGCATTTCGGGTCCAAAAACTACAAATCCAGACCAAGATTTTGTTTCAACCAACCAGCTTAGTACTCTGTGACTGTGACTCTTTATGCTCAACTGGTTGGTAGAAACAAAATCTTGGTCTGGATTTGTACTTTCTGAACCTGAAATGTCCAACACTGAAAATTACGTTGTTGCTGACCAGTTCAAATTAAAACCTGTCAAATTTATTTGTTTTTCTGACCGAGACAACAGCTAAGTGGCCCACCTTCCGATTGGCCACTTCAGGCCTGGTGATCAGTGACTAACTTTGCTTATATGGTACTTTTTTCCCCACAGCTTTTCCTCCTAATTTCCATTATGTAAATACTGTAGTTACCCTAACAGTTATTCAGGGTTTATCCGATTTTTTTTCTTCTTTCTCCTCTCCTAAATGTCGTGTGTTTTCCTACATGTTAAACTAAATTTACTTGAGCTGTTGTGAGTTTTGTATATTTCTTGTTTATAGTTCACAAGTGATATTTTTTAGCAATTAAAACCAAGTTTTGTTTTAATGTTTGGGGCAAACGCTGTTTGAGCTGTTGCACGAATTGCTGTCCGGATACTGCGTGTTAGCTGCCATATTTTATTTTATGTATTTACTTAAAAACATCAGTATGGAAAATTTTAATCATTTACTGACACTACCCTGATATTTTGTGTAAGTGATAGTTTTATTTAAATTTGGATCTCTCTCATAGGTACTGATAGTAGCTTTCCAAGCAACATACTATGGCAAAAATAATTGGTTGAAAAGGCAGTCATGAAAGACTATGTCAGTCATAAAAAATATTTCAATAAGGGAAAATAACCAATATCGTTATGATTATCTTTCATGATTAGACATTGTTACTGTTTTGAGTATTTTTGACCAAAAATGATCGAGATATTCTTTGTGATTCTCATTTATCTGTTCCTTTGTACATGAACTACCTCAGCCTAATGGTTCCCAGTCTTCTCGTTTCTAGGCTCCTGTGTTTTCAGCTTTGCTTTAGGCAGATTCTAAGCTTGTTACCCTTCTTCTGTCCTTGCACTATATGAAAGGATAAATGTAATGGTAATGTCTTTTGGAAATTTTGCGACTACCCATTGAGCAATGGCCAGTAGATTAACTGGAACATAAGTGAGATACAAAATGGATATCTTTTGAAATTCAAAACTAAGACAATATCTCCCTCTTTACGGAGTATTTTGTCAGGCGGATTCCACGCTCTGTCCTGTATGGACGAGTAACATTGTGTTTTACATTTATAGCTAAATGTATTGTAGCACCGTACAATCTGGTTACCATTATAGAGAATTAGTGGAAGGGTGAGTGGGTGGAACTGTGATGATAAAATAAGCCGTCTTGTCGACATCACTTTTACCCTTACTGTTAGGCCTTGGGGATGTTTCATTGTTCATAAAAATATAGATATTTCAGTGTCCACAGTAATATTGAATATGCACAATTATTATTTTTTAACAGTATTGCTCTTTGTAATGCCGATTGAACATTGGATGACCACCTAAAAATATTTCAGCAGTGCAGTGTCCACTTCTCTGCAGGAGTGCATACCGTTTATGTAGACATTATGCTGCTTAACAGCTCAACGCTCCATAGCATTCAGTGCATTGTAATTGGCATACGAGGCATTGTTTAAAGGGTATAGTGCTAGCTCACCATAGCTAATTATATGAATAAAACCACATGATAGTGACAGCTGTAGCGATCATTGCAAAGGTGCATGAACAGCACTTCATAAATCTTTGATCTGTTGAGTGAAATGGAGAAATGTAAGCAGTAGCGGCATCAGTCATGCGACCTTAACCTACAATCGTAGGGAAGCTTAAAATATGGATTAACTATATTACTAATTCAAAGGTCATTTTACACTGGATATTTAATAATCACTCATTTGCATAAATCAACAAATCTCTTCACTTTTCGACCATATAGCTGGTACCTTGTTAAGACTAAAGACACAGGGCACCAGCCCCAGATAACACATTTATCGTTATTTTCTAACAATTGGAAGCCCTCTAAAAACCTGTGTGGAGTTTGTCGTCTTGTGCTAAGGATCTTGTACAGTCGTTTCAACACTTAGAGGCTCTTAGCAGTATTGGAAGAGAGCAGCACACAATACTCTACCTTTTGGGGAGGAATAATCTTATATGGTCAATTACCCGATGTCTTTGTTTACTCATGCAGTAAATATGCTATGATTAACCAAGGTACTGCATAACTGCAGGCCCAGTGATTATATTGGTCTGAGAGTGACTATTGTGTCAGTTGTATCCTCTTCCCTGTTATTATTTTGTTTTCAGGGGCGAAGATTCAAAGCATGTTATTTAATTTCAGATCAGTGGGCCTGTTTTGTTTTAGTTTGTCATTTCATCACGAACAAAGACATAAACAATTCCATTTGTGCTGAATTTATAAAATCAGTAGCAACAGAATACACAAATAGTTTTTTCAGTTTTGTTCCCATCTACAAATAAGCAATGCAGAGCCAACACTCTGTGATTCTGGGGGAGTTTTGCAAGGATCTCGGCATGCACCATAACCCGAGTTCCCCTATAAGAAAATCATGCTGACTGTTGCTGGCTTATTCTTGGTCTTGTGGTAGAATTTTTTTATTTTAACTATATGAATGTATTTTTAATATTTGTTATTCATTTGCCTTGTGTGTCAGGTCATTTCTAGAGTGTTTACCTATAAATTTATTTTTTAGATAAAATTTTTATTATACCAAATTATATTGTAAACATCATAAATATTGAGGTTCCACTGCATTTTTGCCTAATGCTCTGCGGGAAAGTTTACAGGCCCATTGTGTTTTTGTAAGGATTAATGCCTATGGGAATGGAAGGAAAATTTTCAAATTTCATGCTTTTTTTTGTGCACTGTCAAAAAAGTATACATCCCTAGTTTTGTTCCCCAAGGTACAAACAACATTAATGCACCCCCAATGGAACAAAAGTGTTCTTCAGAGTCCATTTCTGTACCTTGAAACGCACATTTATCAACAGCTGGGGTAAAATTGGCAGACTGTTAAGGGTACAGCCCCAGTGACAAGTAGCTGTACCCAGAAAGGTATAAATTGGTACTTTTTCGGCAGTGTAGTATTGTCACCCTCTGCTATACACTCACAGCAAAAGCATTATTAAAATTTCGTAGCTTAAAGGTTCCTTCTGGCAATAAGGATTACAAAGTAATGATGATAGATTCCCAACATCCATATGATTAGTGTTTCAGTGAATGTTTGGATGGTTTTTCATCTGTCCAGTTTTCATGTGACCCGTTTTACATTCATCCTTTCATAGGACTCTGCCTTGGCCGCTGAATTTTCCTTAAAGAGAGCCAACATAAAGACTGCCAAGAATTCAATTTGGTTATTGCATGTCAAAGGTGATTTACTCACAGCAACCCTCCGGCAAAGCAATGTAAGGAAATGACAGGAAATGTGTGTGTTTCTGTAATGAAATAAAAAGTATCATTGCATGTTGGTGTTTTGTGCTTCAGCTGCTGCTAGATTGAAGTCAAATATGAGCAGCATGATAACAGGAAGGACTGAGGGTATTGGCCATAAGTTGCAAAATCTTACATTTGGTGATTGAAACTAGTGGGATTCTTTATCTCAGTACAGTCTCTCTGGACAGGAATCTCTAAGAGAGCGCATGAAATATAATGACACTAAAACTGTGGGTAATAGCCCTATGCCCTCTTTATTTTAATGAATATGGCAACTACAGGCTCAGTATTGTCCTCCATGGCTCTAAGCAAGGATGAATGTGCAAGCAATCAAACAGCAGTGAAGGCTCGCTCCTTTAACATGATGACCTAAGTGTAATGAAATCACAAAAGAAAATCTCATGCATACTGAATAATAGAAATATACTTCTTGATTTTTCCTTCACATCAGAATCCAGTTTAGCGGTTTGTTGTCAGTAATCTGACAAAAGTACCTTTAACTAGCAGGTATTTAAAATCTGCAATAAAGTGGAAAAAAGGATAATTAACCCAGATTTTGCTTTTTCATTCATAATTTTTTTTCTTTCCTCATTTATTGCCAATGGGAATGGGTTAATTAAAATGTCATTTTAGATATCGCATGCTTCCTGTGCTAATAATACAATACCAAGTTCAATGCAATTTGTGGTGCCTAAGTGCTGTTTATAAATTGCATTTTAAGATCCTGTGTTTGACTTGCTAATTTAAAACTTCCACCTGAAAGTGGAAGATTAGGATTTTTTTTCTGAATGTGGCATAAACTTAAAGTTAAATATTTGCTGAATAAAATGGCAGATCAGCAGAAGTTGTCAGTTGTAGCTGAAAATAGATTGTAAAGTCATTTTGCTCCGGAGTTCTGCGTTGTGTGTATGGTGAGACTGACAGCCACGGTTATTTTGACACTGGAATGTGGTAACTTTCGGTACTTGCTATAAAAATAGTATAACTGAGAGCAGTCATTTGCGAGGGTCAATCCATCATCTCACGTTGACACAAAGTACAAAAAGCTTTGTCTGTTATCAGTGAACATACATATTGTGTCGTTTAAACTGTTAAACAAGTTCTAGTAATTTGACGATGTACTTAGCCGCTCACGTAAAAACCCAAGTGGAACAGAGCACAAAAATTTGAATTTAAAACTGGGTTTGTTCCAAGCAGAATTAATTATTTAATGTTTCCGTTGCAACCCCAGCATAATATCCTAAACTGATCCCATTGCAAAATGCGTACACTTATTATTAACGCATATATCATACGGCAAATGTAATGTAAGTCACTGTACTTTTCTTTGTACAGTATTCTACCAATATCCAGAAAAGTTGCTATTCCTAACTTAAAGTAGTGGATCAGTGACTTGATTGAAACCCACAGGAAAAGTTAGGAAAAATGGCTTTCAGGTGGTTGAAGGATACATCTTTTAATAGAATGTGCACCTAAAATGCTGAACATTAAAATAATAGAACGTCTAAGTAAAAAACTAAAAACAAATATAATCTTGTACTGACTTGTACAACAAGTAAACTCTGGATGAGAACATAATATTCACATTGAAACTGAAGGTGTGTGAGAGACCATGCAAGGTGTGATATGTGGAAAGACTTAAGAGGAAAAGGATTCTTTTTCTTCTGAATGTGTAGTAAAATTTGGTCCTTTTCCACTTCTACTTGAGAGACCTTGAATCACTGTTAGATTCCCTATTTCTTCATGAAATATTTTCCAGCCTTCCTTTACCTGTGAGCCAGGTGTGAAGCCCCTCTGGCCAATCAGAATCCGTAATTATTAAACTAACTCCTGGGAGAACTGAAAACACTGCCTGGATTTGGAATCGAGGGCCAGATTTGAATAGGGGGGGTTTATGGGGACGGGGGGGTCTTAATGAGAACATCAGGTGCATAAAGGCAGCATGTTTAACACTAACCATAAGCACAGAGTATATCCCAGTTCTTCTACTGACTCTAACAGGATTCTTTATATGTTTCCTCAAGTTAGTCCAGTGCTCACAATGCCTTCTTAGTCAGCATCACTTTTATATTCAAACCTGAATATCAGTGTGAGGACCAGAGCATATCGCAGACGTTTCTTGTGCTTAACATGCTCTGCAGTTTGAGCAAACCAGAGCCCCCAGGAAACAGATACGCCTCTTCCCTTCTCTCCTTTATCGAACAGGGCCTTCTCGTGCGTCATCTGCGGCATGCATGAAGAACTCGCTTTCTGCTGGGATACAGGAGATAAGGCTGATGCGTCCAGCTTGTCACAAGGAAAAATAAGCCATGTTCAGCATCCTGTTTACAGCATGCCGACTGTCACCACAAACCTATGATCTTGCACTTGATCATCCAAGTCTGTCTCTTCTCCAGACAGGCAACACGATCTGTGGCACACAACAAAGAGGTCGGCTATAAAATAGGATTAGTGTTTGAGGAGGAACCAAGATGCATCCCTGTGACAGTGACGTTATCTGAATTTGAATTTTTTCTTCTGCTGATGCACAAAACAAACAGCACCGGGGTGTTAAACCTGCTGTCGATGCATCTGCACAAAATGAGGTACAGAAAACAGAATGTTGTTTTCAGATGGGGGCAATGGGGGGGAAAAAAACCTCAGAGACACCCATTTTAACAGTTGATTGGTCAACAGATCTCCGAAGGCTGACACAGCATTTGAGCAGTGGATAAGAGCAACGTAGCCGTTAACAACATTCTTATGTTATGATGTAAGGGGGGGGGGTTGTGTGTGATGCAAGGATATTGTCTGGTGCTTAGAACATTTTTGGAACGAATTGAGATAAACAGATGTCTTTGCTTGAAATAGTCATTTTAAGGGCTTTAGGAACACAGATGTGGCTCTCTGCTTTTTCCCCAGGAGTATAGGACTGTGTTTTTCTTTAGGCTTGTCTATCATTTTCAGCATATATCAATCTGAGCTGGCTGACGACTTTTCCAAATGATGTACCATGATTTTGTCCTGGACTAATGATTTGGGAAAAGTGATGTATCTGTTAGAGAAAACAAATGTACTATGGTTCTTGTTCTAGTGTTGAAAATTATGGTGCCAGTAGGGCTTGCAATCCATAACATCCTGGCAGCCATTTGGAAGTTGTTAGTATTAATGCTCTGTATGTCAGTGGGAGTTGTATGAGCATGCTCAGCATACCAGCACAAAGCTCTGGGGTTTGTACAACAACCAGGTCACTAGCAGTTAAGAGAGCATTACTTCAAATTGTGCATCTCAAAAACTTCCTTGCCCATTTGCTTGTTTAAAAAATAAATATGTGTCTTACTGATAGGCCAATAGGAAGCAGAAAGCATGGAAGCAATAGGAAACGGAAAGCTGAAACACCTGCACCTTGCTTTTAGATTGTCAAAAAAGGCCTGTTTTTGTTTGAAGATTATGGGTATTGTACACTCAGGGGCTGCGGTTTAATCCCGTCAGATATCTGCAGTGATTCTGCTGCTGTAGTTCCCCAAGTCATTTTGTCTGAATTTGCCTTTGTGGCAGTTCCATCACTTTCTGCCTCTAACTGGATTCAGATGAGTTAATGTCACACGTCCCATATATTAATTCTCTCTGGAATCACCTGTCTCCATGCCTGAGCAAACTGGTGCATGCAAAAGAGATTTTTTTAAAAAAAAAAAAGATCTGTCAGAATAGCTCGGAGGCAAAAAGCTGGAGCCCAATTCTCCTTCTGAGCGTTGGCTAGTAGCTGGCAGTAGTGGTTAAATGGCACACCTCAAGCACCTTAACTGCAATTTGCACAACGACCATGAACATCTTCACCGACCTGGTGTCGCCTTTCAAAATGCTGCTGTTTATGCAACCGTAGTGGGGGCTGCTATATTTAACACCAGGCTAGAATATCATGTACAGTCACCCAGCCATTGAATCTTTCCTATTCTCCCTATGTGTTCCTTACTTTAATGACAGTATCCACCACAATGGGTCTCTTTTCTTTAGATTATTTATTTGGTCCATAAAACTACTGCCTTTCTATTTTTTTCGCAAATGGAAGATTATACCTGACCTCTAGTTAAACGTCTATTATCCTTTTGTGTTGTACTGATATTTTAATATGAACTAATATGAAAATGTGACATATAAAAAGTACAGTCAGATAGAACTGAATTTTCTCATTTCTTTTCATAATGTGGTGTTCTGTCCTTATGTTAGGCTAATGTTAGGGGAAGGGAGTGTGATCAGCCTCTCATTTCAATCCCAACTTTCTCTTGCAGAGCTTTCGCTTCAGGAACAGAACAGAAGGTAAGACTGCTAACCAAATCTCACCTCGTGAAGAGGAAGGTCGATTTAATGCTTTCACAAAGTAGGCAACAGAAAACCTACATGCAAAGATACATGGCTTCTTCACACATCATTATCTGAAAGCAATTGTCTCCACATTCCAGATATTTATGTAATTTTGAATAATAAAAAGCACATTTTATTTACCAGACATCTTTGTCAGTTAAGTAATACAGCATCCTTAACCATAACTACATATTCCGAATACTCAATACTCTGAAAACATACTCATAGTATTTTTGTTGTTACTGCTTCCATGAAATGAGGAAGATGATGTAACCACTTTTGTCTGCATGTAAAATCCATCTTTCAAATCACTTTGTCAAAGCATTATTCACCATTTCCTGTACCATTTGTGGAATGAATGCTTCTGCAAACAGCTGCAACGGAATATTTTGAATGGAGTCTTTTGCGTATTTCTCAGAATCCACTGAACTTGATTGGGCACTCGTCCATTATTGTGAGCCGACTGTTCCCATTGATTAAGGCCAGTTGGTACCAGACAAAGAAAATCTGAAGAGCTACATGGTCTAACATTATCAGGACTGTGGTTTTGTGCACCAATAATTTGGAAATTGAGGGGAAAAAATATGCCTGAGAAATGTGCATTCTGTTTGCTGCAAGAACTTGGTAGAAGTGCCAGAAATACAAATGCTGGAAGGACATTTTGATTTATGACGTGTAGCTACCTGGAGCATTCAAGACGTAATCACCAGCTTCTGACATCAGTCTTCTTTCCAAACACTATATTAAAAATTATTTTTAGGAGACAAATTTAGTCCCCATTTCCTCAGTTAGGTTTTGAATACCCAGGCAGCCACAGGTCTCCTTAACTGCACCAGATGTTTTGGGAAGCTAGTTGACTTGGTAGGTCCCCAACCTGAACATCTGGCAGGCAGGCATCCAGCGAGCACCCTTTGTGTGTCCTTAGTGTGAACAAATTTGAAAGATGACAAGTTTGAGAAATCGTCGAATTTAATCACACGAGACAGATTTTAGGTCTACTTTACCAGACCTTACAGTTGACTTTTTCTGGATTTTTTTTTCTGAAGAACAGAACCCCACAACATGTCATCTTCACCTTTGTTAAAGGAATAAAGTGACTGAAAAGTTCTTGCTGGCCTGCTCCGCCTTGGTTTGTCTGTGTGCCATGTCTAACCGCATGGTGTTGCTCATGTGCCCCTTGTTGCCCCCTCCCTTACTCAGGCAGCACGTCCTTCCGCCTCCAATCAGCCAAAGTACTCCTTTGCACCCAGCACAGCCCTAAACAAGATGGCTCGGCCATTTGGTGCTGGGGGCGGCAACACCAGCGCACAAGCGGTGGTCAAACCCATTGCTTGCGCTCCAAAGTTTGACCTGGGCTCCAGGGCCTTGGTCAGTTTGCTTCAGCCACATAACGGGTAGGTAACTCAAGCCTCATTGAAACCAGGGGACGCTTGCTGGTGTGGCTATGTGCTGGTTCCATTGCATATGTGAAAATGGTGAAGGAGAAAACTGTTGCACCTGGAGGTAGTAAAATTTCATGATGTCAACAAAGGTTTCAGACCACTAAACGGCCATCACAAGCCCAATTTTCAGCAGAGTCTAGGTGCCCTGCAGAATGGGCTGGTACCCCTCCCCCACACCCTTTTGTGTTGACACAAACTTGTGTTCTTCAGCAGTTAAGATTGGATTGTGGTTTCCAGATGATAGATAGAACAAATGATAATAGCTGTGGTGTTTTTGAACTGTTTAATGCTTATCATTAATTGTAAATGTGTTTTTTAATTATTGTGTGGTTTTCTCTTTTCCCACTTGCTCCAGAGTTAATGGATTTGTGTTTAAGCATCAGTAGTGTGATAGGCGTTCACATTTTATGACCTAAGGTCTGACCAGTTATCTTAAGAACTTTGTATGAACCGTGAGCATCTTCGCTTCATTTTTCCCCTCTTCTATATTTTTCCTTTATTATTATTCTCATGCAGGGCTGGAAACGTTTGTATAACACGCGCATCTCTTTTCTGTCATGAAGTGAATGAACAGGGACTCAAACGGGAAAATGGTAACCAAGGGCCTGTGCTTCTGGTCAGGCATATGTGCGGGAAAGGGTTAAGTGGGCTTGGCGTTTGGCAGAGTTTTCTCATTTCTGTTTTTAGTGCGCTGTACTCCCCGCCCCGAAAATGTGCTGATCCCTGAATGTGCTTTTACTGGAGGCGCGCTTGATCACGTAACAGCCTTACTTGGAGAGTGCATCTCGTATGTAGCTAAATCTGTTTGTACAGCCCAGGGTATTAGCTGAAGTTATAATACAAGTACCTGTTTGTTTTATAACAGTTATCATACTTTTCTTGTCTTTGTACATGTAATTTAGAAGTGTTTTTTCTTTTTTTGGACGGTATCTAAACATTTTTAATTTAACTTTAATGACAGAAGAGCTCTGTTCTTATTTAAGGACAGAACAGGAGAGCCCTGATTTGCTCTATTGATAAGTACTAGATCAGGGAACCATACGGATATTTTCGGACGTTAAAACAAATCAAACAAACCAAAACAGGAGGAGGAAAAAAAAACAGGAAAGGACAATGTCTTCAGAAGTTGCAGGTAGCCAGAAGGTCAGTGCTCTGCCTTGCAGTGTCAGTGCTCTGCCTTGCAGTGTCACTGCAGCTTTACGTCGTGCACTGGCCGGCATGCGCTGTTCCCCTCTCATGCCGATAGAATTCTGAAAATATTATGCATCAGCTTTGTGTGGGAAAACTAAGATGATATTGCTTTGGATGTGAAATGCATGCAGGATGAAGTATTGTGCAGAAAACAGACAAGGCACTTGTTTGAGGAGAAGGGGCAGAAATAATCCCAGTTTTAGTAGCTTTTCTATAATGAGGGCAGCTTTGTGGACTGGGTTGTGCAAACTCTAAATCAGAGGAGTCGGATAATTTCTGAAATGCATGCGTGAAGCCTGGGGTGGGGCCTGGGGGTTGTGTTTAGAGCATTTCAGCAGCTTATGATTGAGAATGATGTGGGGGAGCCCGTAACCTTTGTCAAGACCGGCTCCCCGTAATCTGCCTTTTTTCTGCATCTCATTGTGTTTCATTCCTGCCTCATACCCTTTGGTTTTTAAATGCATTATTTCTCCAGACTGATCTTTTCATCCTGTTTCCCTCCCTCTCTCTCTCCCTATATACTGCAGCCGGATGTCCTTGACAAGTCAGTGACCTTTTCCTTAATAAATTTGCTAAATCTTTAATGAGCTGTTATTATCTCCATCATCTAAATTTGATTGTGCAGTGTTGCTACTGCTCGGAACAAGTGAAAGTGATCAGATTAATGTATCAGCTCCTCAGTAATTTTTTTTTGTTTTGTTTTGCCCAAAACCCGCCGTTCTTTACATTTGCTTTCTAAAAAGAAAGGATCATTATTCAGTCTGTGCAAAGAGGCCACACAGACGTCGTAATATAGAATTCCTTGCCACTGGTTGTTGAGAAATATCTAGTAAGATTAATAACTATGCGTATAATTCTCAGGTGTCCATCCGGGAATCTTGTCTTTACTTGTGCTGTGTCCTCCTGTGTCTTTATTTCATGCTGTACCTGTTCCTCAGGGGGGAAGCTTACATTGAGATGCTCCCCGAGACCAAGTAGGGACACGCTGCACTCAGCTCTGCTCTGTATTCGCGTGTTTGCTCTCACTGGAGCACCCCGCTAACATTGTTTAATTTTGTGTCAGTCTCATTTGGGTCGCTGTCTGTCGTATAAACCAGGGACACAAACTTGGTATGCTGCAAATTTCGCAGCCTCGAAATCAAACCGCAAAACCGTACTTAGTAAGACTTATCTGTTCCGACTTAAAATTCTGAATTGGCAGTGACGGGTTGGGCAAATTTTGGATGTTGTGAAATATGTAACTGTCAACACCTTCCAGCTTTTCTTTGTACACCACGACGAGTTTAAAAACGTCTCATCGCGTTAAATCTTGAGAATTGAACCATTCCTATTATCTTCTGCCCTGGTTCATATATTCTGTTGAACTGTTTCTTTGGTTTTGCCAACATGTTTTTGGCTGCATGCTTTGTCTGCGTCAGTTCTCTGGCATTATAAGCCCCCCAATCCAGCATGAGCGGTCGGCACTGAGATCTCCCATGTTGTCAGGGATTGGTTTGCCTCACAGTATGAAACTTTGATCTCTGCATGTAGCATAATATTGGTCATTGTTGTTTCTCACATTCTCCCTCAATTACTTGTGTGTGTGTGTGTGTTTGTATGTATGTGTGTGCGTGTGTGTATATGTAATATGTGTGTACACACACAGTGTTAAAAGAAAGTAATGTGTGCATAAGATATTGGTTTGTTTGTGATGATCAGGTATCAGGCTTGACACTGTGAAATATAAAGCGAGTAATGGTTGCATAACCGTTTTTTTTTTTTAAATGTATATCGACACACTTTCATCATAAGAAAAAAATGTCATTCCTCCAGAAGAGCCCCCCCCCCCCTTTCTTTCACTGCCATGTTTGCAGACTTGTGCATGGAAAAATAACAATGTTGCTTTTATATGGTTATAAGACCTTGATCTGACCCTGAATCAGAAATAACTCATCGATAACTCATTCTGCTAAAGAAATGTGTAAAAATTTAGGCAAGCGTAGTGTAGTATATTGTTTAGTGCTCTTGTACAGTACAGATTAAGTGCGGGTTTCTCTTTCACCGTTGCACACCAAGAGAGGAAATTAAATAAGATGCTGTGGAGTTTTCACTCTCTAGAAGTAATTTACATTAAAACATTCTACAGGAAATCAGTTTAGTAAAATATTTTCTGCTTATCACCTCAGCTTTCTGGTAGCCTATATATTGAACTGTTGCCTCATCATTCTGTCTCCAGGTATTAGACACATTCATAAATGACAAAATATTTGACCTAAACCCCTAATGGTGCTGCTTGTATAAGAAACACAACTGTCATTTATAAGCAAGTATTTATTGCACCTTAAAGTAACTTCAAAATAACACGATATTAAGCGCAGTGCTGTAATATACACACAGTACTCTAGAGCAAATAATAATGTAAATATATAACCACAACACTATATAGTAAAAAGAGCTTGTGGCTGTATGCTTTCTGTACTGCAGGTTAGATATGGACAGTGGGTTGTCATATGGCTGGCAGAGCTGCCCATTCTCCTGCACGTCTTGCGCCAAGCGACACGCCCGCTAATGTCCTACTGTATCTGCCCTCGGGATTCTCTCAATCAGTGTTTATTTTATTTATATTTATATTTATTATGGACCTCAGACATAAATGCGATTGGGCGTTATTTGATAGGAAGTCGACGGATACACGAAATTATCCATTGCCCTGCTGCTCACTAAATCAATAAATGTACTTTTTTTAAATCTCGCATTTTAGAGTACTTAAGGGAGAAGATAGAGTACTTGGTTACCATGATAACTATATAAAGGTGTTGCAATGCCATCCATTAATGCATGGAATGCTGTGATTTACTTTGGCAAGTCCGAAATCATTCATGTTTGTGACTTCAATTTCCATGAAGAATATCTGTGGGCCTGAAACACTAGCCCCCTAACCCCCCCCTCCCCGCCGCGCCCTCGCCGGCACCCAGTTCCAGGCACGGTCTCCGGGCAGAGGGCGCACCTTGCTTCATCCCCAATGACCGTGGCAAGAAACGTCTGATTGAAGACACGCAGGACTGGCAGCCTCGCACAGGCACCACCCAGTCACGCTCCTTCCGCATCTTGGCCCAGCTCACAGGCACTGACTTCAGTAAGTCAGGGAGGCAGGGCCATGTGCCTCTGAGGGACCCCCCACGTTGCTGTTGGGTGTCCGGTGGCCAGTGCATAGCAGCAGGAATTTGCCATTCACATTGTGAGACTTGGCTCCGAAGGGTTTGATTAAGTGTTAATTGGCAAGGGTTCTGTTGTACGGGTTAATTAACTAGATTTGTGAAGATTTCTGAACAGAGTACGGCAGGTCCATGACCCTTGAAGACACTATCCTATAAGCGAAGATAACACATGTTCCACAATTATCACATACATGTGGACTTCAGTATTTTAGCATTTGTTAGTTAGTAGAGTTGCAAACACCCATGATATTATCTGATGTTTGTTTATTCTGACTCATCAGTGCAGGACCCAGATGATGAGAACCTGAAGAAGTCCAGGTAAAGCATGATTGTGTACTGGCGTAGGCTGTGATCCATGAGTATAAACAGAGCTTGGGTCTGGAAGGCAGAAAAAGCTTAGTTACTTCTATGGGAAACCCCTCCAGATCTTGTTGTTTTTATACAGATCACCATTGTGTGAGCTCTTGAGACATGACTTACCAAAAATGTGAAACCAAGGCTTTCTTTGTCTCATGCATACTTTGTCGTCCTACACTGCAGGACTGTCACTTTGCATCTCTTTTCTTTCTCTCATTACACTCCTCCTCTCTTGTTGTCCCCCCTTTTTCTTGTCCGCTGTGTTGTCTCTTTTTTTTTTTTTTCTTGGTTAGGGAAAAGTTCCTCACAGAAATTCAGAGTCCCCGCTATGCTAGACTTCGGGACTGGCACCACAACAGGTCTGCCCGTTCCCTCAATGTCAAGACCTGAGCGCCCTCTGGGGCACCGCAGGATGGGCCCGTGACAGGACCTGTCTGTCCACCCATACGATGAGAAGCTCCGAACGCGTCAATTCAACTGACTTGAGTGACTTCGGGAGGGAGTATGAGGAATATGAAAACAGAAAAATAAGTAAAAATAGAAAAATTGCAGGAAGCATAGATCACAAAACTTGCATCCTGAGCCTCCCAACAGATATCCCCCCCCCCCACAGGAATGCATGAGTGTTAAAAGTGCTGGTGACCTTGTGTAATAGATCTTTTTCCTTATCGCAAAATGTCTTTCAGTGTTCAGCAATAGGAATAATTCCCCCACCCCCTTTGCAGATTTCCTTTTGTGATTTTATTGTGCCGACATATTGGTCACTCCCCTTTTTTGCTCCGTCCTCTGAAACTCTGTATCGTATTGGTAATCCCTTGGATTTTCTTTTGGATTCCCCCTCTGGGGGGAAAAAACGGGTTTAAAATGGGCAAAAATTGGTTGTTTTTTTGCTTTCATCAATACATAAAACATTTGAAAAAGATTGTGTTTCTCCCTCTGTTTCGTTTCCTCCTCTCTCTGTATATACACTGTCATATTTCACCCAAGACAAGGGTTTTTCTCAAAGGTATTGAAGTATTTTTAACCTCTGAAATATGGGTCATAAGTAGTCTCTTGGTGGTTTGTTTTTTCCTTTTTCAACACTATCTGAGATCAGAATTTTGTAGCCCTTGGAATCGGTATGAATAGAAGCATAGAAACATCTAAAGTGGTCATCAGGTTTTAACAAGACAAAAAAAAACTTTTTTGGTGTTTTGTCTCATTTGTTGTTAACTAAAAACAAAATGAGTAAGTGTTTTGTTGAAGTTTGAGGGCTCGTGCATAATCTACCAACACAGGTATCCACTAATGCTTTCTTTGTGATCACAAACACTGGTAACAAATTGTCAATATTAATGAGCAGTTAGTGCAATGATCCAGCTGTGCCAATTTCTCAACGGGTGTCGTTTTTAATGCGGCTCGATTCCCGGAAGTGCCTTCTATTTTAATGCAATATGACATTTTGTTGTTCATCCCTGTGGCAGTAGCACACATAACTTGACAGGTTACACCACACATTACGATGCCTCTAGGCTGCTTTGAAAGTTTTGGTTACACTTTTCTTCTAATTCCCTCCATTTTTAGGTTCTGCTTAATAAACTTATGTTATGCAGTCAGTTTCGATACCACAGTAATTCTAATTCATTCTAGTTATATTTATGGAATTACACAAACTGGTGATGCTGAAAACTCGGACTAGAACTCTAGTGATTTTGTACTGTTAATCTGGGGAAAGTGGATCCTTTACTATTTGCTATGCTTTTTGGTTTTTATCAATATTTTGCCAGGAAACTGTCAGCAAAATATTACTTTTCTCAAAATTGAACCTCTGAGTAAAACAAAAATAGTCTAGAGAATGGCTTAATTACTGTGTGATTTCCATTAATGAGATGTTGTGCTTTTCTTTTGCTGTTAATGGACCCATGCTGGTTGTGTTCCACCTGCAAACTTAGCGACTTACCATACCTAGCAAGTTCATGCTTTTGGTCTGCTTAAGATTTCAACTTTCAACAAAAATCCGGACCCAGAAACTCTCCTAAACATTGTGTTGGCAATGGAATCATAAAGTGGTGATGAACTAGCATTGTCATGGGGTTTCTTCAGTACACCATATATCTGCCCAGTCAATAGTGTTTTTTTATGCAAGCACTGAGTTCTGACCTCTATTCCTGACCTGCCCTTCCTGAGGGTGGCCATGCACACAGTGTGAGATTTCTAATGATCACATGAACAGCCTCTTACAGGCACAACTCTTCCTTTATCCATTATTCATTATTTGCAGCCCATGCTCCAGCTTTGCATGTCAATCATGGGTGACCGGTGACTTACGGGAGGCAAATAATGCTTTTCATCCCCCTACCAACACATGACCTGTCTGTGGACGCTGGTTGCCTTGTAGTGCTGCATGTTAAGTGTTCTTTCAGTGTCACCTCCATGCACATCACCAAGGCATTAATGGTGACTATCTGGTGATGGAGCTTGATGTTGCTAAGGAGTAAACAGCCTTTAGCTTATAGTCTGTCAGTTCAGCTTTTTCTCTGTCATGTCAGTCCGTGGTCAGGGGTCTCTCCTCCTACCTTATGCAGTAAGACATGCTGTCAAGGGTAACGAGAAATATCAGGTGTTTCTCAATAGACTAACTGGGTATAAAGGCATGTAAGAGGTATTCTAGAGAACTGTAATTTAGTGCCAAGATTCTTTGGTCTTAGGGCATGCACCTTATATAATTACTCTTTCTGCAGTGACATTTTCCAGTTTTGTTTGTCAGTATTGGTAGTGGAAGCATCTGGTTTCATGCATTCACTGTTTTTCCAGTTTAGTGTTTGTTGCGTCTTTGTATAAGCGTCCTGGGTTCACAATTTGTGTGATGGATACTGGTATTTATTGCTAGTATTGTTCCATTTGCCAGTGCCATCTAAAACCACATTAAATAATACAGTTCAAATTATTAGCAGGTGTAAAGTAATGTCTCACTCACTTACAACTCTCTATATTTATCATCATCGCCTTAATCTCCTTCACCACCTTTCCCACGACTGTCCGCACTCTGACCTCTTTGCTGCCCCCCTCCCCCACAGATTTGGACCTTACACGAGCTCTGCTGTCCACCAGCGTTACTGCACTGTTATGAGTACCTGTTATTAATCTTTGGTATCATCATCGCTTATTTATACACCATGTGTCAGTGTCCTGCCCACCACACACTTGTCTTGTCTATCCTTGCACCTTATGTATAGACGTATATGTAGCACTGTAGTCAGTGGAGCATTATTTAGCCTCACAGTATGAAGTGCACTGAATATGATTGGTGTGTCAATAAAGCCCCACTTGACTTGATGATTAGCCAAGTTATATAATATTGTGGGAACCCAAAACAAGAGTTATTCTTACTGTTATTTAAATGGCCCTGCAATGGGTTGGCGCCCCATCCTGGGTTATTCCCTGCTTTGCACACATAGCTTCCAGCATAGGCCGTGGACCCCCCCCACAACACTGCATAGGACAAGCAGGTACAGAAAATGTGGTGATGGATGCTATTTAAATGTTATATTACGGTGTTCTGATACTTTAAAACTGGTAATTTATTTGGTGTGGCAAGTAAGGTAAGTCTGAAATGATTGCATAAAATCTCCATTAATTTTTGTTTGCCTGCTTGGAGTGAAGATGTAGAGAGAGTGCAGTGACACAAATTAATGGAAATGAGTTGAAATTCCTTGGATTGAAAGACGGGCATAAATATTCTTGCTTACTACAATATATTCAATTTCTGTGAGTAGTTACTATCTGAAACATTCACAATTTTACCTTCTGCAGGAAATTGCTGTAACAGATGATTTTAATGCAGGTTGGTTGCATTGTAATGGTTTGAGATTTTATGTTGACCTACAAGTAAATTTGTCATATGTTTCAAAGAAGTCATATTTAAAGATGATTCATTTAAAAAGTGGAAAACACATCCTATGATTATTCAAAAGTAACAAAGTCCTTTAAAAGTTTCAGTTTATTCAAGTAATTATAAAATGATAAGATGATCTCCTGTCCTCAATAGCACTGCAGTTGCATGCAAGGTGACAGCCAGTGATATATGTACTTTGTCTGACACTTTGTCCTTTATAACTGCGTTCTGGAGGAAGAGTAATGAACTGAAACATGATTGTCAGCACTGTCAAAACTACATTAAGATTTCACACTTGGAAGACATCTCTCGGGAATTCTGTATGTCTGATTATAAATTCTGCTGTAATGTTTTTAATTCAGTTGCACATAATCCTGTCATTCTGATATTAAACCTACATTATATTGTAAGTAGATGTCTTGCTCAAATATCTATTCCATTCCATTTCCTTTTAATGCGGCCTTTTGGTCTCGTGGGAGCTGTTTTTCTATTATTGTTTTTATTTCTACAGTCATGAAGCAGAGACCCCAGAGTCTAACCCTGTGGCGCCCTCAGCAGACAAACCAAATAAAAGTCTGGGTAAGAAACTACTCTGTAGCACTGTGGTGGCTCGTGGGAGTTTAACTTACACAAAATGTTCTGAGGGCAGAATGAAAAATGATTGCTTAGTTGCTTGGACCCACCACCTCTGCAATCTGATTGGTTATCTCTATGAACCTATCATTAACTCTCATGAGCACTTCAGTGTGCTCGATGTCCTCCTGTGCGAGGCAAGTGTAGTGCTATTCACAGAGTACTCTGCTGGTGGGTTGAAACAAGATCTTAATCTGGATTTGTACTTCTGGGCCCTGAAATTTCCACCTCTGGTGACGCAGGTGTCATAGTGGTCAGACATGGCCTTGTAATAGTAAACCCTGTACATCTGAATCCCACACTTGAAAAAATTCAATCGTGTCCAGTGTGGCTTTTAGTAAAAACACTATCAGAGCATAAACAGGTTTTCTTAACATGTATCAGTGGTCAGAATGCTAAGTGAAATGTAAAGATGCTGCTGTAAACTCTTTCTTCAGCTAAATCAGCTCCTAAGGCACCGGCCCCTTCTACAGGCCCGTCCTGCCGCCCACCATGGGTTACAGACCCCAGTTTCGCCAGCCGTTACCACCCAGATAAGACCAGTACGGTGCTGACCCAGCATAGCAAGCCGGCCCAGCCTACGCCCATGCAGAACCGCAGCTCCATCCTACAGGCTGCCCAGCAGGCTCCATCTGACACTGGGAGGACTCCACTGTGTGCTGCCTGCAACAAGATCATCAGGTGTGCCTTCGCCAGCCAGCACGGGGCCTTCACCTGTGTTTCTCTTTCAACAATGAACACGTGACTATAGCTAATTGCACAGAGTACTGCAGACCAACAGTCTTGTTTCAGATCTCCTGAGATGATTTATCTAGTGATATTTAGGTGGTACTGTTAGATTCTGTAATGTAAGGATTGGCCTTGGTAACTAAGGCAAATAAAACCTCAGGTCATTTCCATTTGGGAATCTGTTTGATATATCGGAAATGAGTAAAGGGAAATGATTCAGTTTACCGCCACCCAGGGACGTGTATGGCGTTTTATCAAGGGGAAAAAAACCTGGCAGCGTATCAGTATGCTGACGGATGCTGTAACGTTAAGCGGTGCCAATACGCTTTCGTGATGGATTAGCTGGTTTGATGTAGCATTTTCTTTTCCGCATCTTTGTTAATCCTTCGGTAACAACTGACCTTGGTGTTAATCTTTGTTTATTGTGTGTGTGTGCGTGTGTGGGGACCCAGGGGACGCTATCTTGTTGCCCTGGGGCGCTCCTGGCACCCAGAGGAGTTTACCTGCTCCCAGTGTAAGGTGATTCTGGAGGAGGGAGGCTTCTTTGAGGAAAGGGGCTCCATCTTCTGTACCAAGTGCTATGACAACCGTTATGCACCTAACTGTGCCAAGTGCAAGAAGATCATCACTGGGGTGAGAAGCTTTATAACCACTCATTTCCTTTTACTCTGGATTTCAAAATCGCATACAGGGGTATGTTTCTCAAAGGCTCCCATTGACAGCTTATATAGTTTGGAACCCTTCAGTTGGAACCCTTCAGTTAGCACCTATGCTTTTGTGAAACGTACCCCAAGATGGTAACTCTTTGAAATCTTGGAAAATAGTTTGAACAGAAATGCCTACTTGCATACTTATTTTGAGAACTTTGGCAACTAACTCTGAAAATCTTTAATAGACGGTGGGAAACTTTTCTCGGTCATCCAGCTCCAGATGAGTTGTTCTTTGTCTCACCTGGTTGGCGATCGCCCGGCAACATCGCCTTAAAAGTTAACCTGTGTATCATCATCTACACAGGCTTTGCATGCATCCATTTTACACAACAATTTGATATCTTGAAACAAGTCGGCTGAGTTGAGATTGTTTCTTGTTCTCTGCAGGAGATCATGCACGCCCTGAAGATGACCTACCATGTTCAGTGTTTTATGTGTGCTGCCTGCAAAACTCCCATTAGGAACCAGGCCTTTTACATGGAGGAGGGAGAGCCTTACTGTGAAAAAGGTGAAAGATCCATGAAAAATCATGCACTTCCAAATTTTTCTCTCAAAAAAATCCTTCATAATGTCATTGTAGGTTTTTCCCCCTAATTTTGAATATTTTTCTTTGATTTATGTTTTTTCAATTGCTTCAGATCAACAGAGTGCCAGATTTTTGTGCTTCATTGGGTTTTACGTTTTTTTTTCCTTCTCACCAGGATGTATTGGTCTTTTAGCAAGAGCACACAGAGTCTGTGACTGATTTTTATTATAAGTAATGATTCCATTTTGATGAAAATGCTGCAGCGTCAGCACCTTAAAAAGGCATTTTATGCAGGATTGCGCCCTAAATCACTTGCCTTAAGTGGACCAGCGAAGACCTGTCACTTCCAAGCTCCAATACTGAAAGCCCGTGCAACCCATTTAATCTTTGCTGTTTGTATTAGGGGTGATTTCTGTTACCGCGGTCCATACCTCATCCGTCTGACCCACGTCGTTCCTCCATTTTTTATTTTTGTTTTTTTACTATTAATCATTATGTCCTTTTCAGGACCTATCCCACATTCGACAATCCTTTCCATTTTAATGAGGGTGTGCTCTTCTCTCTGCAGACTACGAGAAGATGTTTGGTACTAAGTGCCATGGCTGTGACTTCAAGATTGATACTGGCGACCGGTTCCTAGAAGCACTTGGTTACAGCTGGCATGACACTTGCTTTGTCTGCGCTGTAAGTCATTTTGATTCATAGAGGCCCTGTCACCCTGTCTGGAGCTGCCCGGCCTATACAAACGGTCAAAAATATTACCACTGACTTTTGCCCTTGGACATACTCTGCTCTGAGAAGCATGTCTAAAACCGAAATGAAATTGAATGACCCAAGCTGACCGCAATAGTAACATTTTCTGCCGCTTGCCTTTTGTCGTTTATTGTGTAGTTGTTCACTTTTCCAACTCATCCTCCCATCTATTTTTTTTTTTTTCAGATTTGCCAGGTGAACTTGGAAGGGAAGACTTTTTACTCCAAGAAAGACAAGCCCCTATGTAAAGGTCATGCATTCTCTCCCGTGTGAGACTGTGCATCCTTGGTAGCCATAGGGGAACAATAGGAATTAACAGGTTGGCCAGAATCTTTCGCCGTCCTGTTCACTCGCCCAGTATATCCTTGCTTCTAAGCACCTCACCCCCACCTTTTTTTGTCACGTGCCACCAGTATTTGTGGAGCAAAGACAGGAACAATACCACTTATTGCCAATTTTCCTTTACTGACCAATGTTATTGTCGTAATCACTTGTACTTTCTGAATTACGTCGTTGACAATCAGGATTGTAGCAGTAATTGGTGGCATGGATACTCCCATCCACTTGGCAACATGCCCAATTTGGAATGTATGAGAAGTCTTCACAAGCATTCACAGTGCTTGTCGTTAGTTGTTAGGCATGTCGTCAAATTCTCACTCCTGCAATGAGCAAAGCATTCATTCTAATTCAAACTGATACTTATTGTTTCTTACTTTTTTTTCCACCCTTTCTCTCTAGAGCTTTCTTGTGTAGCTAAAATAGTTTCTGCACTTTTCCAGAAATACCATTGCACTGTATATAGAATCACACTTTGGACGCTGAAAGTGTTTTAATATCATTATCACACGTTTTTATGCATTCATAACACTATTTTTGTGTGCCGAACACCTTTACCAATGTACTTTTGGTAATTCCAAAGATCATCCAAAGATTCTAGGAAACCAAGCGCATTAGCATTCTTAGCATATTAGCATATTTTACAGCGAACCAATGCACAGATGTGAACTCATCTTAGATGCTGAATATGGTATCATGCTAACCAGGGGGACAAGTGAAAATTGGGTAAGGTAGCACTGGCGTATGTGAAATGGATTTCAAGGGTTCCTTGACTCCTTAAGTTATTGAAGAGCTTGATATGTTGAATAGATGATGGCTGTGTTTTAATGTCATATTAGATTTGCTAGAAAGCACTACCATATTATTTGTAATGTTCATGATCCGTTATCTGTAGCCCACCCAGATTCTGTGTTTTAACGTATTTTGTAATAGCCACTGCTAAATCCATTTGCTTTTGCTTAACAAATTAAACATTTTGGCTTAAATTTGATGTAGCTGCTGTACAGCGGTTGCTCCTCACCCATGATGCAGAAATGCAGCTGGGCCTGTGAACCTGCCGCCTCTCTATCTGTGCCTTGTGCCGGCCATCTTCCATCTTTCCTGGGGTGCTAGTGTACCATTATACGCAGGGGAGTGATTCCATCTCGTGCCATAAAATGAGGAGATAACTCTGAATGTTCAGCATGTCTCCTCGGTGATATAAGCTTCACACTGCTGTTGTTCTACTGACGGTCTTAAGAATCTGATGTTACAGATGCAGTAAAATGTTTCGAGCAAAGGTCTGCTGTGGCCAAATTAATCTGGGATTATTTTTAAATGTACTTTTAAGTGACTAAAATACAAATGAACAGTAACCTAACAGTCATTTTACTGATGGATTTTTTTCCCCATACATGCTTTATGAAATATAACTTGACAAATTCCAGTGTCTTTTTTTCAAGAAATAATGGCGATTGTCTTGCTCAAAGAATTTCATGGACGATTTTGTTTTGGCGTCATAAAGCCAGAATATTTAAGGATAAGTAAATAAGAATCAGGATCTACAGACACTACATATTTGCTGAGATGTAATACATGTACTTGTACGTTTTGTTTCATGTCACTCCAAACCTTTTGTTGTTTTTACCTGAAATGCACATCCATTGTCTCTCACAGCCTTTAAGCCCCTTCTTATCCCTTCTTTCACAGACTCTTCTCGTATAATGTCATAAATTCTTTGTCTTGTTTACTTTATGTATGTATCTGTCTAGTAATAAGTGCCTTTTGTATGCTTTACTATTAAATAGCTAGATATGGAACTACTGTATTCATGTGTTAGTGGTTTAAAATGTTTTAGCAAAGGAATATTAGAATCATTTGTCATAGAGGAGATCATTTGTCATATCATTTGGGAAATAAACTAATTTGCAGTTCGGAACAATGGTTTTATATTTTCTGGAGCTGTCACGATTAGGTAAAGCAAGGCGAGTATGTTTATATAGCACAATTCAGATGAAAGGCATTTAAAAGTGCTTTACAAAACAATGTTTTAGCTCAAATTATTGATGGTTTGAACTTATCATGGTCCTTTTGATCTGACAGTTGCATGTGCATGAAATGCCATGTCAGCATTAACGTCACACATCGTGCAAGCCTGACGTGGTGGGTGTCACTGTTGGTGCACACCACTGCCTTGTGTGTGTGGAGGTCGCAGGTTCATCCTCTGTGTGTGTGTGTGTGTGGAGTTCGCGGGTTTACCCTCTGTTTGTGTGGCATTTCCCCGGATCCTCAAGTTTCCTTCCACTGTCCAAAAACATGCAACTTAAGTGAACTGGAGTGGTAAACTAAGCTAGCAGTAGGTGTGACTGTGTGCACCTTGCCGTGGCTGATGGGTTCCTACCTCGCAAAAATTATATTATATTATATTATAACGATTACTTGATGAATCGTGAAAATAAATAGGTATATATAATTGAAATTGACCGCCCTAGTATTTTCACTGTAGCTGAGTTAAAACCACACTGCAAGATATTTGCAAGTGATCGCAACCTTTAAAATAGTGCTGAAAAATATGCCAGTAGCATGTTCCCTTTGATATCGTCTACTGTGAGAAATCGATCCCTTTGTGTTTTGATACAAGAATTGATACCATTGTAGCGGAGATTGAAAACTACACAATGAACCTTTTTTTACCTGGGTATTTTAAAGGGATGGGTCAAGGCTGAACTCTAGTTCTGATTATAATTTTGATTAAAGAGGTCATTCATACATTTCTTCATTTGTTAAGAAGCTGAAGCTGTTTTTTCACATCACCTATTCTGTCAAGTGTGTCTGATTTAAACAAATAATTATGAAACATCGTAAAGAAATTATACAGTGCATGTAGTTAATAGTTTGTAGGAACACCTTTTGCTTTAATTACTGCCATAATTATATTCCCTGGTCAGTGTCTCCCCAAGCTGCTCTCACTCATTTTAGTGTGTTAGAGTTATACATGTAACATCTTAGTGGAGTCACACACCTTCGATGTAGTCTTATCAGTGATGACTTTGGCATTATTGTATGGGAGATATTTCAGATCTGATATGTGCCTTTCAAAAACTTAACTGAAGATTTTAAAGTGTCGTCTTGCATGGTGTCATACGTTTATTTGAATTTAGTGATTGTCATTGTTGACACACCACAGCACAACAACGAAATGTGTTCTCTGCATTTATCCCATGTGTGACACGCAGGTAGCAGCTAATTCAGCGCCCAGGGAGCAGTGCTTGGGGGGGGGGGACCTTGCTGGTCGGGGATTTGAACCTGCAATCTTTCAATTACAAGTGCGCGTCCCTACCCATTAAGCCACCACTGCCCGTTGTACTTAACTCTTACCATTGAAATTATCAGTGTGTTGTTTCTTTGAGTTTTCTGATTTGATTCCGATTTCCTGTTTCATGTTGCTTCTATTCAGTTCTTATCTTACTGTTCACCTTCATCATTGTTATGGCTTTCTGCCCTAATTGAGCCGTGACCGAATTGGGGGCTTCTTGCAGGATCGCCCCTGTACCCTTCATGCCTGGATCAGGGTTTTAAAATCGCTTTGCTGGCAAACCAGGTGAGTGACTTGCTGTTCAGCTATATGTTAAACGTGATATGGACAAAGTATTGCCTGGGGAGAATACGGCTCCTGTGGGTGTTGCGTGGCCTGGGGCGTCCTCTGATATAGTGAAGGCTGGCATCGGGGAAGAGTCCTGGTTGGGCTTGGATCCCAGGAGGATTTTTCCTACCCCATCAGATCCTAGACTGCAAATGAAATTAAATGAGCTGTAACAGGAAACTAAAAAGCAGGAATATCAGGAAGTCAGGGTGGTTCCGAATTTGAACAGTTAATATAAACACAACTGGAAGCATTTACAAATTGTATTGTGGTGTGTTAATGCAAGTAGACGTAGTTACTTTTTAAGATGCTACCACCCATGCAGACAATTCTGTTTTGTCCCAGAAAGTAGACCTTTCCTCCCATGCACCACCTTGAGGTACATGAAGTTGTAAGGGTGGTCCTAGGCAAATTGAAAATGTCCCCAAATGGATGACAGTCTTACATAAAATAAGTGCTTCTGTTGTCATGAGCTAACTCGTCTGTTTGCCGTTTGTCCTGGGCTGCAGTGTAAAAACACCCACAAAACTTTGGTGAAGGACGTGCAGTCCATTTTCTCTCTTCACTAAATAATGTTGCTGGTGCACCTGCTAATCCACCCACTTCCATTCCTTTTGTGTTTCCTGATCATCTCTCTGGCCGTGTCGCTCTCCAGTAGTCATGAGAACAAACAATCTGTGGAAATGTGAGAGACGTGGGTCACTGTTGTTTATATACAATTAATTCCTTTTCATTGCAGTGTAAGGAATGACTCATTTCTCTCTTCAGTTTCTTACTTTATGTCCTACACTACAGTAGTTTACTAGCTGCCACAAAGACAAGCACCTTGAAATTACTAACCTTTTTGACATTCCAGTTTCTCATAGTTGAGCTGCATGCTACGCTTATCGTGGACAAAGTATTGCCTGCGGAGAACACGGCTACGGCGGGTGTTGAATTCTTCTGTGACTCACACTATGGGAGTGAAGTACTACTGCAGATTATAAGGCTAGGAGTAGTGCGGGTTCCTTTGTATCGTGTGTTTTTACAAACTCATCCCTTTTCCGGATTTGTGAATGTGAAAAGGCACGAGGAGAGATGACAAGATCATTTCTGGGGAGGATGTCATTTTCATAGATAAGCCAAGGAAATATGGCAGAAGACATTGTGAAATTAGTAACAGTCATACTTGTCTAGTAACAGCCGGCTTGTATAGTTAAGCTCAGTTACCTAAAATGAAATTTCTCTAGTCATTTGAAATACAAGGAAGACTTTGTAACATACATGAAGGACATTATTGAAAGGGGATGTAGATGAATTACATGGTGATGGAGTTCACGGTGAAAATGGTATATTCCTTGTCACGGAATAGCATAACCCCAAGAATTCTGGAAGAAAATGTGGTGTCTTCCCCAGTTTGTGCAAATGATGAACCAAAATATCTAGTCAAAGAGAATAGTCACACATGTCTATTATGATTCCAGTACCTTGCAAGAGATTTCTATGTTAATGATGAAGTCACAAGCATAGAGATTGTAACTAAACTATGAATGAAAAGTGGTCACCATCTTCACAAGTTTCAATTAAACAACAGCGCTGTTCTGCAGGGTTCACCTTCAGAGCGTGCAACAGACGGCAAGGCGAGAACCTCACCTTTAATGATGTACCGCTAAAAAGGAGCCCTGGAAATCCATCGGAACACAGAAAGGAATAGTTTCAGGTTCTCACTGAAGGATCATGTACAGCACCGTGCCATGCCATACTGTCAATAGTCAACTCAACATATGATCCTTTTGGTTTTGTTGCCCTCAGTGGAAAAAGAATACAGATGATTTGTTGCCAAAGTATTGCTAGAGGTAATCCGCTGCCTGAGAAACTAAAGCCACAGTGGGGGGGGGTGGTGGTGGAAATCCCTTAATCAGTATCGCTATTTATTTGCCAACTGTGATGTTATCAGAACAGAATTATATTACTAATTCGGATGGCACCATTAGCAGGCATACTTGGTGGTCTTTCCCTAAAGCTAAAGGGACCGCAATACAAAGGTTGGAATTGGCAGTCGCCGTGATCTTAGTTACAATGAGTAATACGATCAGAGAAGAGCCACAGGGTCATGTCCAAGAGTTTATGCACTGTCCATCATTCATTTGAGTTTATTCAAAAAATTATGCCTGTAAACCAGTGCTGACAAAACATTCATGCATTGTACATGAATGCAGGACTTTGATGTTTGACAGTACATTCATTTCATATTGTAGTGCTGGTGGGATCCATCAGGCAGCATATTGTGTTGGACCGGAGCCAGCCGTGTACATAATGTAAATAGTCTTGTATAGTTAGTGTCTGTTGTGTCGTTACTGTGTGTATTGTACCGTTTAATGTTACTACTTGTAAATAGTGGTGTGTCTGTGTTAACGGCAGCCGGTGCGACTGTGTATGTATTAGCTATGCGTGGTACGGGTACAATAAAGTCACCTGGTGGTTCAAGTTATAACTGTCCCCTGCCTCCTTAATTGTGCCGAACATTTTGACCTCTGCACACACTACCATATGTATTTTACATAAATACAGGACATATATGTGTAATGACATGTTAAGTTAATATGCATTGTATATATATTTTTTGAATGTCATATAGAGAGCATATATGATGTGGGTAAACAAGAGTGATATGTTAATTAAAAAAATAAATAAACATTTTCCTTATGTGTAGTGACTCTCAACTTTGCACCATCATAGGATTTCATCTTTCTAACACGTTTGTTCCAGCAAGGGATTGTGAGGTGGAAACCAGTTCATTAGCCAAGCGGTAGATCAGACAAACTCACAGAAAGGCATCTGATCCTGTAACATTAATACCAAACCAGCATGGCAGATGTGTTCCCACCAGTAACGTTCCAAAGTTAATGGCGAGCTAACCCAAAAGAGTAAAGCCAATTATATCGGCAAGGGGTGAACTAACTTCATATTAATATCCTTGGTTTCAAAATGAGATTTTTTACAAGCTGGTCCCCCTCCCATATTTTTAGCTATATAATGTAGATTATGTCAACATAAAGAAGTTCTTACATGCAAACACTAAGACAGCGTCTCAGTAAACTTTCTGTGGTAGATTATCCAGTTCTATTGCTAGAAGCTGCTTAATAATGATAAATTGGTTACTGAGACTAATTTAGTAAGCAGCATTTTTTTCAATTAATGATTGTCACCATCATCTGCATCGCAGTGATATTTTGATGCTGTACTGTAAGATGGATAGTATTATGTCATTTTACCTGGGACTGTCGCTTTTATTTAAATCATCATCATTTTGCAGTTAATTTTGTCATCTGGTATCCTGATGGTAACAGAAATATGAGTACATTTAGCATAGTTTAGCTTAATTATTGGTTGGTATGAACCAAGCTATAAGAGGAAGTGATTTGTACTACAGTGAATGTATTTGGCATCTGGGAATTTGTCTTACAAATTGCATTTCTGAGTGGCATTTTAATGTAATAGATCTGCTTTTAAGACCAAAAACGTAGTCCGTATTTTTAACAATATATAATTTATTTACATCCATTTCAGGTTGAATTACTATACATACCTTTCTGAAATTTCATATATATATATATATATATACATAAGGCCAAGTAAAATCTTGAATGCACTTAGAAACGAATTTTCAAAATTCTACCCACAAATCCATAATATTGTCCGAAAAGTACAGAAAATCTCCGACAGATTTCCCACTTCCACAAAACTTTTTTACGACATGTAATTTACATTGTCAGAAGGAAGGTAAACGTAGAAAAAAATAGTACAATTGCATAAGCTGTGGCATGTAATAAGTACAGCATTTTTGACTTACAGAAAGGCGAGGAAATTTTTGATTTAAGAAACATTCACTAATACAGTTATTTTCAGTTTGAAATAAAAATTGATTGGGGGAATACACATTCTTTACATAAAACCTTTGAATGCGGTTGTGAAATGTATAGTCAGTCAGCTTTTAGTTTAACTGGCAAAAATGTATGATTCCTAATTTCTTGAAAGTTTCTCTTATTTAGGGTGTTCATCTATACTGAAAGTCAGCAATGCTATCAGCAGGTACTAAAAGTGTTCTAATGCAGCTAGACTTGCTGTGTGTGTTTAATGATATTCTACAGTATGGGGAGTGTACATATCTGAAAACTTATTTTGTGTTTTTACTGGAAAGCCAAAAAAATGTATGACAGCAGGTTTTTGCCTGTTATTACTGTGTGTGCGCGCGGTATGTATCTGTGTGTATATCTGCATGTACTACTAGATGTATGGAATACAAAAGATGCTCCCTTTATGGCTTAAGCAATTCCCCAGGTAGAAGCAGTATTCTGGTCTACTGTCCTATTTCTGTTAGTATAATAGTCAAAATCCTGTGTCACGCTAACAGATATGCAATTCAACATAATACCAAACAAAAAAACATACACAAGATTTTTTCAGGACAGTGTAAACCCTTAACATGGCAGAAATCAATGATAAAGCAGTATATCTCCAATGAACAGTATGCAAATACTTCACAGGTTATGCTTTGACAAATACTGTACCAGTTTCTTTTTTTCCTTTTGGTTATAACTTTCTATAATAAAATAGCATTTACATGTCTTTTACAAAGAACTTTATTACGGTACATTACTGGTATAAAGACTGATATGAAAGTGCAGTCATGACATTTGACTTTAAAATGACATGGATAAACTGAAATCCATTGATGTGTGTGAGCTGTCTGCTGATGCACTGGTATGCAAATAAAATCTGGTCAGAGCATTATATATAGGTAGATTTCCAATTTCTTAGATCTGCTTATGAGTGAATAAAGAAAAATACTAAATGACCAGCTCGTGGGTAGTTATCTCTGACACTGACACTAAATGAATACCATCTAATAAAACTTTGGTTCCCAACTTTGTATAGAAATGTTCTGATTTTAAATAATTATATATACAGAACAGTGAAACAAAATGTGTCATTTGTCCACGGAAAATAACCAAGAGGATAATAAAATCTGCGCAAAGGGAACATTTCGCTTGCTGTGTCATCTGGCTGTTTTCCAATGCAATTTTACCTAAAGTGCGATAAGCATAGGAACTTCAGAAAAGAGTCCTTTAAATCCCAGAGTGGCAAAAAAATGCAAAGACTTCCAATAGGCAACAGTTCTATGTGCCATTGCTATACATTTTCCAAATAGTAGTCAATGTATTCCCTTTTGTAGCACATCTGAGCCTTGGACTAAACATGTTTACAGTTTTTATCAAATTATATCATTTTTAAAATTATTTCAGGTCATACTGCCCCTGAAACTGGGTCTTTTTAAAAGAAGTTTAGCTCCGAGGGCATAGATTTGGTTTCAGCATTGGTAGGGACCAAATTAGCCCCGAGCCCTCCCCCAAACACACACGGTACTCCCGTAATATTGGTAAGGACTTGTCCCTACCATCCAAACCCCAGATCAACACCCTTGCTTAGCACAGAACCAAAAGTTGCAATATACAGTGAGCTTCTCTGTTAACGATGATAACAGAAGATATAGAAAGGTAGCAAAAAAAAAAACAAAAACGTTTCTCTTATGTATATGAAATTTTTCACCTGAATTCTTCTCCAAGTTCACATACAGAAACAACACAGAAACTCCTTAAGCACTGACATGACCATACAAGTTACATAAGGACCTGATACATAAAACTTAATAACAGATGTTTAACATAGTGATTGTTGAAATATATTTTACTCTTTATTTTATGATGTCCTCCTGATGTATTTTAATGCTTAAAAGTACATATAGTGCATATCGACACATTTACCCATATTCTGAATCTGTACACTAAACCAAAAAATTTGTGTTGTTAAACCATACTATAGCCTATGGGTTTGAAGCAAAGGATACTACTGCTTTTCAAACACAGACATAGAAATGGCCTCTGACAAAGACGCTTAAGGATCCTTCTGTCAATTGATGTTGAAAAGAGCAGGTGGGTTGGGCGTGATCAATGATACATGAAGCGGTATCAATAATGTTTTCATCTATGAATCATAATTTGCTCTTAATACCCAAAGCTATGTTGTGTAAAAATTATGAGGACAAAACATTCTTTGCACACTCCTTAGTTAAGCTTAGGGGCGTGGATGTAAGTGCTGTTTATATACAGGAGAAAATAAGACACGTGCAGAGAAGCGCTTCATTCTCTCCTGTGGCGGAATAAGCGTCTCTCGAGCAGCTGTAAATGTCAGGCTCCACCCCAGCATGAAAAGGCCCCTCCCTACGGCGATTGAACAGCCATTCGACCTGCCACTGACGTGTCATCAATGTTATAAAGACTGCCTGCTTTTTTATGTCCATTTCCCATTAGCAGCTCTGTTCATAAAGGCTCCACATCCAAAATAAAACAGTCTGGCCTTGTGTTCAGAATATATTCTGCTACTAATTTGAGATATATATTTAATTAGGTGATGAAATCAAAGAAATGTAATGCAGCAGTGATTTTTCACAGAAAGTGTCTTGTTTTCTTTAGTTTATTTCAGGCTGGGTCTCACTATGAATTATTGATAAGGAAGGATAGAGCACTACTTTGTGGGGGGGGGGGGGGGGGGGGGGGGGGGGGGGGGGGGGGGGGGGGGGGGGGGG
>JAODLD010000002.1:8115558-8137798 GCA_026781065.1 Mormyrops boulengeri
GCTGTTCCGATCTTTTATTTCCCGAAATAACCCAATGCCGGTTAAATATTATGGGTGTGCTCCTGGTGCCCCCCCCCCCCCCCCCACAGTGACACAGGCATGCTATTAAGGTGGACGGGTGCATGTGCGCGATGGACTGACATCCCATTTCGAATGCTCTCTGCCGTGCACCTAGCACATCCTTCCTAAGCGATTATGAAAAATTAATTTATAGAAGATACAAGGAATATTTCACAAAAATGAGTTCATAGCCATTCTGATATGCCGAGAACAGGAATAGAACTTAATTCTGGTTTTATGAGAACGATACATGCAATCATTAAGTTTTTAAAAATTGTTTAGAAGATGTAATATATATTTCATATAGTTTTATTATGGTATACAGATACCACTTTGTTTCATTATAGTTTTGCACTCTCAGAGCCATATGCAAAAGAAAAAAGTGAAGAATGACAATTAAGTAAAAATTACTAAACAAACTACAAAAACCACCGATGTGATAGAACAGGCTAAAGCTTAGAGTCATAAAATCGCCTCTTTTTACAGTGAACACAGCTGAATAAATTCTACCCATTCTACAGTATTATTTATCTGTTAAAGACTATTTCATATTTTTATGAAAGTTTACTCCAATGTTGCTGGAGAAGTGGAGAAGTAAATTATCTGCATTGCAGCCTTAACTTTTCTATCCATTTCACCCCAAATCATCTCAAAGGAGTTAAGGTCAGCTAATTGTGCAGCTAATGTCATCACATTCAACCTTTACCTTCCTACTTCTTAGGAACACTTCCAGTCAAACGTACGGACACACCGACCCATAGAAAGGTTTATTTGTACTATTCTCTACATTTTAGAATAATTATAAAGACATCAACACTATAGATTATAATTTTTTGGGGAGTGGCGCAGCTCTGTGGGTTGGGACTCAGAAGGGTGCCGGTTCAAATCCATGGGTCGGCAACGTGATCCCACCATTGGTCTCTTGAGCAAGGCCATTAACCACAATTTGTAAGCAGCTTGGCATGTCCAAACTTTTGACTGATACTGTAGTTCTGACGGGGTATACAGCATATGATGAGCACATTGCTTGAAGTTTGACCAGAAAGCTAAAAAGGTGGGTGTTCAAGAACCTTTGACACCAGTCCACCACAGGGCACACATACACAAATACTGTATGGGCAATTTAGACATGTCAGCTAGCCTAACTGCATTGTCTTTGTACTGCAGGAGGGGATCCAAACAATACAGGAAAACGCACAAACTCCACATAGGACTAGGGGAGTTTGGTGGGTTTCCATCATATCTTCTAGTTTAAGTACATACAGAGTAAGATCATGACTGCAAGACTTGTCTTACTGAAGATGCTAGGAGTGCTTTGTTGGTTGGTGACAGCCCTGCCAGGGTGGGTTTCCCAAACGTTCCCCTTAGCAGCTTACATAGCTGGACCCATTCAGTTGCATGGTTCCATCTATGTACAGTATGTTGCTAATGTAGCTAGCAACTACAGTGATCCCCCGCCTATCGCGGAAGTTACGTTCCAGACCTATCAACGATAGGTGAAAATCCGCGATACAGAAAGACCATATAAATAAACATTTTTTTTAATAGGTTAAGACTTAAAATACCCCTCTCACATGCTTTAAACACGGGTAAACTTATTAAAGCACACTTTGTAAACATATATGATCCACGATATAGCGGGGGCGCGATAGCTGAACCACGATATAGCGGGGGCGCGATAGCTGAACCACGATATAGCGGGGGCGCGATAGCTGAACCACGATATAGCGGGGGATCACTGTATGTTTTTTTGGAAATGCACCCCCATTCAGTTTAGGAGTGTTTTTGTTTGTTTTGTTTTGTTATCATTGTGAACGATTTGCCTATGACCTCTGGGTACGGACTTGAGCTGAATTACTTCCCATCAAGCTTTTTGGGGATCTTGTTTATTTCAGGTGAAAACCATTAGAGCATTTATTCTGATCTTGGGATCGTATTTCAGTTTGGGTTTTCTGCCATATAAAGATCTACTGTAGTTAATAATGACAGTAATACATTAGCACATCTGTTCAATTATTGCCTCATAGCACTTAGTTAATCCCCTAATGCGACTGTACCTGGTTGCCTATAAAATGGCATTAATATTCTCCTGAACGTTTTATTGCTGGGTCAAAACAGATTTTTGCGGATTGGGAAATGCAGAAAGGTCCCCTGAGGGGAAGGGCTCAGCTGGAAAAATTGTGCATCACAAAACCAATTTAAAATTTGCCGTTGTGTTTTGTGTACATCAGCAAAACTTAAATGTCTTTAACATCCACTCTATATAGGGCAAAGTAAAGTTAAGCAACATGTTTTTTCCATTATATTAATTCCATTATATTAAATCTACATAATATGGATTCAATAATTTACTATAAATGTAATATACCAATTTTAATTCATCAACCTGTCAAGCCATGTTATAACTAGGTGACTGATCGATGTAATGATCAGTTTAAGTAGATTTTGCCATAAAATCCAAGAGTGGCTGGTATGTTTATCCATAAATTAATCGATGGGTAATTGATAACTTTTATTTTGGGATGGTTCGCAGATTTATATTAACAGTGTTTTACATATCAACTGGTCTCAAATACTGACCCCCCACATGAACCAGCAATAATAAATGTCTCAAGTGGCAAATGAGATCAGCCACTCAGGTAGACCATCGTGAAGTGGGCTCATTCAGCCTCTCCAGACAGCGGCACTTTTGGGTGCCACGGTGACACTGGTACTGGAGAAGAATGAGGTGAAGTGCTGGGGGGGTTGCTGGAATGGGGTGCTCAATGAGGTCCCCTTTTTAATTTACTAATTAGCCATGCAAATGAGATCTTGACAGTCTGCTTAGGAGCACTTCTTGAGGGCATGCATTTGGCATTAGCGTATAACTATCCTTGGGGAAAAAATGCAATTTAAGGGGAGGCGAATTTAGACTTGTGGGAGCGATGGGCGTCCCTTAGATTAGAAAAGACAAATAGGCCTAAAAGCATCAAAATGAACAGCCACAATTATAATATATATGCTTAACTCAAGTAGAAACGGCCCCTCACCTTCAGCGCGTCCTGGGTGTCGTCCATGCAGTAGACGCGGATGCTGTACTCCAGTGTGGTGCAGTAGACAGGTGCGAACAAAAGCAACCTGAGCCGTTTGGCAGCAGCCATGCTGAGCGACTCCCCCACAAGGGCAAAGCGGCCCAGATGCTCTGTGAAAACACGGCATGTCTCCGCCTCCAGCTGGCAGTAGTAAGGGTCAGACGGCAGCTCCTCCCCCACCTGTAGCACGTCCTGTCAAGGTGGCAGAGGTAAGGGGTTACATGCTGCTCCGGCTGATAGGGGCCTCGGCACCCATGCTAAGAAGGTGATCAGATATATGCTCCCAGAGGTATGAACTGCTAGCGCATCAAAATATCTCCCAGAGGTAGAAAGTTCAGGTCCACAAAGTACAAGTCCAGACCAAGATTTTGTTTCAACCAGCCAGTTGAGTACTCTGTCACAGTGACTCTTCATGTTCAAGTAGTTGGTTGAAACAAAGTCTTGGTCTGGATTTGTTCTTTCTGGACCTGAACTTTCCACCTCTGATGTCTCCTGGACATTTACACTTCATGTAGACTCAGTGGTCACATCTGCACGTAGCACCAGGCAGCACCCCATTTTGTCTCCAGAACTACTAGAAGTTGTTTGTTTTATGCCGTTTAGTGTTGTACGTTCAGCTTGTGTCCTTCCCGTTTGATTTAATGAGTCTAGTCATTCTCCTTCTTCTCGTTAACAAGGTGTTTTCAGCAACGAAACTGCTGCTGACCGAATGTTTCTTGTTTCTCACATTCTCTATAAACTGGAGACACTGTAGTATGTAAAAATCCAAGGAGGTTTGCAGTTCCTGAGATGCTAACTGAACCCTTTGGCTCTGCCTGCATGCTGTATATTGCTGTCATTTGCAACCACATGACTCTCTGTTTGGATGAACAGGCTGCTTGCATTAACCAGCAGGTCTTCCTAATACAGTGGCTACTGAGTTGACCGCGTATCAATGCTGACATCCAGTACACTCTTACCAACTTTTCCAGTTCCTCCGTACGTCAAAATCTTCTATTTCTACTACAACTAATATAATTATGGCTTATTCTACTCTTAATGTGAGTACAGAAATGATAACATTTAGTTATTTAAAAATCCCTGTATAATTACAGTATTGTAATTATAGCAACGGAATGTAAATGCAGCAACTTAACTCTGCGACAACTGCATCGATCTTCTACCGCGTCTAACAAAGTTGTCTGTAAAATGTACTTCTCTATGTGGTAGCGGCTCAAAATTCAAGAATGTTATATATTAATTAGCTTGATGGATATTATAAATGCCTAAAAATCTAACTATGGCTTTGTATCAACAAGCCCCCCTTGCTGGAATTATTCTGCTATTCGGAACACTGAACGCAAAGACGTGGACTTATGCCAAAGTTTTGAAAGAACACAACGCATTTGAAAATGAAATTTGCTTAATTTTTTGTCTTGATGTTTTTGAGTCTTTATGTTTGCATGTTGTGTTAATGTTTTTGCATTGAGTTAATATTGACGTGCTCTGGGCTTTCAAGGCCACCGTACAGTAGTCTATTTTCAGCAGTACATCAGTGGCAATAAACAAAAATAAATTACAGATTAAATTTCACAGCTCTTAGTTTTTGATTATCTGCTGGATGTCTGCATGTAATATCTCACTTTCTGGGATAATTACTCTATAACCCCTGAAAATCACATCCTCTTAGTGTTGTGTCTGTGACAATACGCCAATGACCAGGAATGAGGCTA
The DNA here is from genome assembly GCA_026781065.1 of Mormyrops boulengeri. Classification (NCBI taxonomy): domain Eukaryota; kingdom Metazoa; phylum Chordata; class Actinopteri; order Osteoglossiformes; family Mormyridae; genus Mormyrops; species Mormyrops boulengeri. Next base: position 8,120,402 of record JAODLD010000002.1, read on the forward strand.
TTGATGTGATCTGGAGAAGTATATTAAGCCTCTACGGGCCACAGAGATTGAGCAGGAAGAAGGCAGTGGTACAGGACAGGTCCATTTCCAAATAGGAATCAGGGCCTACAGTACAGTGACATCATACTGTAGGTTGGCAAACTGGCTTTAGAATTAAAGTAATTCTCAGGCAGCTCTGCAAAGTTTGTAACACTTTAAGTTTAAAAGGTGTGTAACCCAGTGGGTTAGGATGTGGTGCCTCTGATCTGAAAATCGCCAGTTCAAATCCCATGCTTGGCAGGCCCCTGAGCAAGGCCTTAATCCCCAGTTGCTCCAGGGACCGGATGACCCTGTTTCTTCAGCTGTAAGTAGCTTTAGATGAAAGCGTCTGCTAAGTAACTGTAGGACTAATATGTAAAAAGTTATTCGGCATTGGCAGTTGTAGCATCTTCATTGCTTGATTGTTCTGTAAATCCAAAATAATGCACATGGCCACGGAAGAGTATTTCACTCAGAGAAGCGTGTTTTTGGGGGGCTGCGCATGGCTCAGCGGGCCTGGACTGTGCCTCTGATCAGAAGGTCGCTGATTCAAATCCCCTGCTTAGCAGAGTCATTTCATCGTTGGACACTTGAGTGATGGCCTTAATCCCCAATTGCTCCAGGGACTGATATATAAATTGCATGTTCCTTTTGGGAAAAAAAGCATCTTCTAAATAAATAAAATATATATGACCATAAGCAGGCCTAGATGCAATAATAATTCAGCTTTACTGATATCGCTTGCATTTTACAGACACAGAAATGTGATTCCAAGTGAAATCTGACTTTCTTTTTGATAGAATAAAATCACTGAACCTAATGCAGTCTTTCCGATGGCAGTTTCAGATGCATACATAGCTGTAATTTGCAATAAGGACTTACATTTAATATTAACCTAATTATGTCAAAACTCCGTTACAGGCAACAAATCGATTTCATCGCTTGACTATCCTCCTCATAGTGGCACCTGGTGATATTACCATTAAATGTCCCACTGCTTTTTTAACATCTAGTCCCTTTATGCCTTGGTGTTAGGAAAATAGAACAGATTGTCTAAATGATGAAGACTGACAGTGGGGGAAAAAAATTAAATCATATGTTCATTACTGATGAAAATGTACACCTTTCCGATACAATAAATCATAGACTTTCAGTGGCACTCCCTCATAAAATCAACCTGCACTACTGTAAAATGAAAGACTAAGTGGCAAATTACAATCACTATTCACAATGTTTGGTTAATTTCACCTCTTTGCAACTTAACAGTATTGTTTAAAACTGCTGAACTAGATTATGCCACAGCACATTTACACATTATGTACAATGATGCACTTTGCATGCAAAAGACTTGCTGTATCTGTATGGAAATACTGTTGATTGTACATGTTTAGGCGCAGTGATTTGCATGTCAATGGTAACTTATTTCTTTGTGGGAATGAAGTGCTACTTGACAAAGCCACTGTTGACAGATTTATCGTTAACACTATCACTCCGTCTGCCATTGTTGCCAGATTTCTTTGATTGCAGTCTTTAATTTTCTGGCAGAGAATATCTGGAAACAAAGATGAGAAGTCAATTATACTAGACTGTTTTACTGCTTTGCATCATGGATGTAGTTGGAAGACTTTGGAATAAAGTAAAAGGGAAGAGAAAAAAGCAACAACTGCCAGGCAAACATCCTTTTCCTTTGTCCTTGAAGTGCTGCCAGCATTTAATTCACAAATGCAGCAAATAAATCATCATCGTGAATAAAGTGATACTTCAGTATAATGAAATTCACCTTATTAACATGTAATTATATTTATAACTTGAAGTAACTATTCAGAATTTCATTAATAGCGTGTGATTCTGAAATTATAACAAAAATATGAATTTCTATTTTGTCTGCAACAACTGCTAAAAAGCACTGCTTGGATCCTGTCTGCCTGATGCCACCAGTCTCTATAATGACCAGATTTGCCTGACCCCAACCCTAGCAAAAAATAAATAAATAAATAGCTAAATATTTATATAGTAATAACAGAAAAATACCCTAGTCAAGTCCAGTGTTCTCTAACAGTCCGTATGCCATCCATTTTTTTATATTTCAATTTATTTTCTGAACAATATTCAAAGATATTCTGCTTGTACTGTATACTTTGTAAATTTGTTTGCACTCTGTGCCTTCCTCTTTGTTTTGCACTTTACGTTTGTATCTATACTCTTTGTTTGTATCTGTGCACTATATGTACCTTTGTACCTTGGTGCTGTGTGCACAAGAATTTCCCTGGGATGAACAGAGGATATCGTGTCTTATGCAACAGTCAGAAAGTTCAAATACAACATAAAAAAGTAATGTTTTGTCATGCTACTATATGCATGCATGTGTGTGTGGGTGTGTGTGTGTGTGTATGTGTGTGTGTGTGTGTGTATATATATATATATAAATCATTTTTAAGAAGTGCATTTACTTCTTTTAACGCATGTTAAATTAAATAGTAACCTCTCAGTCTAATATAGATAAAAATCATATATTGTAATGATCTTGCAAAACCTGCAGGATTTTTTCCCCCAGCTAAGCTACTGTAGAGCTGTTATACATCTTGCTTTTATTTTTAAATAATTTAGCCCAAAACTTATTCCGACAAGGGTTATCAAGGTCAAGTTAAACAGTTCCCACTAGAGTGGTTTATAGAAAATGCTTTTAGAAAGGTGGGAGATCTCTTGTTCCAACATTAACCTTTTTAGCTCCATTCTGTCTCTATTCATAATCTTCAATTTAGAGCTTAGTTTGAAATGATAAGCTCACTGTAATCCAGCAATGTTTTCATAACCCCGATGATGAGTCCAAAATCAAATCTAAAATCTTTTTACATCAAGTTTTCCCTCTGAAATGCTGTGAGGGACACAGTGATTCACACTTCAGACTCTCATATAAATGCCATCTGATGAAAGCGCTATATTTGTGAAATGTATTGTATCACCACTTTACTCTAAGTCTGGATTTCTGAATCTCATTTCCAAGTATGAATATGAATTTGAATAACATTTCAAAAGTCTTCCATTTCTTCCCTCCTCACCATCTGCAAGAACATAGGCATTCATCTGATTATTGTAATATTTCTGAATTATCTTTTGCAAACTTCTATAATGTTCCATCAGCTTCAGCCACACTCACATTCCCTGTGTCTTAACAGGGAATGTGAGTTTAATCACTGATGATTAAAACATTACAGAGCTGGTTTTCGTTTGCTGCCAGTAAACTGCACATTACGTCTAGCAATGCAACTTGCTGAATGATGATGTTTAGGGTTAGAATAAACTGAAGTATTAAAATATGACGGCTTAGCTGAAATCGTGCAACACACCATGCTATTAAAAAAAAGAATATAACTATTGCCTGTTTTTCCTTTCAGTTTCTGTGTATGAATAAACATTCTCCTAATGACACACTAGGAAACTATAAAATAAACTGCAATGGTACTGTAGTTACTGATCCTAAATGATCAGCAACTGTCAGACCAAGGCATGCGATTTCCATGCTTTGTGGCAAATGGGGCTTCGTAACAATACCTCTTTAAAAGAGGCAGATGGAATGTAGTAGCAAGACCCACCTATCAAGTGGATGGCAAGAAACTGCCACCCTGTCTGTTAGATTGAAAAAAAAAATTGATGTTCACATTGTAGCCATGCTGACCTTTTACTGAATGTCATGCTTTATTCATCAGTTTTAGTGACCACCACTGCATGTAAAACAAAATTCAATCACGTCACTATTTCATAAATGTACTAGGGTTAATTAGTGCTACTTACGTCTCTGTTTTTCCTAAATTATCCCAGGTCAGTCAAATGTGTTTGCAGATGAACAGCTGGTAGATACCGGTATGTTCTTTCATGCTTACATACTTAGAGTCTTTGTTGCTTATTGTCCCCCGTCAAATTTGTTACTTGACCGTGAGAAAAAAATTACCTGGACAATCTACAGAAACCATAATTCAACGTGCAGCATGCAAATTAAAACTGACATTTTGAAATAAAAGCCTTATTATATATACACTTACTTAGACACCAAGTGTGATGCAATGTAAAGTAATAAGAACTATTATCCAAAAAAGTGCTTAAATAATGGTATTAAAAAGGTTTCCTGCAACACTACTAATATGACTTGAATTACCAAGAACTAACAATTCAATATACTTGATTAACATTACAATGACTTTAATTCGTTTTACACCTGAAAGAAATAATTATATGGGTCTACATTTGGAATTAATCTCAAGGTGGCTGTCAAAAAAGCCAAGTCTGTGCATCATATGTGAAGAGGGATTTTGCTGAAATTAAATATTAAAAACTGGCATAATTTCAGTTTTGTAACTGATTTAGATTAAACGGCAGTACAATATGATGAGCTGGCGCCTGAGCCTCTGCTCAGCCATTAGAGAAATGTGCAGTCGATGCAGTACATCTTAAAAGTTCTTCCATAAATAAGTAAGAAAAATGTATATTTCATACAGATCTGTAAAGATCTTATGCAAAGGTCTTTGTGAAGTGAAACTAAAGCAGAGCACTGCAGTCATATTGTCTGCTGCACTGGGGTAAGTGATCACACTGGCAAAGAGCACGTGGTTTGCTGATGCCTAGCACAAGCGAAGACTGGAGATAAGTGCTGCTTTAAGGGACCACTGGGATCTTCCCACAGAGGTCTGCCTTCTCACATGTCCGTTCCACCTCCTCTGCAGCCACAGAAGAGTGTTCTACTTCATAATGCAGTACAGTATCCCTCGGCCTTTAAAATGTTGACTCCTGTGACCAATAAATGTGATTCTCTCTCAATGAGAAAAAGTAGTACTGCAGCAAATGTACATCGCTTCCCGGTGAGGTCTTCTTTATTTTTACTATTGCTTATTAAACAATGTATCAATTAGCTTATTCAATATAATGAACACATTGCTACTTGCCCATTCTTCTTTCACTCTCTTCTATTCAAAAGCATGCATTTCAGCGTAGAATAAATGACTCTAGCTAGCAGACCAGGTTCTATCTTCAGCAGGACAAACTTTGATTTGTCCCTCCAGCTCCCACCAAACCTGTGGCCCACTGGCTATATTTGGGCCCGGGATGATTAAAAGTGGTCTTCTAACCCCAGCCTCAGACAGGCCAATTCATCCTGCAGACGCCCCGCTGCTACCACACCAAGGGCCTGAATAATTTATGCACAATATTGAACATGAAAGAAGACCCCCTCTCCCCTCTGCCTCCAGCGCCGCATTCTGAGCAGATCTACGTTTGGGCACTGCAGCCTTTACAAGGCCTTATTTGCTAAGCTCCTCCAAGGCATTGCCTTTGCTAAAAGGAGATACTACACGTCGTCTTAAAAAATCTATAGCATGAATGAAGAAAAATCCACAGTTATTATACATGTGATGTTTGCAATAATAAAAATAAAATTGCGAAGTAATCATTATTGCAGTTAAAATTTAGTATTTGTTGTTCTCTAGTACTGCAACTGCATTTAATACCAATAATCACAACACGCGTCTATCTAAGTCTTGAATTATCCCAAGTCGTTCACGTTGAATTTGTTGGTAAGTTGGAACAATAATAATAGAGCACATAATAGTAATAATACAGTAATATTAAAAGTAACGACACAGGGAACTGTACTGGACCTTGAGCTGACGAACAGCTGAAGCCACACAATGTTTTCACATCTGCGTTCGTTATTACGAACCGTTATTTATCTCAAATTTTTAATAGGCTTTATGGCAGTCCGTTTGGAAGTACACATTGTCCGTCGAACATTCTTAAACTGCTTGTACTTCAGTAACTTTAATATTGCCTACCGCTATAAATAGTCATAGTGGTTATCAATAAAAATGACTGATAAATTAATTCGATTCATCGTCCTTTATACGCATTGCCTGTTTATTATGTCCCCCACTAAACTTCTGGGTACCTCACCTCCCAAGTCCCCTCATATGACTGCTTCTTCAACCTCATGGCCCAGTTTTCGGGGTTAGCATCCGAGCAGTGGTTCATGCTAAGGATGACGGGCCGGGTCAGCACCACGCCTGGCGGTCCACAGCTCACAATGGGACTCAGCAGCGTCTGGCAGCCAGCCAAAGGTAATCTGGATTGGAAGATGCAATAGAAGGTCTTACAAGGGTAAACAGACACAGAACAAACTCAATCAACTCTACTTCCTACCTACAAATGCATTTGAAGGTAACGAATTAACAGAGATTTCAACAACGAACAAACAAGTGTATTTTAATGATACTGAAATGCAACTGCTACAGTATTTTTGCTATGAAATCCAACTCTGTGGTATCTCATATTTTTGGTGGTGGCAGTTGTATGTTGAATATTTAGAGAGTAGAACTGGACCACGTTCGGTCGATAAAATGCAATGAAAGCCGCCTAGCGTTGTTTGTTTATAACAGGGAATAATCAGTACGATAGAGGAATGGACCTACCGTACATCTTCCTTCCGCTGAACAGTCAGATAAATCTCATATATCTTCCCTCTGGGAATCGCCTCTGGGGGAATAAGCAGGCTGATTCCTGAAAGCAAACAAAGGAGGGAATGGAAGTATGAGGCCACGCTTGATTTTCTGTGGGAGAGTGCTACCTGGGCATTTTAAGAAGGGTCTGCCGGTGCTGACAAAACCAAATTCAGCTAACCAAAATAAAGGTCAGAGGTACCTTGTTCCACGCATATTGCTACAACTGCTAAGACTCCACATATTCTCCTACCATTCAGCCTGATAAATAAAGAGGCACACATAACGGTCGAATTTAAACATAGTTCAGACCGGGATTCAGCCTCAAAATGGATTTGAATAGAGCAAATGGGAATGTTCTAGCAAAACTGTAGAACTGTTGTGCAATTTTCTCCCAAAAAGTTCAAATTAAAGCATAGGTTTGGGCAAGGGACTATTTTACAGGAATAGCGCTTGAAAGGTATGTCTGCTTCCCGGAGATTGCAGAATATGCAGTTCAAAGCAAAGAAAATGGTGAGATGCGGTCAAAGTAAGGGGAAAACTGCAAAGGCAATTTACACATGTGAAATGGTTTCTCTCAGTAGGATGAACTTTAGGCCATTCGGCTGAAGATAAAAGGCCACTTCAAAGATCCAATATTCCACTTGTCAACATTCACCGCTTCACCAAATAATCTGCTTAATCTGTTAAGACCAAATAGTGTCTGAATGAATTAGAAGTCTACGTTAGTGTGTTTCACTTGAATGCGTGCAACTGAAAAATACTTATTTACAAACATGCCCGATTAATAACGGTTTATCAAATGCGCAAACATATTTGTTTAACTGCATGTCCTTTGACATGTATACAGTGTAGGCTAAGGAACATCTCACTAGCAATCAGGCGGGTCAAAAAGTCCAATGGACCCGCATGGTTCAACATATGATCACTAGTACAGTATGATCACTACATTAAATTATTGAATCAGGTACACTTGATATCCTTACACTGTCTCTTGACTGCCCCCCCCCCCCCCGCACCTTGCTCTACAGACATTATGTGTTATGACATCTTTTGCATTTTCACAAGTAGACAAGACATTTCTTTAAAATTAGACCATACCATATAAACCTGTCCACTGAAGTGCGTTGGAAACTGACTGAACGAGAGGCCGAGCAATAAAATGGCTTTTGCCCGGAGACTGACACGTAATGTGAGAGGGATAAGTAGCCATCATGACCAATAGAACCGCGGGCTTTCACAGCGGTAATGCGCCGTGGGGTCCCAGAGGTGATAAAGGAATAACCATTTTAGTATTGGTTCGCCAAATCACTGGCTAGTAGTTAGAGGTCAACATCTTCTTATGTCTTGATTATACCTTTCACTTTTGCAAAGCAGCGTCAGATGGCTGGAGCCATCAGAGGTTTACTGTAGTGTCTAAAAGGTACAGATGTAAAAGCCCTTAGATTACTCATTACGGAAAATTCATTGCCCTTATTTAACTGTAAATACCGTAACTCTATGTTTGTTCAGCACTTTAGTCTACACTCAGGTGTTGTTTAAAAGTGCTTTATAAATAAAAGGGACTTATTCATTGATCTCCAAACTTACAAGAATCCACACATTTTATAAGCAGTACTACATTTTCTTTCTTTAAGTCTGATTTTCTCGGAAGAAATAATTTTCGCATAGCTATAATATTGTCACAAAAAACATAATTAAAAAAACTAATTAATTCTGTCATCAGAGAAACACTAGTGTCCAAACATAATGTAAGTATTCTCAAAACGGATTGTGTTACAATCATCTACAACACAGTGATTGTCTTCCTTATTTTAGCTGTTATATTATTACATCATTAAAGGAAGATTCACTGATAATTACAGTGCGAATACAGAGACTTCCTAAAGATCAAAAAATGCTAATATAAACAATCCCATTTACATAAAAATGTATTGCTAAAACGAGGTCAGGTGGATCGTTATCATCTGTTAACTTTACATAATGGGTAGGGCTTATGTATGCAAGGCAAAAAAAGTTCCGGCCTCTGTTTTTGTTGTGAATCGCATTCTCATGAATGCCCTAGTAGCATACTGGCACTGTGTCACTTACTCTTCGTTAGTATGTTGTTCTAAGTAATTTTACATTTTATACAAAGAAAGGGTGCATGATGAATATTTTATTGAAAAATTACGGTAAAAAAGAATGAAATACTATGGTGAGCCGCACTATTGAAATGAACATTTTTCCATAGATTTAACAGGATGTTATAGTTATTTAAATATCGTATTATTTGATTGAAAAGCATGCTCTACTCCATACAGTGGCCAAACAGTTTCCTCTTGGCCATTCCATGTAATTTTTTGTGCATACATGCATGTCTGTAGGCAAAACAGACCAAAACTGTGGATTTACCTGTGTTTGGTATAGTGAGCCGTCCTCCTAGGAAGTTGAAAGTGCCGTAGGAGGTGCTGGCAGTATCACGGGGTAGGGTTTTGAAGTAGGTCTGAGTGGAGAGGCGATTCATAAAGTCTGCTGGATCCGATGGCAGTTTGCCATTGTGAAGAGTGTGGGAGCTGTTAGGCAGGGGGTCTAGAAGGGGGCCGTTGGTCACCGAGAACTTGCCGGCTGCCTCGTGTCGAGATCGGAGGCTACCTTGATAGCTGCTTGTGGTGGTGGTGAGATCAGGCTGGATGGTAAGCAAATGGGAGTTCTCTATTAGAACAAAAACAGACAGACTCCAGTGAAAATCTTCAAAGGCCACAGAGGGTAAAATACATTAAACAGCTCCGTTGACAAGAAAGCCCACCCAACCGCAAAGACTTGTTTGCTCTCTCACACACATGCATGTAAAGCTTATGATTTATTCTTAAACTCGTGAATTTTCCCTTCTCTATTGAATGCAGTCTTAAAAATGAATTCAAAATTACATATAAAGGCAACTTAGCAGTCACAGCACTTTTCACAGCTTTCATCATGCTGTTAAACAGAACAATGATTATGAAGTTACATATCTCTGTCGTTATAGATATTTCTAATGACTAAAGTCGCACTTCCTGCAAATCAAAGTGTCGGACATGTAAGCGCAATTGAATTGTGTGTACATTTTACAGCATTTTACAATAGAAAAGTCATGCTTCACAATTAATTTTTTTGTCACAGAACAATATTAGATTAAAAGGGAGCCCTTTCAAATTACGGGACATGTTGCAGTTATTGGTTACGGAAGAACAATGTGAGAAGTCTTCTATTGAATCCTGTCGCTAAAATCCACTGTTTCATTTTGGTCTGCCTGATTTGGAGAGTTAGCTTCTGGCTGACTTACTTCAGCACTGTAAACAGGAATTCCAGGGAAGAACGATCAGCTACCCTTTTGGAAAACCTGGAGCATTTAAAGAAAAGTTTGGAAAAAAATACTTTCCTAAGATTACACGATGGGGTGTTTTTTGTCATCACACTGGATATTACTTTCTATACTGGATATTTGGGAAAATGCTATACTTTATCCTCAGTCCTTCGCTTACTGAAATTTACAAGATACGGTGACATGCTGTTTCTCATTGTGTGTGTATGTGTGTTTGTGTGTATGTGTGTGTGTATATAGGTGTGTGTGTATATATATTTAGACACATACATATATACACATATGAATATAATGAAATTATGAGACTTAAAAGACATGCCCTGTAAATCCATTGGAGAATTCCGTAACAACGTGAGAAGTTTACCAAACATCATGACTGTTATCAAAAAGGGAATTTTGTTAGAGCTGCTCGTGCAAATTGTTGCCCCTTCTGGGACAGAGCATTCTGTGAAATTATCAAGCACTGTACAGTACTTGTCACCTTTGAGCTGGCAATGGGAGGTGGGGGCGGATTTTGGGACTCCCCAGGGGGTCTACCTTCCTTTCAGGTGTGCCCTAGCTACCGTAAATAGCACGCTGATGGTGCTCTTCGTCTTGGCAGTGCACCAGACGGAGGCACCTGCGAGAGGCTACTAAACTGGAAAATCTTGTGGGGTGGGTATCAGCTGCTACAGGGTGCTATTCCGTCCCCAGAGGCGTCTATGAGAATGTGCACACTTGCTTAGTTGTTGTCTCCTTGACTCTGAAACACTCTTGATTGCCCTGTAAACCTGGAAGCTTTATGCAATGGATGGCGGATGCCATTAACCACTCCCTCGAGCCTTTCTGGGGCATCTTTCTGGCATTCACCATGGCACGGGTGGCTTGCTTTACCCTTGTGCTGGCAGTGAAAAGGGTACAGTGCATTACCTTCATGGTTAAATCTTTAATTTTCTGATTCCTTGATCCTGCTGGAAAAAATAGCAAACTAACCCTCTGTAAATGATTTTACTGTGGATCCTGTTCCTTGAGGGAGGCAGTTACCAGACACATGGCATACGTGCTAACCCTTCGTACAATTGGGGAAGGCAGGGCATATACCCATAAAATATTCCTTCCCGTCTGATACACGGCATGCCCCATTATGAAAAACGGTCTCTCTAGCCGCAATTCCCAATCATTCAAGAGTGTGAGCCAAATTTTTATGACCATTTAATTTTCAACAAATTGCTTTTGTCTCTTTTCTGGCGTTTTCCCAGCTAGATATGACATTCAGTAAAACCACTGAGCCTCATAACTTGTCATCTGGGTTTCCAGTTTGTAAATGTGTGAACGTCTGTTGATTTACATCAGTTCACATCTGGTACTGCAAAGTTTAGCAATGTCATCTTTATGTATTATTATGAAAAAGGATATTTGGTAACACTTTACTTGACAGGGCACAAATACTTAGTAATAACTCTGGTATTGCTGAAGTACAAATCATGAACAAATCCTGAACAAATATAGTCACTACTTGAGATAAAAGATGCGTCAATTTTTATTAATAAAAAAAACTCGACTAGTATTTCACTTGTGTTATTCATTACTTGTTCCTTCTCGAGTGCCTTAGTATTTCCTTCAGTACTTCACAAAGACTTACAGAATTAATAGATATAGTAACAAATACAGTAACTGTTTGGGATGACAAATGCATCATTCATTAACAAATATGAGAAGTATTTAACTAACTAAGTTTCAATAACAGTAACAAATATAGTAACAGCTCAGGATAAAACATGCATCAGGATTCATTAGTGATGAATTAATATGAGAACAGTAAGTAACTAAGACTTAGTTTGTGGTTAATTAATATATAAGAAATAGTATAATACTATATTATTAGTACCCCATCAAGTAAATTGATACTGGATATTTTCTTGAAAGAAGCATTTATGCAAAGTTTGCAGTAAATGTTTAAATGTAAGTGGCCATCTCATTTCAGTCGTCCCAAAACTCAAAGCTATGCTCAGCCAGGAAGTGTCCTTTATTCTGAAACAAAACATCAGACAACTGGCAAGTGTATGTGGCTTTGTAACTTAAATCTAATTATCAGATAAACAATGGGACAATAACATGCACCACACAAGCTAGCTGATGTGAAAGATTGACCCTGTTAGCTGAATTGAAAACCACTGTCTGCTCCAGCAGGTTAGCCTCTGAGACCCACACACCTGGCTTGGTCGGTTTGATGCCCACAGGCTGGAAGCCGGTGGTGAGAATGGAGGAGTCCGCCACATCGGCATCCAGGCCCTCTTTCTTACGCCGGTAAACCAGGACCACCACGATCAGGAGCAGCGTCAGACAAAGAGCCACGGCCACAATGCCCACATACAAGGCCACATCCTCGGGGCCTGACACAGCTGTCGAGGTGGAAAAGACAGATAAAATCAATGAACACAGAATAATCAATATAATACATTTCTTATGACATTTCTGCTCAGAATACCACACAAAGGAATTGTACTGTTTCAGAGCTTTACAGGGGCCTTTTCAAATACTAAAATTCTGCAAAAGAGCACCACACAACTGGAATTAACATTCTACATACGTAAGCAGCCGTTTGAATAAATGTGTTAATATTTTAAAGATGTGTGAAGCCCACCTTGAGCCCTTTTTAACAGTCTGGAAGCACAACACAGCAGGACTAGGTTACACTCGTGAAAGTGAAAATGCATCTTCTAAATGGCATAAACCGGGGTGTCAACTCAACTGATCGTAATATTCAGAGGAAACTAATTGACTGCAATTAAAGTAGTATTGCTGTATTGCCATATGATTTAAGTTTTCCATCTATGTGTCATTTTATGGATTTATGTATTGATAAAACTAACCGTTTGAGGGAAGGGCCATTATTAAGAAATTCTTTGCATGTAAAAATGTAGTGGTGAGTTCAGTGTTTTCAACAAAATACTTTACTACATGATTCATACCCAAACACATATACCCGTTTTATAAATAGAAAATATATAAAGATAATCACATTTATTTTGAAATTCACTCCATTTGGGGAAATGCTGAAATCATAACTTTTTGACATTTTCACTACCTAACATACATATGTGCTACAATACCATTAAATTCATATTATATTATATTATTAAATGATGTTATTAATGTTAAATTATGGCCTGTGCCAGCCATTCTGCAATAAAAGGAAATGGTGGCATATTGCGTTGTATCAAACTAAACACTAAATTTAACGGGATGCGCTATTGAATTTGACTGGCATTTTTAGAGAGGTTGATGCTTAATGCCATCATTACTACACATGGAACACTGCTACAAAGCGTTCCTGAAAAGCTGCTGGACATGCCCTCTGCTATTTGTCTAGTTTGTTTATAGAATAAAAAGCCACCAGTAAAGTTCAAGCAGCTGTGAGCCAGGACGCCCAACGCTTGGTGACTTTCATCTTCCTAAGAAGATCCTCACAAACAGTTTATGTCATTGGCCAATTTGGACAGCAATCGTGTGAACAGTGGACTCCTGGCTTTCAAAGAACTTTCACATTTCTGTGAAACAATCCTTTTTGACGCAGCAGATGCGACAGTCCTCTGTGTGTAGTTATATATTGTATCTTAAGCTAGGATTAATGGAGGCACTGGCTCAACTGCTCGGGGCAAGGTGACCCTCTATTCCTATGTGAAAAGGGCAGATATTTTCCCCCTGGGGCAACTAGGGTAATTTACTAGCAAAAAGAACAAACAATAAACAACAACAACAGCGACAATAATAATAATTATAAGTACAATAATAATAGTAATGATAATAATTTATTATTTAATAATTATTATTCTGGGATAGGCTCCGGACCCCCGTGACCCCGAAGGATAAGTGGTTTGGAAAATGGATCTATAATAATAATAATAATAATAATAAAACAGCTGGGAATACATTCCAAGATCTACCGTGGAAAGTAGCAAACAATATATATAATGTTTTTTGTGTACATACATACCTATTTAATTTATAAATAACACACAATAAGACCATGTGCGACAATGAGTAATAAATAAAATAAAACAATAATAACAATATACTGCAATAAAAGTTCTGTGAATGTGGTCTCTCTCTTTCTTTCTCTCTCTCTCTCGAATGAATGAACGGGATTTTAATGTTTTTGCTTAACCCTCAACAGACAATGAAGCAGTGAAAAATGCTTCTCTGTTCGTAGTGTTATGGGGTATCGGCGGGAAGGCACGGGGCCTGTATAACAAAGTAGGATTTCTTGGTTAGCTAGATAACTTGTCGGATTTAAGGTGTCCCCGTTTAAATTAACTTCATCTCCGTTCATTTACATTTAGCCCAGACTACCTTAAATATGACTCGAAAATGCAGCTTTGTGACACAGGCCCACAGTGTCATGTAAACAAGAGATGGAAGGGATTTATGTGGTTACTCAACATGTTGCTGCCAGGCAGCTGGTCTAGTTGCAAAAAGGCCAAAGCAGACAAGCAGGAGGCCTCAATTAATCCATGTATTCATTCAATAAAAACTTAAAGCTCAAACATATCAATCTCAAGCTCAAACATATCAATATTAAAATACACAAAACAGTACTACATATACCAGCCATAGATGAGACAGATGACAAGCTTGACTACGGGTACCCCGCAAACATGAACCAGCTTTTGTTCCCGTTTTACCCGTCTAACAAAATTTCAGGGAAAAGAGAGCAAATACCTGCTTTGTATCCTCCAGTGAAATGGTCATTGTCCTAATTTATACTACAGAGGTTTCTTTGAGGGACAAGTTCAAGATACTTAAATAACCACCCCCCTTTGCCTTATATCCCCCCACCACACACAAACACTGCATTCCGGGAGGCAGCTAGCTTTGTCTGGGCCCTTTCCTACACAATCATCTGTCTTTGCTCCGTGATGTACCATTTTGCTGCTTATCAATGAGGGTGACACTATCAGGAGTTTCAGGTCCTCTCTGCAGGTCTCAATCCGAGCTTTCAACCACCACTGTCCTTGACCGCTAGGCATGCCAAAACTCAGAATACCAAGCACTTTCATTAGCACAGATAATTAAGTTTTGTATTCACATGGATATTGTCTCGCTTCTCCCTAAAGTCACCACATTCCCACTGGTGTGTCTCCTCGAAGATTGAGGATCTTCTTGGCCAGGTTCTCTCAAATGAAGCACCCTGACATCCGCCATGTATTTTATCTTGTCACTCTAGGCCGATCCTCTCCGCTCTTACCACATACCTAACATTAAAATATTACAACATATGATGAACATGATATTTACCTTCCTAAAAGTTAAGGGACCATTCCTAAAGGACACAACTTCAGACGTTTTTATATTGCTTTGACATTTGGATGAAGTCCGAGTGAGTGTAGATAAACTTGGAAATATTGTTCCTGCACCCATAGCAAAGACCTAGCCTTGACACACCCTCGTTTGTGCCTTTGAACTCCTTGGGAGTTTTAATTGATTATATTTATCTAGCCTGAGACTCTACGTAGAGCCACTGAGTTGCCCTGGGTGAGGGTCTTACAGTGCATTGGCTGTACCGCTGCGTGTGAAGTGGAAATGACAATGACGGCTTTTTCTTGGAGAGGTGACCGACACTTCAAACTGCAACTAGAAGCCGCAGGCAGAGGAAATGCTGCATGTTACAAGAAAAATCCCTGCTCACGGTCACCCACCCTGCCCATCCTCACTGCCAGCGTGGGGGAGGCTTCTGAGGAACTCACAAGTGTGTCTTTTTTAACACTCGTGGGTCAGTGGATATGCATGAGTTAACAATTCACAGCGGTAAGAGCTACTGGAAAGAGAAATCAAAGTCTCATGTCGTCATTTTGTGATTTTATGACTGTCAATCAAAATGATTAAAAATCACTTCACACCTGCTTGGAATGCAGTGATCTTTACTAGGACAGTACTCCTGTTCAGGGAAGCATGGCAATTGAAATTGTGAACACCACCATTAATTACGATATAATAACTGATGTCGCAAACTCTTGCTGGTATAATAAGTGCATATTTATGTCATCACAGGAGAGTTTCTGAAGATATAATGCATAAACAACTGAAGAATAGATTTGTGCTCGACAGTTTCTAATCATTTATAATGTGCATAGTTGATGCAATTCTAAGCTCTTAAATATTTCAAAGTTCATTATACAAATTAAAGCAATAATCATTTCATGCCGTCCTAATTTCCCCTGGCTCAGTTTTCCAAATTAATGTTTCTTGGAGTAAAACATAAATGTTGCCTATTTTATCCCTTTTTTGCCCTCTAACACCTGGTTGAAATTTGCATATTGGCCATAAGCCAGATTTTTCATTATTTCTCCAGACTGCCCAGGGATGGTGGCAGCTCGTGGTGAGATCTCACTGCTATGAAAAATCCCATCACTGGAATCTGTGAGGTCTAGTGCTGAATATGCTAGGAACAAATGCCCCCCTTCTCTGACCCCATCTCTCTGTTTAAGAGATCAGAAAGCCAGCAATTATTAAATGTGACGTGAACTTTTCAGCTTAATGACTGAAAGCAGAAATGTCTCTGGGCTCACTTACAAAGCACTACCAGCTCACTAGATAGAGATTTGCGAAAGGCTCACAGAATAATTGCAGATTAGTTTCACATATTGTCAGAAAAGGATAATCTGAAGTTACCTGTCCAATTCTCTTACTTTTTGATGATACAATATTACTTTTATTTTTGGGTGGGTTGACCCTGAATCTTTATCTATGCAGGATGAAAAGCTATTTCTACTGGAACTGAGAGAAAGCTAAAAATTCCTCAAATGCTGAGTGTAAATATTGAAATGCTTATTTCTAGAAGAGAGAATTGTGTGCTCAGATTTACAGCCTTAAAACAATGGAAATAAGAAATAGTATATCCATAAACATGCCTAATGTATTTACTGTGTAATGCAAACATAAAACTGTTTTTCAATGTGAGGTTAATTATTTAAAAATCTAAAATAAAAGTACTTAGGAGGATAATAAAAGAATATCTTAACTGGAAGAAAATAAGTATCTCATATTAAGGCATCAAAAATTAATAGCCATAAACAATGAATAAAACAATTATTAAATACTTCTGTTTTTTTAATTTCAAAGATCATTTTACACATGAACTCGCATGAACTCTATTTTATTTAAAACATAGAAATATGTTTTGTCAAATTTATACCAAATAAAAATGCTAAATGTATCTCAGTTTAGAATCATTAATATGTGAAACAGAAAATATGAAAAACTAAAGAAAGAAATGTGTTATTCATGTATAGACAGAAATTAAAGAAATGTTTTCTTTTTAATTATCTCCTATTCATACACACTTAAGCTTGAAAAACAATTCAGAAAAATCTCTGGGGAGATCTTCTTTGTTTTGTTGTGGAAATTGTCTGTTTTGTTAAGGCTAAACCCTACAGCGGGTCTGTGGCAACAGGCTGCATTAAGAGGACATCCCATAATCTAGTGTTTCCATGGCTCCCATTGTCACGCCCAGCCCCGATCGCCCTCATGTGGACCACACCTCCTTGTTAACCCCGTGTGGAATCCTCCCGTTTG
>JAODLD010000002.1:8148777-8160326 GCA_026781065.1 Mormyrops boulengeri
CAGTCACCGATCTGGGCCGATCATACAAAAAATCGGCCGATTCCGATCACTAGCCGGTCAATCGGTGCATCTCTAATATAAACCTTTATTCGATATTTGTCTATAAATCACGTTTAGAGTCCACAACCAGCTATTTATTTCAGAACATGGCCTTTTCATCCAATTAAATCATGTGTCAAAAATATGATAGTTTATCGTTATTCAGACAAGAGTATAGAAGAAAACTGTTACGGATCATTGCACACTGGAACAAGCATCTAAAATTGTAAATTAGAGAAAACACAACATAAATGCTGGCATTTCTCCAATGCTTTTTTCCAGTGAAAATTGCTGAAACCATTTTTACAAACACAAATAAAAGTGGAGGAGTATCACTGCAGTGTTGATACGGAAAAGCACTGCATATTTAAAAAGACACAGAATCAAAAAGCTGATAACAATGTACCACTTTCCGAAGAATGCAACCCCATTTTAGTCTAGGGCCAATTTAAATGAACAAGGGATCCTTCTGTGTTTACGTTTAAACTGCAATAAAAAAAAAAGTGATGAAGAAAAAAATACACAAGAACAATGGATAAGCAAGTCCACAAAGCTGCCATTATATAGAATGACCCTGACCAGTAATCCATTCACGTTTGATAAATTTACAGAACTCACAAAACATAGGGTTCTAAACTGTACTGCATGATTCCTGGGATATTTATGAACGATTGTTTATTTAATGGTTTAAGGGGACGATCTTTCTTACATTCAGCACCTTTCACACGACAGTCAGTATTTATATTTATTTCTAATGGAAGCAATATCTAAGTAAAGTTAAGCAATTTCTCAAAAGACAGCTTTTCTGTCTTGGAGAAGAGCATTCCTCCCCACCTACCTATTCATTCAGTGAGCCTGATTCCTGCCCACTAACCTGCCTCTAGTCTGTAAATAATGATTTATATCAACACAGGGCAGGAAGTGTGTTTTGATAAATTGGGAAGAACTCTCAGAGGTAATTTTTAGGTGCTGCAGCTGTCGGACCCTGTCTCTGGGAAATGACAAATGAGGGGAGGGTCAGATTCCCGGGGGGGTACAGTATCCCTGACAAAAGAACAGCAGCAGTAAGGTGCTTTTGTATTAGGTGCACAACCTGGCCAATTCCACAGAAAGAGCGGGATTCAGCACTGAGGCGAAGGCTGAGACCTCTATTGCAGAATTTTATTACAGTGATTCCTTTCCTCAAACAAATTTGGGCACAAAGTGCAAACCTGTAGCACTGTGTGCTCCCAATACAGCGTGGTACGGCCAGTCTGCTCCAAATACAGCGTGGTACGGCCAGTCTGCTTCCAATACAACGTGGTGCGGCCAGTCTGCTCCCAATACAGCGTGGTACGGGCAGTCTTTTCCAAATACAGCGTGGTACGGCCAGTCCGCTCGCAATACAGCGTGGTACGGCCAGTCTGCTCCCAATACAGCGTGGTACGGCCAGTCTGCTCCCAATACAACTTGGTACGGCCAGCATTCCAGACCTTCTATTCTCCACACGTACCGTTAAATTTACCCCTTATAGCCACCGCAATGTGTGAAAATCTTGCCCTAATCCTCCTAAATCTATCCATGCAAGAAATCCCAGTGGTAGTGTGTCAAGCTCTCTTCAAATTCTGTTATTTTTATTCACCAAGCATTGTAATATTGGGTCTTTTTACTTAAAGAGTGATGTTAGGTCAGGTTCTTCTTAAATTACACAGGCTGAACATGTCTTAGATGTGCTCTATCACTTCTGTAATGAAAGCCAAGATGGGCTTAAGTGGATAAATCTTCTCACTTGGGACTAAGACCAACAAAGGTTTCAATTTCCTTGCCTGTTTACTGAACATTCTTACCTACTGGTCAGCAAAGCTTTTGCGTCACTAAACATTTTCAGCCCCACGCTTTTCAGGAAGTTCCAGCTATGTCCACCAGACAGCAGAAAAGCTAATATCAGTCGCTTCACAATTCACGATGTTTAGGGGATGCAGATTCAGTGCAGATTTAAATGATCACATCAACAAGTGACATTCGTCTTCATCAAACAGGGCCTGGTACCAGTTAAAGAAGTCATCTAACAAAAACAATTAAGACAGGGGTCTCCAACTCCAGTCCTGGAAAGCTATTGTCCACCTGTGTGTGGCTCATCAGAAGCCAGGTAGGACAGAAAACCAACTGGATAGTAGCTCTCCAGGACCGGAGTTGGAGACCCCTGACTTAGCTTGACATGTCATTAGCATTGCCGAAGATTTTTCATCTCTGTAGGAGAGGATCATTTCAAAATCAAGGGAAATGAGTTTAAAGTTAATGGTTTGTTTCTGTTCTGCACATATGGTCTCCACAGCAATTTCTCCTCCCTTGTATTTTGTCTTTGGTACAAAATAAGAATGCCGTTGCCCCCGCAGTTATTCAGACTAACGGTGCCATTAGGGGCATGACTGAATGCCTGCTGGTTACCTGGGCATAGAGCAGTGCAGCTGGTTTTCTGGACATTCTGCCCCTCGCAGGAGGTCCCTCCGTTCAGGGGGGTAGGGTTGGTGCAACTTCGGCTCCTCTTCTGCCAACCTCGGCCACAGGTGGCGCTGCAAGCCGACCACCCTGTCCACGTGGACCAGCCGCCGTTGACTGTCCATAAGTATGCGGGGGAGGGAAATGAACAGAGCGGCCAGGATTACCTGACGGGCACTGGAGGACAGGAGAGCCTTCTCCTGTGTCCCTTCCAGAAAACTTTGCAACAGCAACACTGGAATATCTACCAGCTGTTTTCAGGTAAAAGCAACACTGGTGTCTAAAAAACAACAGTGCACCAATGTTTCGCAAAATATGCACTGAATCCTGCAGGAGCCTCTATCCAAAACGGATAGAGATTAGGCTTGGGCGGTATGACGAAGGTATTATTTTTAATACCATAAAAAAATACAGACCTTCCTCTTTCTATGAAACTGATACAGAGATACTGCATTGAGGCAGTGTATTATACTGCACAGTGTTAGCAGTGACTGGAACTTTACTTAAGGTTAAAAAAAAATCCACATTCAACCAGCATGTGTAGGATATTGCCACAAAAACAAAATGTGCAGTGAATGTTGCAGCATGCAAAACATACATGAAACCTAGTGCGCATGTGGCCGCGGATCGGGCGTCTCCTCATTACCTAGCCCCCAGCTTCCACACTGATGAACCCGTTTAGACTATCTCTGATTCCGGAGTTTACAGTAGCCTACATGATTCATTCCTTCTTAAAAAAAATAATAATACTGTCACAGACCATGTACCAGGAAGGAATGTCTAGAAGGTATGACGACTTGAAAAAAAAGATACCGCCCAAGCCTATTACAGACACAATAGTGTCACCAAACACATTACTACTTGTGCCAAACAGAGTTATTGGTTAACCTTATTCTTCTGTGAGTTGATTTGGTGAATTCTCTTTTCATATCTCTTTTATTTTACCGCCTATAGAAATCTGGTCTAATTTTGGTCTTACCATTAAAATAATTACTGGTGATGCAATACAACGCACATGGAGTACCAATTTGCAGTTCAAGTCTTATAAACATTAACTGTAGATATCAATGTGTAAATATGGACCATGTATATATTCCTAAGCTGCATTCACCAAAAGCATGGAAGGCCTGGACCGAAAGCTAGGATGTTATTTTGGGCAGTTTTATTTTGTAATTGTTTTTAATAGTATAGAAATTCAAATGCAAAATTCTTCTTAAAATATGATATTTTTTTTTTGTTCAATAAATGCAAACTTTTCAAAACGTCAGTCTGCTTTTGCCTTTAGAATATGTTTCGAAGAATGGACTATGCCCACAAAAATTTTGATAAGGAAATGATTCCTCTAGCATGTTGTTGCGATCAGTATTTTAAATCCTTCAGCAGGATTTCCTAAGCATTTCAGCATTCACTGCATGTGAATTTTTATAATTTTTTTGCATACATAAGACATATCAATGACATGGATTCATTTTAAACTATTATTTGAAGAAAACTACCTTTAACAAAATATCTGGTTTTCAAGTCTGACGTTCATCAACTTTTCTGGAGATTAACCTTCCTGAGTTTTAGAAGAACAGTATCGCACGCATTTAAACCACAAAAAACACCCATTCAGAATCATACAGAACACTGAACCATCCTGTGTCAGGGTAAGGACAACGGCAACACTGAAAAATGTACACCCTGGGCAGGATGCTAGTACATCGCAACTATGTAAGTCCTGTGCTGTAAAAACATTCATACTATTCTTTAATTATAATACTGTATAATGGCACAAGGACACCAAAGGATGAACTGTATACTAGGGCTGGGCGATATAAACGATATATCGACTTATCATAATGTAAACGATAAAAAAAAAAAAAAAAAACTTTGATAAACTGTCATTAAGGAATGTCGCATGACAGCACGTCACAGAAATGAATGCGATTCCAACCAATCATATGGCAGTCTTTCAAGACCTAACAACCTATGCCCAGCAAGACACAGCAGTATTCACTGAGTTAGTGGAACTTGCCATATGTTACTGTTTTGGTAAGATCATGAAAAAAAGTAGATATTGTGGATACGGTAAAAAGCTGTTGGTGGTGTGGCAGTACTTTTTGCAGTTTAAGTTCAAGCAATAGACAAATGCTGTGTATTGTAAACTAGAGGTCTGCGCAAGATGAAATTTTAAGTCCCACACCTGCAAGATTCCGTGTAGCTCCCGCTAAAGCTTGTCATATTTTGTTCCTCTCTTGCCCTTAACGTCTCACTACCACCCGCAAAGGAAAAACATGTTTTGGTTCACGATTATGCTCATTTTTACATTAAGAAAAAAGACAAACATAAAGTCTCAACAAACAGGCTACATTTAACATTTAACAGTTAAAACAGGCTACGTTTTTTCACATAACAGTAGGCTAGCAATACACATAGGTATATTTCACCTGCAACGATGTTTGCAATAACAGGTTGTAGATCTGCACAAACAAGATCCACACTTCTGATTTGCACACGTAGCCATTGTGAAACGGTTCTCATAACTATTTTTGAACTTCACCGAATCGTGATTGGTCCAGAAGAAAATTTCTTGTAAAACTGTGAATGTTATTAAGGTTAATATGGTTTTGCTAGATATCGTCATGGAACCAAGGCTGTCAGTCACGTGGCACAGGTTGACAGCTGGTAGGTAATGTTTCGACGGTTGAGTCAAAAATAAATTTTTTGTTGTTATAAAGTATGTAAAATTTGTTTAGTGTAAATTATTATTAATAAATTATTATTCTGAGTGTGTGAACATGTGACTATGAATTTATATGTCCTTCTGGGTAAGGTTTTTCTGTGAGTGTTATGTTTATATAATAATAATAATAAGTTTTATCTATATAGCGCCTTTCTCACCCTCAAGGACGCTTTATATGTGCTTTTCTCAGCTGACAGAGCCATTGACAGGGAGCGGGCAGACTATATACACTATATGGACAAAAGTACTGGGACACCTGGCCATTACCTCCACAGGAGCATTTACGACATCCATTATAAACCCATAGGCGTCAATATGGAGCTGGTCCCCTCATTGCAGTTATAACAGCTGCCACTCTTCTGGGGAGGCTTTCCACAAGATTTTGGAGTGTGTCTGTGGGAATTTTTGCTCATTCATCCAGAAGAGCATTTGTAAGGTCAGGCACTGATGTTGCACTTGAAGGCCTGGCTTGCAATTTCCGTTCATCCCAAAGGTGTTCAGGGCTCTGTGTGGACCAGTCAAGTTCTTCCACACCAAACTCACAAAACCATGTTTCTATGGATCCTTGCTTTGTGCCCTGGGGCACAGTCATGCTGCAACATAAAGGGCCTCCCCCAAACTGTTCCCACAAAGTTGGAAGCATTCACTTGTCCAAAATGTCTTGGTATGCTGAAGCATTAAGAGTTCCCTTCACTGGAACAAAGTGCCCAGCACAACCCTTGAAAAACAACCCCATACCATTATCCCTCCTCTACCAAACTTGGCACATTTGACACAATGCAGTCAGGCAGGTAACATTCTCCTGGCATCCGGCAAACCCAGACTCATCCATCAGACTGCCAGACAGAGAAGTGTGATTTGTCACTCCACAGAACATGTTTCCACTGCCCCAGAGTCCAGTGGCGGCGTGCTTTACAGCACTCTATCTGACGCTTGGCATTCGGCTGCTCAGCCACGGAAGCCCATTCCATGAAGCAGTTTTTGTGCTGGGGTTAATGCCAGAGGACGTTTGGAACTCTGCAGTTATTGAGTCAACAGAGCTCTGGCGAGTTTTATGCACTTTATGCCTCAGCACTTGGTGACCCCGCTCTGTAACTTTACGTGGTCTGCCACATTGTGGCTGAGTTTCTGTTTCTAAAGGCTTCGACTTTGCAATAATATCACTAACAGTTGACCATGGTATATCTAGCAGGGAAGAAACTTTGCAAACTGATTGCAAAGGTGGCGTGCAATATCACGCTTGAATTCACTGAGCTCTTCAGAGTGACCCATTCTTTCACAAATGTTTGTAAACCTGACTGCATGGCTAGGTGCTTGATTTTATACCACCTGAATTCAATGATTAAGCGGTGTGTCCCAATACCTTTGTCCATATAGCGTTGCACAAAGAAAAGAAAAGGTGTATATTAATTTCAGTTTTTTGTTATTGATAAAACAGAAATAAACTTCGGCAATCAGCTGTAGCGGTGCCTCATCCGTATTCATCAGCTGCCAGTGAAGAGAAGAAGGAAAAAAAAATACAACGCGGAATAAATTGGTGCAGGTGTCAAATGCTAATACAGTGACAGCAGTCGACAGCAGACACGGGCACATTGGCTGGCGTACACACCCTTTACACTCATACTTGCAGTGAACGTCAGTGCAGTCTGGCCCTTCGAAACAGAATTCACACTGCGTTTTAGTGCTAAATGCCAAACTTGTGCCCAGTGTCTGATAGCACTTTGTTGTGTTTGCCTCAATGGGCAAAGAGCACGGAGTTCCCATTGTGGTTACAATGGAAAAGGACTGCCAAATATCTAATTTCCCCTTACTTAGTTTGACAGTTTTGTATTCACCTCTCCTTAAGCAGACACTTACATCTTCAGGCGTTAAATATTTTCGTGCTGCTCTGCCACCATTAGCTGGGCGCTCATGAGAGTGATGAGGAACTTGCCAAATGCTATCATCCTTCAGAAAGTTCCAGGATAGACTGGCTGTGCAAAAACTAAATTAGGCAAGGCAGCGCATTTTTCTTTGTCGGAGACATTTTTTCTGTTCACTCACGAATATGAATAACAGTTTGATACGATAACAAAAAAGTACATTTGAATTCTTTTTGCGGGATCCCGCAAGTCACTTCTATTCTCTCGCCCCTTCAGACATATCAGTTACTTCCTGCTCTGGTCTTGCATTCAACAATGAAAATTCGTCCCGTGCTGCACTTTACTGCCATGGAGCCCATGGGAATACAGACCTCTACTGTGAACTACACCGAAAACTAAAATTGGAAAGACTGCGAACTTATTTCACCACTTGAAGCATTGCCATCCAGTTGAACATACAGAATGTGAGTGTTTACAGTCGTGAACATCAGCAATTAAGGATTCCGCTTTCAAGCTGAAGAAAGGCAGGACAAATTGCGTCCCATATTGTTTAAAAATGGGACACAGCATTTTATTTTTCACAATGGGATGGGTGACAACCCATAATAAGGTCAAACCGGCTCCCTGGGAGGGGCAGCGAGGCAAAGAAAAAAACATTGCAACTTACATACACTATGACATTATATTGTTGTATTATTGCATGATTTGTCCATTTAGATGTCAGATTATATTTCAGTTTGCACCCCAGCTTGTTGTCTCTTTAATGTTCTGAATCTATTTAAAGGCGATTCTATGGGTTTATTAAGCAAAAAATGGGCCTTTAAAAGTTTAAGTAAAGAAATAATGGCTTAAAGTATGTCGTGATAATTATTGATTTTGACTGATATGAAAAAATTAGTGTCATAAAATAGTTTGCCATATCACCCACCCCTACTGTGTACACAATTATTTTGTATCTGCATAGTGATGATATAAATCATAGCAAGTAAGGCACACAGTGTAGAAAAGGGGGTGATTGAGATGAGGAGGGAGAAGGATAGGTGTTCTGAACATTACTGATGGGCCTATAGTCAGCTCTTTGGACACACATACACACATGTGTTCATTGTAATGATGCTTGCTAGTGCTGATAGAAGGAAAATTCTGGTGGCAAAAAAGATCCAATTAATCTACTTGTTTTTAGGCCAAGACCCAAAATCAGCAGAATCCTGGTTTAGAATCCATGTGGAATTTCTCTCAGATTTGAGGCTCACTTTTGTAAACTCTGCAGAAGCTCTCTTTTCCCTTTCCTCCCAAATTATTTTGCGCAGGACTTGAAATCAGACACATAGTGCTTAATTACTGGGAAGCAATCATTAGAAAATTGCATAGAACAATTAAACCCTCCCCGTTAGACAGCACCCTGTAACAAGACTCCACTCATCAGCAAGTAGATTAGCAGCCACGGAGCCCTGATCACTAGTCTGGTTTACTCTGTTTTTTTTTGCCAAGTGCTTTGCTAATTTCTTCCATGATCCCCCTATGGTCTGCCTGAATCATTTCCTTATCCCTTTTGTAACTGATTGCCCACCTTTGCGAGTTAAATCGCTCTGCTCTTTTTCCCCTGATTACTCCTTACTGCCACAGAGGGCCACATCAATTGGGTCTCGTTAAAATGCATATCTGGGCCCTTTCGATCTACCTTAAAAAGCACAGCAATCAAAACAAACCTCATGCAGGCCAGTGCGGACAGTCAGGTAGTACAGGACTCTGGAAAAGTTTCATTAACAAATCACAATTTCAACAGCAGTGCCATTACAAAAAGGACTAATTATTCTTGAGGGAAGAGTAACATTAATTCTTTTTATTCTGAACAATCTGGCTACAATTTTATTTCACTTCAATTTTACAATAGTCATAAATTAGACATAATTTCACACATTTTATGGTTTTTAAAACTAAATCTGAGTTACTAAATCGAGACAGTTCACAAAATGCCTCCAGGGAGAATACACTGATGGGCAACTCACAGGCAATATTATCGTGCTCTGGGGGCAACTTCATGGACTGAATATGTTTAAAGTAAATAACACAAAATAATGAACTCACACACACACACGCACGCACGCACGCACACACACCCATCCATCCATCCATCCATCCTTCCATCTCCACTTGCCTGATTCAGAGTCGTGGGGGTCCAGAACCAAGGTAGGAAATAACCCAGCACAGCGTTCGAACCTATAGCAGGCTACAGACACTCATACTTTGACAATTCCAATTTATCTTTGAACTGGATTTTGAACTGGAGGGGAACCGGAAAATCAGGAGGAAATCCCAAGTTAACCCGAGAAGAACATGCAAGATTCAAACACGTCGAGCCGTGGCAAAGACTCAATCCCCAAACCCCTGAGGTGCGATGCAACAGTTTTAAAGAATGTGATCTATCATATTTGCATTTGAGTAATGTAGCTTTCAAACTAAGCTGAGTGTTATGTGTGTTGCTACTATATATAGTACTGAATTTATGCCCATGACACATGCACCAGCTTGTATGTCACCAGCTTTTGGGTAAATATGTACCTAAAATTTAGCTAAAGATATAAACCTCCTGCTGCTATTATATACAATCCTTTAATCAAACATTTCTGAAAAGGTATTAGCTTGTTTTTAAACAAATGTAAGCCCTGGCAAAAAGACAACAAAAACACCAGTTGTTGCCTCTCACCTGTTGTGGAAAAGGTGCTTTCACGACTCTGTTGTTTGTAATTACCGTCTCTAATCTGCATACTCCCGATATGTACACAATTTGTTCTGTTCCCTGGGACTGTCACTAATAAGGCATGTCCTGTTCCTGTGCATTTTGATAAAGGTCAGTCTTCTATCAATTCAATTAATTAATTATTCTTTTTCTGAACCAGCTGTTGAGTAGGATTCTTAGCTTCTTATCCATCGGGCTTTTATTTTGTAACATTTATTTGTCACCATGGAGAAGATTACATAATAACAAATGGGTGTCATTAAGAACTCATTGCATTTGGGATTGGATCTGGAATTGGGCCAGTAAGCAGTATTACTTATGTGAAGTGTGTCAATGTAATATTTCTGTCTTGAAAGCTCGCTTCACATGTGATTATGTGCCATCGGCTTGTGTTTAAAGCAAACACTTTATGACGACCTTTTGTGGAAATCCATGCTTCAGAAGGGCTTACCATAAACAGTGACGGTGGCTGATGAGCTCTTGCGCCTGGCCACGATGTTTTTGGCCACACACGTATAGTTCCCCGTATCTGCGAGCCGGGCCTGTTTGATGATCAGGTTGTGGTCCACGGTGATGAAGTAATTGGGGTCATTTGTGGGTTCAATCAATTCCTCATTCTTGAGCCACTCCACCTGGAAATGGATTACAGGAGATTATTAAGACAATCTGCTGGGCGAGATGTATATTTGGCAACGATAATGTCAAGAATTGTAATTATAATGATGAAGTAGGAGAATTAAGAAAATCATTTTTTACAGTGCAGGTTAAAACAACAGATATTGCAGCAATAGTTTGGGAGATGACATGCCAGTAAGATAATTAAAGATATACCTGAAGACTGCTGAATTTATCATGACTTTTTGATTTGAAATGTGACATCATTATTCTGTACTGCATAACTGTATTATATTAGCACTTCTGTAGGTTTTATTACAGTAAATCTGTTTGTATATTAATGGCCTGAGTTCAGTTTGACATCAGATAGCGTAATATGCAATATCATTTGCAAGATAAAATATTTGAAATGCAGATAAATAAAACAGATAGTGTGTCTGTTAATACTGATCATCTTTAATCTTTAAACTTAAAAGAAAACCAAACAGCTAGCTATAGTCTGTGCAAACAACGATAATAAGTGACTGGTGTCCTTCACATCTGTATACAGACAGATTTGATTCTGCTCTGTGTGTTAAGATGCAATTAAAATTCTCACGAGATGTTGGCACAAGTAAAACCAATGGGTAACTCAACAACTGATATACGATTGGGTGTGGAATAATTAGGAATGGGTCTGTTGGCCTTTCTTCACCTCAGCCGTGGGGACACCCTCTGGAGGCTGGCAGCGTAACAGCACCTCCTGGTCCAGGGCTACCTCCTTACCAAGTGGCTCCTCCTCAAAATTCTTCCTCAGGTCTGTACACAGAGACACAATGAGCCCTGCTTAGGAATGGGAATGTATAAGTGTTAGAAGTGTCTATAATAAAAATGAGAAGCTCTTGCTGACTACTGTTACCTTCAGGCATCTCTTTTGGGTGGAGTCTAATATTGAGAGGTTAAACGTAAAAATCCCTGCGCCGTCTAGCAGTAAGTCCTTTAAGTGTGCAATTGTATGCATGTGTGTTATGTGACTCCTGGTCTTAGAGGAATGTCGTATGAGGAGAGGTTAGCTGAGCTGAATCTGTTTAGCCTCGAGCAAAGGAGACTA
>JAODLD010000002.1:8168045-8178668 GCA_026781065.1 Mormyrops boulengeri
TGTGGACTGGCTAGAAATCACAAATACATCTAAAGACAAAATATACATGTTGGTTAGTTAAAATCTGGGATAGATTTTAATCAACAGTCAATGTAATCAACAACTCAATAGTGTACAAAGATTAGCAGGATCCACATAATCAGTAACAGACACAGATTTGACTTGGTAATTTCATCAATTGGTTGTGCCTTTTTAAAAACATTTCAACATTTGCAACAATCAAAACCAAAAACATCAGCCCTCTTAACTTCAGTAAAGTTGCAAACAATTGACACTCCAACTTCCATGTCTTCTCTCTCCAGCTGACCTACTACTTTTGAATTCAAAATATAGCATGTACAACACACTGCCACTCATAAAAAATGTGCCAGGTAGAGAAGAAGTTGTGAAATTCATTTCTGTTAAAAAAAAAATGGATAACTGGTTCCTGAATTAGTTTCCTTCCCTCGGAGAAGAGTCTGAAAACAGATCCTTGCTATCTTAAAGGAAGCGTCCTTGCTGAGCTGTTGGCAGGAATGTAGCAGAAGTCCATATTATGTGTGAAGGGAGCTAATTATCCAGGAGGAATATATACGGAGTATGAGCTGTAACTGCCTGTTGCAGCTCCTTTCATATTCCGGGCTTAGAAGATCAAGCTGCTGTCTTCAGGTTCACACCTGTCAGTCATATCAGTCAGATTCTGAGGTTTATTTGTTTATTTTTTTTTACTATTTTTGAATCCATGGAACTATATATACAGGGTGTGTTCATACGGCACATCCACAATACTACAGTACAGAATAAATCATTTTAAATATGTACTAGGATGAGCAAATATAACATTTACTCAGTATATATTGTGTTCTTTTCTTTTGGCAAAATAATCAGGTCGAAAAATATGTTTCATAAAACCTGCTTATAGTATAGATGGTCTTATGGATTGTTATAGAATTATATATTTTATATGATCGCATGATTACAATTGATTCCATAACACAAAGAAACAACAACAATATAATAATGATAATAATAATAATAATAAACAAAACTGATTCCTACATGGAGAAATTAAAAGTACAGAACAGTCCACCGTCCTCTGTGCATGCAATTGTCTCTCTCTATGGATAGATGTGTATGGAAATTATTGTATCTCTATTTATCTGCGACTTCAGTTCTTCCATCAGACATACCCTGTTATTAAGTGCTATCTGGCATTTTTTGTTGTCTGTTCCAAGGTTATAATTTGCTGTGACAGCCTTCTATTCTAATTAGAACAGACAAAAGTGATTGTCTGCAAAGGAACATTGATTGCAAATTACCATTGGCAAAGACTGGAAAAGCATTTGATCTTTAAAAAGGAAGGCGGTGAGAAAAAAAACAACAGTAATAGGCTGCTATCGTTGCCGAGTGCAGAGGCAATAAATATATACTTTAAAAAACCCCTTATCCAGGGGAGTCAAAAGTCACAAGTCTGAGACTTACTGACTCACTGGAGTAAAATGTTGATCTCAGTGTCAGTTTGGTTTACTGTTAGAAATGGACATTCACTCTTTTATTCATATTATGACTGAAGTATACATTCCAGACTGAACTCTGGAGAGGTGGAGCCCAGTGGTTCAATCTGTGAAAGGGACAATTTATTACAGGTAACATTATAGGGTCCTAGTTAATATGTTTATGTATTGATCTCATGAAAAAAATGTAAAATATAGTTATAACAATATATATTTAGTATTTACTTATTTCTGCTGGGCTTATAATAAGTTTTTGTGATGTTTTGTCAAGTATTCAAAAATACTTATTTCCTTCTTCTTCAATGATGCTTGGAGCTAATTATTCATACTACTTAGCCACAATAATTTGATAAATTCACCCAAACACCTTGAAATGCTCTCAACATCTTGTGGAACATTACAGATGACATTTTAGAGCTTGTCATTTAAATATAGAAGCATGTTTTGTGATGTTTACTCATTTGAATTATATCCAATTAAGTGATTATTACAGTTGTGCCATGCAGTCCACTTAAGAATTGTGATGAATTATGGTGCTTGTTATTTATTCTACTAACACTATATGCACACAGATGAAGGGCAAATGCAAAAAAGTAGGGTGTAATTTAAACTGGACCTTTTATAATCTATCCATGTAATCCTTGTGAAGTGTATCAACAATTTGTCCATTTCCAGAAATTAATGTTCTTTGTAACAGCGAGGATCTTAAAATTGAGAGGGAAGTTTATCATCCTATGCAATTAATCTCATAGAAACAGTAGATTAAAACGTATATTTTTTCAGAATGTGATTATCATGATACACCTTTTTGATTAAAACTGTCTTTGTGGTTATTGTGCGTTAGATAACCTAAATATGGAGTTGATGCTTCTGTCACTATATAGATATATATATATATAAATGAAACACTGCAATCTACTATTACCTTGGCATACAGTGACATTCATTTGAACGTGTGCAGGCTTTGTCTTCTCGCACTTCTTGCACTTTGATGATAGGAACGCTCTTCACCTTCACATTAGCTATTCATTCCGTTCCTAATTTCCTGCTTAGTTCAGCTGTCAGCTGTCTTCCTCCACCCCTGTGCCCTTTCGGCGTTGCTTGCCACTCTATCCAACTGCCTTTTTGGAGGTGCGTAGGAAGGTCTTGCAGCAGGTGGTCAGGCATCTGGTGCTCGCCCCACTCATAGTGTATTTGCTAAGCTCAAGAGGACATGAAGAAAACAGCTCTTACACGGCTGAGAAGACAAACTCGCCAAGGAACAGTCAGTTGGGGGTTGTAAAAAGCAGCAATCTTTGGTTCTTTCGGGTTTTAGTCCATTTCTTTTAGGTCATCTGCTACCAGTGCCGATTTGGAGCAGCAGGACTCAGATAAACAGCTTGTAAGATTCCGGTTTACTGGCCTGACTGGAGATTCAAGGTTATACGCATGGGAGAGTTTTGTGGGTGCCACATATGCAACCACAGTTCTGGTGGCAGGACCACGTGTTGGGGCCAGTGGGCAGGTGTTCAGTGCCAGTGAAATGCCAGAGAGCTGGTCAGATATAATCCAAAGAATCAGATTATAGCCAATATATTGTTAAATGCTGTCCTCCATCAAGTGAAATGCCTGCACATGTCGTACAGTGAGGAGTGCAGAAAAAGTACTAAAATCTATCTAATCTTCAATATGCGAAAACATGGAATCCAAATTACAATAAGTACAAAGTAACGAGGTTGTATTCACAAAAAAAGGTGTTGAATTGGTCACCTTTAAGCAGCAATATACTGGAGCACCATATGTTAGGAGTCACATGGTTATTTTTGAGGTTGAACCAAGAACCAACAAGGACATTTTGAGACTGCAATAATATGGATATTGAAGTTGGGTATTTTTGTCAAAAACCTTACGCCAAAATGGGATTTTGATAAAGAGAAGACTACATAGTATCAATGTGGGGTGAAATTAATTCTGAGAGAATTCTGAAAGAGATACAGAAAAGTGTATGAAGTAAGTTAGTTATTGGAGTTACGAAGTATACAATGATGGTTAGTAATAAATAAATGATAAAGAAAAACTATTTTAAGATTTTAACAAATTAATATCTGTATATACGGGACAAACGAGGGAACTAACAAGAGGCAGCTAGGAGTGATTTCCACACAAGGCTTAGGAACGAGACGCAAGACAAG
This sequence comes from Mormyrops boulengeri, assembly GCA_026781065.1. Lineage (NCBI taxonomy): Eukaryota > Metazoa > Chordata > Actinopteri > Osteoglossiformes > Mormyridae > Mormyrops > Mormyrops boulengeri. The sequence continues at coordinate 8,171,710 of JAODLD010000002.1, forward strand.
AGGGACAGGATTGGTTTGTTAGGGCCATGAGAGGGAGGATACGGGCCGGGATGTGACAGCATCCAGGCTTCAGAGATGCTAAAGAATGATTACGTTGTAACATCTTTTGAAGCAGTCACATATATATTTTACACATATATACATAATCATGTGGTGTGGAAATGATTTGGAAGGAGAACATGGACTGCATCTAGTACATAGACAACAAGAATGTGCTGGTACAGTAGGGAAAATGCAAAAGTATTTCCATAGATCCCTAAATTACATTTTTCAATGGTGGTAGCATTTTCCTTTTTTGTGACTCCCACCGGTCAGCGGATCTTCAAATGCAGCACACGTTTCAAATGGCACACTGGGATGTTCAATAATTCATTGCAGAAATAACTGAGCTGACCTCATCAGAGCCTTCTCCTACTCCATGTCCTAAATGGCAATTAACAGGGGCTTCCCAGCAATTCCTACCAGCATCCAGACCCTTGTCAGTTGCACAGCTATTGTCTATTCAAGCAGGCTTCAGCAGGGACGGCATTCCTGAACAATACTTAAATAATGGTAAGATGTGTTACCATGCCAACCAAAGTACCACAGCCTTACAAAACTCCTCTTGCATACAATCGGATGGCCATTCGTGATTGCATTTATATCTTCATCAAACTTCCCCTCTCATGGTGCATGAATGAGTGTGAATAATCCTGTTGAGCGTGTTCAAACAAAAGTGAAATCACCCTCACAGCAAATGCACAAATATACTCGCATACTTACATTTTGAGACAAAAATAATAAAGTAGAAATATTTTATCTTTTTGACAACTTTGAAACACCATAAGGAACCTGCACCTACATGTGAAAAAAAACCTCGCTGAGGTGTCTGACCTGTAGTGTTTTTCTGGTGTAATAGAGCCATAAACCTCCCAGGAAACTAGAAGTACTTTCTTTTGTTATGGGAATGTTTGCATTTATTGGACTGCATTTATATTTCTCAAGTTTTGTTCACCCATATCCCAGAACACGTTTTACAAGAATGTGTTCTGCTAACCTTTTTTTTTTTGTTGTTAATCTGCTCAAAAAAGGATGGAAGAGTGAATGTTTTCAGGCAGAGGGGAATCATCATTGAAGCCATTTGTCTGTGGGAGTATATATCAGTTTTGTCTAGAAGAGACTTTATTTTTCTCTCTCACTCTTGTTTTCACACATTGTGACCTCAATTCCATGGGGGTCATTTGCTTATCATAGGTGGGGGCTGGAAATAGCAGCTTTGGATACGTTTTCATTGTGTCTGGGCGGATTCAATTAGACTAGGTCCAATGGGGGGGGGGGTCCATTGGTTCCTGTGATGAAGATCATGTGACTTAATCTCAGGAGGCACAAGGCATTCAAGTGCCAGTCTAGAACCTTCTTGTGAGAAGGTGAGAGATTTAACCTTTCCACTCAAAAATAACTACAGTAAGTAGATCCAAAGGTAGAAGTGCTTCAAATCAATCATAAAAATAATACTTTAGTGCTTCATACTCCTTAATATGAATTATTATTATAATAATATAATTATAAGAGAAACACATTTCAATTACTAATATAGAGGTGTGGCAGACTGATACTGTTCACGTTTCAGAAACAAATAAATAAATGGATGAACGAATGAATGAATGAATGAATGACTAAGATTCATAATAATAAATAAACATTATGTCAAAGATTTCATGGTCAGAACAGGAAAATATTATGTGCATGATAGCCAGAGGTGCTTTGCATGCCACTTTGGAGAGGAGGATAAAAGTCAGAAATGGTTTTGCAAATAATATATGACAACCTTGTTACTTGGCCTGGCAACAAACAGAGACAGACTGCCAGCTGAGAGTTGCTTTTCCTTTTCTGTGTCTTTTTTTCTTTTAAATCAGAGTACCTAAGCCCACTCACAGCAGCAGTGTCCTGTTAGAGTGGAGAAGCTGCTGTGAAGACAGTCACTTCAGAGAAGCTGCCATGACGGCCCCTAACTCTACCGGGTCAAGCTCAGTCCGTGGGATTTCTTTTTGGGTCACAATTCACCTTCAGTTATGACTGACTGCTTCAGTGATTGAATAATCCATCCCCCCCCACACACATGCACACATGAATCCAAAGACGCCGCAAGAGGAATGTCAGTCCAGATTTCGAATGACTGACATCACAGAAACAGCCAAATTAGACATCGTGATAAAGCTGATCTCTCTCATTAGTCTACTGTTTTTTTTTCTAGCTTGTTCCCATTTGTAACAAGCTGTTGTGAAATCATGTGAGGATACAATATGTAGGGACATAATTTATATAATGTATTTATATGTATAAAATCTTTCAATAAGTAATCAGTATAAAAGAAAATGTCAGCTGCCAAGTTATATATGGAGTGTGTAATGGTTAGTCAGTCCAGGAATTCATGAATAATATGTTACTTCTGCCGGATTTTGCAATTACGCCCAAATGCACAATGAAACTTTTGCTTCCATAAGGACATCTGACTAGAAAAAGCATCAAGGTAGTGCTACTCTGGTATTCGCTAAATTCTATGTAGTCCTTTATCTAGCAATTGTATTGAGATGACAGACATTCTCAATGTGTGCGATGGGGAATAAAGAAAAAAGGAAGTGAACACTGCAACTCGTTTGGGGATTTGGCATCTCATTAAGAAAACTCCTTTAAAAAATAATTACTCTTTGGGGCAAGAAAACATTTCAGGAATGTAATTAATTACAATGATCAATAAATGCTAAAAGCAGACTAGTCTTTCAGATGAGGTAAGATATGTGAATTAAGTATTTTTATTATAATAATGATACTTTAAGATCTGTTAAATAATTGGCATGTAAATTCACTTCCTGTGTTTTGTGTATCATTTCATTTTAACTTAGAATTGTGTGCAAAATTAAGGTGAGAAACAGTACATTTCTTGATTGAGACTAACTCTTCCCGATACAGAACAATACAATAAACTCCTTTGGCAGAACTTGATACATTTGAGTACATTATATGTGCAACTAGGAGAAAACAGATAGTGTTTGGTGACCTCTGCACTCATTCATATTTAGGCGATGGCACTGTTGAATTCCTGAATCAGATTGATCCAAAGGGTTTCGAATAATTTTCTCTAACTGCATGCATAGTGGCAGACAGGCATATCACAATTGTAAATCAATGCGCAATTATAATTTTAATTCTAACATCACTTAATGGAGATTATAAAAGCTAACTAATTGCTACAACTCATTTAGACAACAACAGTGCTTCAGAGAATGAAGATCTGTGGTCAGTGATTAAATACCAAAATGATTTACTGATGTCATGCACCTGTAGTCCAGTCATACTTTACCATTCTGTGTAACCTGTCTAAATGGCATGGTACTCAAGTCCAGTTTTAACAATTCGTGAATAGTGTGTACATATATATATATATATACACACACACACACACTTTTCTTGTCATGCATTAACCATTACTTATCACACAGACATGGATTTTAGCCATATAACTTCATCCAAATCAAATCACACTTGTGAGATTTTTTTAAACCACAAAGCTATAATTTAATGCCCTAAGTCAATGACAAAACTTCACGACTTTGTGAGTCTTTCCTTTTGGGCCTCGGGGCTCGGGGGGGTGGAGCGGGTGGAGCGGGGCAGCGGGGGAGGCAGCCCAGAGCGCCTCCGTCAGGTTCATGGTTCTCATGACTTTGGCTTCTTACATTTTTTTACACGGTGTTTTCCCAGACATGCACACTAAGAATAAACACTGTTCTGCTTTTTAATTTGTCCAAAGGGACATGTTTATATTCAGCCTAACAATAGTGGGAATATAAAAACAGGGAAAACTGGCCATTTTTCAAGGTAGCCTTTGCAGTGGGGGCAGAATACCCCTGGAATTATACAAAAGACATTTTACTGATATTACACAGGAATAGAAACAGAAACGGCCCTTAAAAACAATAAACAGCATGCAGCATGTTAATGTGCACTGTAACAGAAAAAAATGCAGTTAATACAGTTATACAGTTGACCCTTCCACATCGTAGGGGTGGGGTCGCTGGAAGAACCACATAAAATCTTTTGGTCCCCTTGGTGAGCAAAACTAGCATTTGCGTGGAGCAAAGTGGAAAGATACAAGAAACACAAGATATAAAGATCACTGCAAGATCTCTGAGAACTACCACATGAGGGACTGCCATAAACGCACTAGGTGTCCCTCAAACCAGCACTGTGTTTTGAACTTTTTGTGTTGTCTGCCGGCCTTGGTGTGTTGTCTGCCGGCCTTGGTGTGTTGTCTGCAGCATTTGCAGAATCCCGCAAAAAACTCCCATTTAATTTCTTATGCCGGCTCCACGATATATCAAAACCACAATGGGGAAAATGGCGATGCAGAAGGGATAGCTGTCGATGCATAGACCTCAACACATGGTATAACAGAACAAAACATTATTTGGAACAAAACAGAATAGTATCCATATATACTGGTGGAGGGCTTCTTCTCCCCTAGTCATTTTCTCATCCTAATGCTACCTGGATCTTTAAACTGCATGATAAAGGCCAGCTGGTTAATCTTGGAGTATCGACACATGGCCTAATAAGTGCTGCATGTCAATCAAGCAGATAAAAAGCCTTGCGTTCCAGCAGCTGAAAATGTGCTTGGCCATTCACCAACCACATCCATTTTTACATTTCAGCCGTTCCCAGATATATTTTACATCACATGATTCTATCCTATGTAAAATTTGATCTATGACAGCGCTATCAGGATGTTTAATATTAAAATTCAGATTCAATATTTCAGCAAGAGATACTTGAACTGAAATGGCGTACTACTATGCAACACTTACTTTCTCACTCAACAAACAATGAAATTTTCATCAGGATTTTTTATCTATGTGCTGCTTATTTGTACAGTTACCTCTAAAGGTGTATGAATCAATTACCACTCAATTAAAACTTGTGAACGGCAGAGTATCTGTTCCTGTGTTCTACCACTGCTGTGTACCTATCTGTGAGTGCAGGTACATAACAAAGCCGCAGTGTTTCATCATAGAGTGCAACCGCACTCTTCAAGGCGCCAATAAAGGGTGGAAACCAAAATAATTGATGAAAACAGCTAACTTTTCCATTCCAGCCCGTTGGCTACACATTTAGATCAAAGTGCTAATATGAGATATGTCTGTTGGAAAGAAAGGTAAGATTTGATCTTTCACATTGTAGAATCTTCTGAATCTTCTATTCATGTCCTACAATACTCTCCCTTTTCTATTATATTCCTATTCATAAAAGACTATAATAATGATATGCACACCAAATTGTAGATAGCTTTTTCCTAAAAGAGGCACATACACGGTCTTAAATACTTAAGCCAAATAACTTATTAACCCATGACCTAGACCAGGATAAGCTGTTGAAGCAACATGGAATTACGTTATTAATCTGCGTGATGCTCCATGCCCTTAAGTCATTCTCGCTATTGCCTGTATATGCTGTTTAGTCTTTGTAAACCTTTGCATGTAAACATACCAACGCACATGTTTCTGTATAACTATGCTGACAATCTGTTTCAGATCAGTCAGAAACCCAGAATATGTGTCCAATTGTTTTTGGATTATGAGATTGTTATGTGAGCTGGGTGGTTTATGTAGGTATGTATGTAAGTATGTATGTATGTATGCATCTATCTATCTATCCATCTATCTATCTATCTGTTTTGAATAGTTTCATTCAAACCTCTATCACTCTTAAGCACAGAGTTCTATAAAACCACTATTAATGGTTACAAATCATGTGAAATATGTTTAGATGAGATAAAATCAAGTGTACTATTTCTTATCTTAGGGAATTATCATATACCTGTTAGTTGTTAAGTATTTTTATGTGAAGCTGTAATAAATTAAAAACTCAATTGACATGTGTATTAATTTCGGACAATATGCAGACAAAGCCAAGTTTTCCCATAATTCTTGTTAATGGCCCTATACCGTCCACCCATGGCTTTTTTAATGAGGCGATGCAAGTAAATGCATCCTAGTGCAGGTGTAAATGTCCAGATGCACTTAGTTTGGCACGCCTCAAGCAAACCAGTGCCAGGTTATTTCAACCTTTGCATTAAAATGCATTTTCTTTGCATATGCAATGTGCCTGACGCTTTGCTCTCTGTTGATAATACCTACCCCTCAACACCTGCTCTAACTGATTTTAAAATAGTCAAGCTGGGAGGGGAGGCTGTGTGACTATTAAATAGTCTATGGAGATTTTGGACAGGCAGAAGCACTCAGTGGGTGACAGCTGATGCTTTGTGTTCTGGCCCCATGGTGCATTTTGAGGAGACACATTCACACAGTGTTCAAACAAATATCAAATCACAGAGCATTTCACTGTCAACTAGAGGCACGCGGTTTGCTAAGAAGCAAGCGTTCTGCCCCCACATTCGCCATCCTGCACCCAGCAAACCATCGGCTGACAGCTTCCTCAATGCCCCCCCTTTACCTAAGCAGCTATTTTCATATTTTCCTGACACTCTGTAAGTATTTTGCATCAGTGCAGTTGCTCTGCCGAGGAATATTCTTGACAAAGTATACAGCTGCCATTGGCCATGCACGATTTATTACATCTAAGTGAAAAATGTACATCACGCTTTAGACAATATCTACTATTAGGCAATGAGTGCGAATACTTTTTAATATAAGCCGCCCCAATTACCAGTCATACATTGTTCTCTGGAGTAAGGACAAGAATTTTAAATGTTGTTGTCGCAAAACAATATCCTCTTGTACACCTGTAACCATAACATGGCGGTGGAGCATTAACCACCCTTTGTCACAGGATGAAGATAGCTTTTCATTTACATGATAGCAATTACAGTAATGAAAGCTACAAATACCCGTATGTATTTATCTAAAGTTTTTTTTTTTTTTTAATAGTATGGCTGTGTTTTTGCAGATGCGCTGTCAACATTCCAC
>JAODLD010000002.1:8178768-8201437 GCA_026781065.1 Mormyrops boulengeri
GTATGTATTTATCTAAAGTTTTTTTTTTTTTTTAATAGTATGGCTGTGTTTTTGCAGATGCGCTGTCAACATTCCACATAAACCACTAAACAGTTAAAACTGAGCTGTATATTTGATGCTTTTTAAAACGCTTGACTAATGAATTAATTAAAGCAGAAGCTGTCAAAAAACAAAAATTCACTTTTAACATGAAGAATTGTGTTACTTCCATCAGATTCCTTTTGTTCACCAGGAAACTGGAGCGTGAGCAATAGTCTGTCCTTGTTGCCGTCCACACTGAACCAGTGCTGGGGAAAATCATGGATTCTTTTTGACCTGTGGAAGCTACTGAATGGAGCACAGAGGCAGATGTGTTGCTAAAACAATTGACCTTACCATCTGTTTCAGGCTTTTATCGCCTGATCTTTTCCCCATTAACTGCACGGACAGGGTGAAATACAATTCCCATTATAGGGATCTAGCTAATAATGCATTATCAATTAGCCCCTTCGTTATTGATCAATGCATAGCAGGTAGTACCAGCCCATTACCTTCACTTAGAACTCTATTGTCCTTCCTGCTTCTCCTGTTTCCACTTGTTCATTAAACTCCAGTTCATAGACATATTGGCTTTTACTTAAATTGTAGCTTGATTGTTCTTCAATACCCAGTAAAGATCATCTTTAATCACTACTGAACCTCTTCCTTTCTTATTCAATTTAAATAGTTAAAAAGCAAAATTCTTAAGATAACAGTACAGTACTGTCAATGTCAATGTGTATACATATATCAGGTTTTCCATTCTGTAAAGCTTAGAAAGCAGTGGGCTATTAAAAGTGGTGATAAATAAATATTTAATAAGAGTTTCCCAATGACATTATAAGGTTAATAGTCTATGATTACTCATCATATACTATGATAAGGTTGATAGGCTGACGTTTTTGTCAGCTTTATATTACCAGGATAACGATAATCAATTTTCTTGAGTGCATGTTTTGTAGCGACGTTCCAAATGACCCTCCTGGATTATAACGTAACATGATGTGAAGTGACGTAACGTAACATAACATGATAACCATTATACTGTATTATCCATCCATCCATGAATTGACTTCAGAAATTTTCTTCCTATTGTCATACTTTGCACATGATCCCCATATATTTTATGACATGTAGTTCACACAATTAAATCCATCTTATTCACTGGCTCATTTTGGCCTTTGATGCCATATGGATACTGTGTTTGCTTTGTCACAGTCTGTCTCAGGTGCATCAAGATAGCTTTTACATTAATTAATTACATTTGTCTTCTGTCAATGCTCAGTCTGTTTTGGGCCTTGGTTAGCAAATTAAATTTACTTGGAAATAGGGTGGTTCATTTATATATAGTAGCTTCTACTTAGATCACAGTGTGGAGATATGTTACATTTAAATAACTGCACCAATCTTAAAGTTACGACATGCAAACTTCTGTGATAATCAATACTATTGACTTTGTTAAGGAGAAATTCAGTATTGTTTCAAAAATCTCAGATACCTTCATGTGATTTCCATCCATCCACCCGGACCCTATCCCGGGAACAATGGGCGCAGGCGGGAACCAACACTGGGTGGGCGCCAACACACCACAGGTTCATGTGATTTTAAACAACAAATTTAACAGATTCAAATATATACTTGGTTTAAATGATACAGTGAATAATTTTGTTTTCTGCATTATTAAAACAAGCTGATTTATGACTACGGTTGTAATATCACATTTCTTTAATTTAGTTTAATCTTTATGACACTGTGTAAGAATTATCAGAAAACGTAAAAGAACAAAGCTGACCTATTTGCATTTAAATATTTACCGTATCTCTGAGTCAATTAAAAAATGTCACTATTTGTTCATTTAGCATACATTACATAACAGGACTATTAAAACAGAACTTTATCAATAATGAAAGCTTATGCTGGTAAGACTGGCTGGCACTTGGCACCTCTGTGATGAATGACCGAGAGGAAATCGACATTACAAACTGAGATATTGCTCAGACTATGATATTTCCAGTTACTCTTTATTAATATGGATATCTGACAATGAAGAAGCAGGTGAGAAAGAGTAAAGCCATGGACTGCAAGGCAAACGAGTAAGTGAAATCTCTATCAAGTCAAGTCGAATTTTCACTTGAAGCAGAACTAACCAGATCAAAGCCATCGTATTCTGAGCAGATTATTAGAAAATCCAGTGCATTAGAGATGATCATGGTTCTTAGATAAGTTGAAGGTAAAAGACAAAGAGGAAGGCAAGGTGCAAGATAGATCAGTCTTCACAGGAATGACTATGCCACTGAGAAGGCTGAAGAACGAAGGAAGTGTATGGAATATTCTGGAGGAATGCTGTCTGCATGGTTACCAGAGGCTAACACCAACATGATGACACCTGATGATAAAAAAACACACAACAGTAGGTCTGTACTTTCCTGGTTTATCATTGTAGCATATGGATTTAATATAGACATGTTGCTCATGTGGTTCTTAAAATGTAAATAATTTTCAACAATACTTAAGATCACAAATTTTGCCAAGGAGAGTTTGGATTTCTTACAAGATGACATATCAATTTTGTGTATTAAAAAGGGAAAATTCTCTTTTTAGTTCGGTGAAAACCAAAAGCAATAGCTCTGTGTAGGCAAGACGAGGACTGACAAGAAAACCTGGGCGCAATATTAGCTTTGTGTTTTTGGAAGGTATGAGTTCAGTGACGTCATCATGAATATAAAAGTCAAAAGAACAAGTTATTAGTGAATATGGTAGTAATGGACCTGAACTGCTTCTAACTTACACAAGAATAATAAGTTTTAGGTTAGATTATGCTCCATATTACAGTATATACCAGTTTTACCCAGGTAGCATAGACCAGTGCACCAGACACAATGCCATGTGTCCTGTCCATGTCTATATTTACAATTAAGGGGAAATTACACATTAGACTTCAAAGTCAATGATAAATTTGAGAATGTCATAAGGTTCTTGAGAAAGTACTGTTGAAGTTATATTTTGTGATAAGAAATTGGAGGGCATCAGTGAAAATGCTACTAACTTTAAATTTACAGGATATTGTGTCAGACTTGCAGGATATTATCACATCTTCCACCCTGAACTGGGTGAACTGAATCTAGATATGATTTCGAGTCTTCTGCCAGTAAAACATATTTCCTTAAAGATCAAACACACACACACACACACACACACGCACGCACACACACACACACAGACCCGTACTCACATCTTTGTGGGGAGCGTCCATTAATTTCTATGGGAAATACCCTCATCTCAACACTGACGACCTTAACCCCTACCCAGCCCTAACCTTAACCATAAGTAACCAAACAGAATACTTTTGACATTTTTAGTTTTTGATTGTAGTCACGGATTTTTACAAAACTGAGTTCATATACAGTACAACACATATCAGCACACCACACACACACACAAAAGAATCTGCCTATGTAAAGAGCTCCTTATAGATAAACATATATACTGCACTATAAAGTTCATGTTGTTTTTCAATGACAAGCAGTCTGTCCAGTCTAAAGGTTACAATGTCAGCACAGCTGTTACTTAACCTTTCCTAATCCATGGCTGCCTCAGTTCCATACATTATCCATGTTTTTGTCCCTCTGGAGTGAAGTGAGCTTGGCCTTTGTGTGGCACACATCAGGCGCCAATAAATCTGTAATTAGTGAGTTCCACTGGTGAAAAAGTAGCACTTTTCCCATCTTAAGCAGATGCAATTTCCTCTCACAGCCGCCAGCATCACGTTCAATAAACACAAAGTTCCGCCATACAGCAAATGGTTCCATGCTTAACATTCTATTTGCTTAAAGCTGTTTGCGTGGCAGTGTGGGAATCCTTACGGCAAGTGAGTTAAACGCACAGTGTTGCTGCTAATGTGGCTGCTATTTGCATAGTAGCTGCATGTGAAATGCGTAATTCAGCCTGCCTCTTCCTGTCTGCTTTCACTGAGGATAGGGGGGTGTGAATCATCACCTAGGCCATTTCAAGTAGCTAATGCAGGCGCCAATTTATTTTTGTTTGAACTCTTCACTCAATTTTTTACAGGTGCTCATAGGTTTGACGACGATGTCACAATGATGTCACAATGATGTCACAATGATGTGACAGTTTTGATCAGAATTACGAGGAGTATCAATGGCACTGTGAACTTTTTATATATATATATCTACACTCTCGTATTGCCACATCAGCACCAATCTGAGTAGGACTGTTTAAGTCATTTTTATTCAATGTGCAAACCCTAGTCATCATACCCTTTCTCATAATTGCATAACGTTTCTTATTTTAAGGTCACCGGCCATTTTCCTATGAGTATCCCGGAACAACACAGACCTACCCCCCCACAAAAGAGTGGTTAAGTTGCCTTTTGGGCTGATGAGATGATGTGTCTCCAGGCTAAATCTCAGATCTTTGCCATTACTATAATGGTGAACGTTCAGGGCTCTCGAGTACATGAGCCTCATCAACATCTCTCCGCATTGCACACGCGATATCAGCAGCTCACATTCTAGCGTGACTCATGGCGACACTATTGTAGCAATTTATAATTTCAGAGCAATTTAGATATTCGCCCCTTTTTGCATTTTTTCCTCATTATTATTTGAAGCCTTCTCAGGGCTCATCTCGACATGTGTGGTAGTCATTTTCAGTTAAGTCTTGGGGGGGGGGGGCAACAACAAGTAGATATATAGGGATGATACTGAATCATGTATCTCTTTTTCAGTTTCAATTTCATCATTATTGAGGCAATGCCGACGTATCCATTCTTTTTTGGGTGAAAATGGCCTGATGGCAATTCAACCAATTATCTGAGTAATTTAAAGTGGGGATCCGCTGCCTGTCACAAGGCTTCTGACAGACTGTCCTAGATAATATACGTGCATAACAACTATGCCTAACTAGCTTTAGTACTAATGGAATCCATCACTGCTTTGGTAATAGCAACTAATGCCTTTTGGTGGGTAAGAAAGCCTTCCGTTTTCTGTTGCCTTTGTTTGATTTGATCCAGGCCAAAGCAAATAAATCTTAGTGTGGATTGTCATCTTGCAAACTTTACACAGTCTTGTTTTATCAGTTTTGGCAGCTGAAGAGTTCTATTTGACTGTCTAGCCCAATGACCCATTCACTCATCTTGTGAGCCCCTTTTCATGTGTCATTCATTAACTGCAGTCAGCTCTGTATCGTGAGCAGTTTGTCCATCATCAACAGTTTACCCGTGGCAGTAAAACAGCATGGGGTCTTTTATATAAGCCGAACTTTGTCTGATCTTGTCTCCCTCAACTTATTAAAAAAAAAAAAAAAAACTATTCTTCAATAGCATGCATAGCAGTATCTTAAATGTGTGTGTAAAACTGGATTGGACTAAAAATATACTGGACTAAAAATATTATATTAGCAGTATAAAATGATAAAAATACATAAAAATGTGTGCTCTGAACCCACCCAAAAATTGCATAAAAAGTATACATTAAGCTGATATTTATGAATGCAAAATCTAAAATAGCAAACATCTCAACAGGATTTTGAAGATAAAACTAGTGACTTTCTTACTTTGTTTAATTAGATTATTTTTATGAGGGCACTTACAACTGATTTATTTCCATTTTTACCAAGTCAGCATATTGCGGTTTTTGACATTTTTAGTACAGTACATGATTTGCTGCAAACAGTAAAGCATCACTGTGAGAAGCACAGTCCGCTCAGACGTGTCTTCTAGGTGCATCTGCAATGTTCCCTACAATTAGGAACTGAGATCCTTTCATCTTTTTCGTTGTCTTTAATTTTTGATTAAATGTTTGAAATCTGTGAAGCCACTATATTAAAGACTAGGTGTGAATATCTGGTTAAAATGAGTGTCTGGTACGATTAATGTGTTCTTTCTGAAGCCAACTGTCATCCAATCATTCCTGACAAAAATGTCTTCCGTATTGCATTCTGTCTTCTCATTGGACTTCAAAGAAGCAATAATGCTCTTTGGTTTGCTACACGTATTGTCTCTCCCAGATTACCATTAACTACAGAATATGTTCCTTGGTCGACACCCGTCACAAGGGATGGGCGAAACCACAGATTTTCTTTGTGATTCGATTCAATCCAATAACAAGGTTGGAATCCCTGATATCGATCCCGATACTGATATTCGGTGCCTGTCCAACCCAAATGGTAAAGTTTGCCAAGCTGGGGGTGGGGTGGTGGCGGGGAACACTAGTATCTATATATAAGAATCTAGGTATAAGAAAAATTATATCATAACATTAGAACTGATTGTCAAAATGAAATATTCACATTGAAAGTATTGATATTTCTATTTCAGTCACTTGTGTGTGAGAAGGTGAAAGGCTTCTAGGCATCCCTGAGTGATTTTGTTTTTGTATTTCACCCCCATTACATGCAAAAACACTGCATTACTTGTGTAAACTCTTTTCTGTTGTATGCTGTATTGTATGCATTTTACAGTTTCTTTTTTGTGCTTAGCTGCAGATTTGGGTAATATTATTTAGGTATATATATTTTTGGGGCAGCGAAATCCACCATGGGGGACGCCATGATTTAGCATTTAAAATGCACACACAGGAAAAATGAGCAAATGCAATGTGAACAGCACAATGTGAAGCAGCTGTCTAAGCAGACAGCGATGGTATCAGATTTGTCATAGCGCCCAGATATTATTACGTGATATATGGTTAGGATGACCACCTAATCCATGTCGGGGGGGGCACCTAATCCATGTCAGTGGGGCACTAAGAGCTAATTCAGGTTTTACAAACTACTTTAAACCTGAAAGGCTCCCCTGTTTGGCAAAATAGTTAATTTCTTCTCGTACTTTTATGTTTTTTTTCCTTGATTAAAAGACTCATCCAGCTGTTTGTCATTAACCTTAGTGACATGTGCATGATTATATGAGACTGGCCAATCAGAACACAGCAAGAACTAGTGCTAAAATGAAATCCAGGTCCCTTTAACTGAAATGGTAGTTTACAAACCCTGTCCCAGCTCAGAGTGCCCCCCCTAACATGGAGTCGGTGGTCAGCCTATACAGTATATGATACTTTGGCAGTATTTTCAAAAGCAAAGGTAAAATGCGGCCGGGGGGGGGAGTTCACCTTTATGTGTGACTATGTCACCACATACTGTATGTATTGTATATGTATTCTTGGGCAATGCCTCAGTGGTCAATGTACAACAAATAGGAATATTTTTATAAGACCTTATATAATATCCATAAAATTGCAAACAGCTTGAACCACGCCTGCATCCTACATTGAGCTCACCTCTATTAAAAACATCTATAAATATATAAGATCTGTATTCATGGATCAGAGGTTTTGATCTTCCAATAGGGATTATATTCCTTGTTTTTATGGAAAAATAACTATTTTCATGTACAGTATGTCTGTTATGGTAATGCTGTGTCAGTTTGACATACTGAAAATATTTAGATTCAATCAGAAATAGTTTAGACAAAATCTCCATATCATTACTACTGATGTGCATAGTAAATCCATTACAGCACAAGCACATGTAATCAATATAATCATCTGAATTGAGGGCATATTCAATCATGTGTTGTGAGAAGTCTTAAAAACATGGTAAGGCCAAAGATACAACTGCTATTTTATTAGCAATGTTTAAATATTTACTCTTAAGTGACTATGAATACCTACAGTTCACACGGTCACTAGGTGATATCGCAGAGTCTAATTTGTGGACAAAAGAGATATTTTAAGCAGACATGTCTGGTTTCTGACAAAAAAGAAAGTGGATTACTGGGAGTGAACATCTCCAGGCAGTGATGAAAGAATTCAGTTTAAGAGCCATGGGAGATCGATGCGAGTTCGTCAGAAACGCATCAGAGCAGCACAGCTCAGCATTTCATACCGCCTGGTTTCTCCAAGGTCCTCATGTGATGCATGTACTATGGGCAGACTTTCAGTGGCACACTTAAGATGCAGAAGCATTAGGGAATACCACGCACTCTAAGTATATGTTCACCCATCTTGGTGAGTTATATATACTGCATACAGAAATTTAAAATGATTTGTGACGATGTTGTAGCCTCACGTGTACAGAAAATTGTAGAAAAAAATGTAATCAATTTAAAAAATCTGTTTTAAGATAATCCGTTTTCTGTCACTGATACTTTGTTTGAAAACTAAACTAATATAATTTTAGAATATATAATAGCATAGAATCTCATTTAAGTCAATAGTTATTTCAGAAGAAAGTGAGAGAATAAATGGAAATTATAGTATGTCAATTTTAGCCATTAAGGATTTATTATTTTCCCCAAACAAAAAAGTCTGTACACAAAAAAAAAAAATACAAAGGATAAATCTACTGAAATGTAATCCAAAATTAAGACATTTTATACATTGCTTGCTTTAAAGTTCTTTTCGCTTCTATTGACACAGGGGGATGAAATCTGCTTTTTAGCTGAACCGTCTGTATAAGCAGTCAGCTAGTTATTTTCACAATCAGATGAGATGATAGAGATCTTGAATAGAGGGTTGCAAGTTGCAGATCAGCCGAAAGATGAAGATGACTTGTGACATGTGCTTAAAGAAAAGTGCAACAGAACACTCCCATAGCGAATTGTTACACAAACAATGCAGAGGTGGATTCTGAAGACATGAGTCCCAGGAAGAAAATAAAAGCACCTTATTATAGTGACAGCAACCATCACCAGCAAGTTACCAAGATGAGGGCTTGTCAGACCAATCAATCATCATCCTCAAGCAAAGGGATTTGTTCATCACTAGCCAACTGTTTCAATTACATTATATGGAGCCTTCCAAAGCAGAAAATCCTGCCTGAAGCAAATAACAAACATAAACATAACAGACCCGACATGGGAACAAAACCATTTTTCTTTGTGTCATGATAAAACCATTATCGTCAATGATAAACCGTCCAAAATACGCTAAGGACGGCATCGTTTTGAGTTTTATTTTGTTAAATTCCAAAGCACTAAGCTACAATTCCCATCTTTATGTACTCTCAACACATCAGAGAGTCTCCTTAAGGACAGAAGGCAGTCCTATAGCCACACAATGGTACATATAGCAATAATGTGTTATTACATTGTTATATAGACTGTTCTCATTTTAGACAAATTCTGGGCAAATCCCTTTTATTATGAAGCATAATTCTGCAAGTCTGAAAAGTGTTTTTGATATTAGGGGTTAAATTCACTTTTGTATGGCAGAGCTGCTTAATAATAATAATAATAATAATAATAATAATAATAATAATAATAATAATGACAATTCATACCTGCTTGTCCAATGCAGGATCCCAGAGAATAACTACCAGATACACATGTCATTCACACCTACGGACAATTTGGCGACTCCAATTCAGCTCAGTATACTTTTGGACTGCGGGAGGAACCCTCCCCCCCCCCGACAACACAGGGAGGAGATGCAGTGCCTGTAGGACCAATTCAGTGACAGAGCAGCTTACTTAATTAAAAAGCAATTTTTTGGAGGCAAGTGATCAGTTTCTCCGGTGTGGAAAATTACTTTGTGTTTACTTTGGTAACTGTGGTTTCGTAAATTAACGTGTCTGCAGCGCTTGCTTCCGTTCTCCTCTGCGACTTGCATCGATAATAACCCATGAGAGGTGCGTCGTTGTTAGAGCTGTGAACATTTGCCCTGCGAGCGACAAGGTGCAGCTAGGCAGACCAACACGGTCTTAATTGACATGGTTGCATCTGGCAGGGGCGCTGTAAAGGGAGGAGTAATAGGAAGATTCCAAGGACCCCTGAGTAGCAGGGGCCTTAAAAAATTAGGAACATAACTGGATTGAACTGGTTTGGGGGCCAAACATGATATGCTTTCATGGGGCCTGAAAATCTCCAGCTGTGCCCCCAGCTTCAGGCCTGGCCTTACAGTGTAGCTAACTTTTCTAGTAATTTCTATGTCTGAGAGGTATCATTTTATTTCACGTTTCTTTGCTTTTCATTCAATATGTGTTCTGATTAGCTTTTTCATTCCTTTTTTTTTGGGAATTACTTAATTTCATTCTACTCTACAATCTAAAGCTGTTTACTTCTTGTTGCAAAGTGGCAATAGACCCAAAAGGATTGATAGCCCTTGGATAGAAAGTTGATTCTGCAGCCACATATATGAAGTTATTTCTGTGAGCCACAATTGCATGCACTTAATCATTGCTACCCTCCATAGAGCACAGTTTGCTGAGTTGAGCTATGGCAGCCTACCTAAGCTTCTTGCTGTGCATAGATTGCAGTTTTTCCACAATTTTGAGTAGCTCTGTGGTCACATTTATGGCTGTTTCCCCTGGGTGTTCTACCTTCCTTGCTTGAGTGAATCAATTACTACCATTTGAGAAATGGCGTCCCCTTATTTTCACTGTTCCCACACTGGCTGGGAAGTTCTGCGCCCATAAGTTATTCGGATATATAGTGCAGAGGCCTAGTCTTCAGTTCTTCCTGCACCAACTTTCTATTCAATATTTTTGACAGAGCTGAATTTGTGTGTATTTCATAACTATTTATGTGTTCTGTATTTCTGTAGAATGCTTCATGGATTTATTTTTACCTATATTAAGCTCATTCTCATTATTTAGATACATGATGTGTGCAGAAAAACTCACATGACCACAACTTTTGTGTGTATCACATCACATCACGTCTTTCATGTATTTCTGGTCATTTTCTGACAGCAGACACTAAGGCCACGCCCCTCAGGCAGCCCTCTTATGGCGCTTTTCCACTGACACCAAGAACTGAGCCATTGACAGAGCCGCACCGCAAACTGGCAGTTTTCCACTGTAACGTATGCGAGCCGAACCCCAGCCAGACCTGAGCTGTAACCGTGCTGACCTGGCCCTGCTAGCGGGGCTAAAAGCGTGACCAAACTGAGCTGGTGGCACCACCACCATTGTAACGCAAATTTCCACGTGCATATACTATTTCTGCTAGCATCTGATATTAATATAACATAGTGATTCTCGCAGATGTGTTAGAAAATTAGCACACAGTAAATCATGATGTACACCATGTGAACAATAAATAAGCGTATCTAGATTCCATGTCACTGTCGCTCTCACAACCTGGCAACGCCTTCACTGAGCCGACCGTTCTGCAGTGGAAAAACAAAGCGAGCTGGGACCGCACTGTAATTAGTCTCTCTTCACGGTACACCTCGGGTACAGCCCGGTTCCTACACGCCATGGAAAAGTGCCATTAGACCTCTGTCAGCATCCTCCAGGGCAAGACGGGGGTTGACAGGCCAAATATCCTTTGGAATCTGTCCATGTGTTTTGGGACATGAGACTGAACTGGAATGCTTTACTGCATTTCCATCAGGCACAGTAGATTTCTCGACGTTGTCGTAGGACTGTCAGCTGGACTTTATCTTTGACCTGGTGGTTTCTTTCAGACTGAAAACTACCAAAGAGGATTCTGTTTGGGAATGAGTTTCCCAGAAACTTTACAGGGGATGTACTTTTTGGCTGAGGATTTACAGCACGCCTGTCCCATCAGTCAAGTTCCATGTTTTGCTTTGGCACAAGATTTCTAAATTTCTCACATACTGCCAATTGCGGCAATATTTGTCTTTACAGCCTTATTTTCAGTGTAATTTCATATAGATATACATGCTTCATATACTTCTACAAGCATTACTATACAGTGCAAATAGCCTAATTGTACATACCGTTCTGATAAACTGTCAGTTAAGGGTTATATAACTCCTGCCTTTGTCTAATGCAAAGCTGAACATTTCAACTGAGTTGTCAGTTTGTTGTATTTAAGAAGTTTAATTGATTCATTAAACACTTAATTTTGATGAGATGCCATATTTTTGATAAATATCAGGGAATTTAATGTTTTAAAGCTTTTTTATTTTTCACTTTAATAATAACATCAATTCATAAATAATGAGCTTGAATATTAAAAGGGAATAATATATTACAATGCCATCAAGTCAAATTAATTCTGCGCTTATTTCCAATGAGAACCAGCACATCAGTGGTGGGTCTGGACTGTTTCACGTGGGAACCAAAGTGGGGGCAGTTGTTGTGCTACGGGGGCCAGATGCATTCAACCTTAGGGACCGACTACAAAGCGAATTACTTGTCAACTGTGGGGCACCTCTGCTGAATTTCCAGATTTCTGGGACATTGCACATTAAGCTTGAGTGTCATGCAAAAGACAATTTTGAAAACCAATGAATATTTTGCTATGCTTATTTCAGTTACATTTAAAAATGTTCAACTTTTTATTCTGTAGGAATATTCTAGTAAACCATATTATCCACCAACATATTATTTATATACAATGCTTTTGCCCTCAACTCAACTCAACTTTTGCCCCTTCTGTTTGTTACGTGAATTGTATTCTACGATTACGACATTAGCCATCTAACTAGCTTTGCAGAGAAAACCCTCTAAATAACAAGAAACTCACGAAAAGGAGCTATTCAAGTAAAGTAATAAAGAGGGTAGTATTAAAAATTCACCCAGCCGTAATTCTTTCTTTGGCCATCACACTTCGGTGTTGTTTATGTCGTAACTTTGCTTTTTACCAACTGAAGTGACTCATACACCCACCTAAAGAGTCTGATCAGATAATGGGTTTAGTTTTGTGTTCCATCTGCTTCCTAGTGCACAAAAAGTTCAGCAAACACGTATTTATTTTAGGTCAGTACCCCTTGCCCCCCACCCAGAGTGGCTGACCCTTGGGATAAATCACACCAGTCGCGTTCCAATATATAAACAGAACAGTAAAACATGTGAGTTGAGGTGAAATATTGAATCAAATATATTCGAAATAATGTACGTCATAGACGACATAGACAAAAATATCCCCCAGAGGACACAGCGGACACGCAAGGTGGAATACCTGTGGCAGGGTCCACTGTGCGCTCAATCAGATGGTCGTCTTGATGCACCCACTCCCCGTTGCACTTGAAGTATATCTGTGTAGCTGGAGTAGAGCGGCAGGTGAGAGTGACAGGCTTGTTCTTCACTATGTATACATCATCGGGCTCGACCAGGAAGTGAGGCAAGAGGTCCGAGAATGCCGCGGGAAGGGGGTTTGTCACCGTGGCGACATGCTGAGAACCTGCCAAGGAAGGAAAAGATGATGCTGCTCAGAAATGGATGCCGACAGGAGACGTCAATGAAAAAGACAAGTAAAGGAAGAAGATCTTCATAACGCAGTATGTTAGGAAGTATATTATGAGAATGACTTTTTTTTTTTTTTAAATGGCTATGTGACCATCTCTCTTTTGTAAAAGATGGACAAATCATAGCTGGTGAGTGTGGTCGTAATATTTTTTTAGAAAGTGAATGCAGATTGTTAGAATTTAATTTTGAGCTTTGAACCATGCGTAGAGAAGAGAATATCCGCACTATGCTAAAAGGCTGCTGACAAAAATGAAAGATAACATGCGAGAAATTTGTGATTGTGCCCCCGCCACCCAAGGTCTGTCAGGTACGTGATACAAAGGTAGCTTTAGAAATTAAGATTTTAGTTTTTATGTCCACCACAGTTTTAACTCAGATGCACAAATACAAATGCAGGCATGCAAAACACCTAGTATAAAGAATGCTGATGTTTGGCAGGAAATCCTGTAGTCTCCAAGCTAATAAGCTGAATTCATAGAAAGTTCAGTCCCCCCCCCAGTCCCCCCCAGCCTTGGACCTGATCAGGCTCAGCCTGTAGTCCATGCAAACCCAGCCTCCTCAATACTGTTAATCACACTATTTAAAGATCAGAGCTGTGTCGCTAGAGGCCATAAATTCTTAGCCTTGAATGGCTGCAGTACTTCACAAAATGTTATACGAGTCTCGTTTCCAGGACTTTAACTCTGCTCTCATTAAATGAGAAGACAGAAAGAGCCATGTGGCAGACCGCTTATCATCAAGTTAGAGGCTTTGAGAAATGGCACCACTGAATCAAATGGGATGGATTCCTCTTTTTCTCATTTATTATTAGCTTAATTATCAAAGGGAAACTTGTCCCCTAGTTTGTGGCCGACCTTGTCTACATAAAGCACAAATCAAAAATATTGCATGAAAAATAATAAACTTGACAACCTGATAAATTAATCTACGTGCAGATTCAAAGACAGAAAAGGAGGTTTTCAAGACGTCTGACAAACAAGAAGAACAGATCTGAGGCCTTCGTCATTATTCTTGTTACTAGAAAATTACAAAAAAAAATATTTAATAGGTGAGACAAAAATAAAGAATCCAAGTATTTGAAGATAAAGTCTGAAGTTCTCCCTGGCAATTAGTGTTAGCTTTGGGGATTTACTTTGTTAATGAAGATGAAACCAAGAATATGACAGACTAGACTAAAGTTGTGTTGGGGTTTTTATATCTGCCCACATGCTTTCAATTAAGACAATGAAACCTAATTAGAAAAAGATTAAAGGGAATTATACAATTCCACTAAAATTAAATTACTAATGAATACTAATGAATAGAAATACTACCAACATGTAACATTTCTGCATTGTCTTCATAAGAAGTCAAAATGACTTCTTAAGCGGTAAAGATATCTTCAGAAAACATGATTGTTATGACATTTTCCTCTACAACCCTATACACAAAAGTAAATTGCGTTCATTTCTGTTCAGGCTGCGAAAGCTTTTCTGTATATTTCAAAGCTGGAGGGAGGCCAGCCTTAAGCTCCACCGGACGTCTTCTCTGCGGATCATACTTTAGCGGGCAATTTGCTCCACAATTTCCACTTATCATCTTCCCTGAGTGCCATGTCAGGAGCAGCAGTTAGGGGTGATTCAGATGGCTGTTGTCAAGGCAGCGCTGACCCCACCCACCCACCATGTCCCCAGGGATGCAGAATGGCATCCCGTGCAGCTCGCAGAAAACACAGAGGGCGGAACTGTATGGATTAGAGGCTGAGGGACATCACCTGATAATGACCACAGGGTGAATGACAGAAAAGCGCTGAGATCCACACCGGAGAGTGACCTGAGCGCAGCAAGCAGTGACAGTCCACAGGGGTCTCAGTCCTGGGCAGCAAACTCAGCTTGGCTTTTTTCCCAGTTGTGGTGATGGGCCATTGCCTACCTTTACTGCTCCCTGTGAAGCAGCCGCACACTGGTATTCGCAGTACTTTGAGGACCCAGACTGAGTGGATTTCTATTTACCATTTGCTCCGCTTATCCTGCACACTTTTGCGGCTATCTGGCTCAAAAAAAGAAGCTCCAGCGAGGGCCAAACACTGACAGCCATGCTTACGCGACGTCTTTGATTTCCATGGGCTTGTCCTGTCAGTTATTCTCCAATACAGATGCCATATGGCCACTGCTGTGTATGTTTTGGAGGTTCTACAGTCTGGATATGTCAGGCTTTCTCGGACCCAAAAGGGTATTGCAATCAGTCCTCTGGTCAGTCAGGGTCACTGTGTGCTCTCATTTGTTCTACATAATTTTGTTCCAGGCGTATGAGGTCAAGCACCTTTTAACAGAACCCCTTGCAGCAACAGCAGCAGACAATGTAGAAATTCAGAGTTTAGTTTATATATATTTTTTATGCCGGCATGACAACAGAACATTGCTGGAAAGAGTAAATGAGAAAACAAATCAAGGAAAGGATTTAAACTGAAAGCAAACGTATGCTGCTCTCAGATATATGTAATGTATCTTAATGTATTAAAAAATTTTGTAAATATGAATGTGTTGTGTGTGAACGTGTTTTATCATATTATCATATCACAATACATACATTAGCAAAAGTATTTGGTAAACACAATGGAGACATAAACACAATGGTTCACCCCATTGAAAGTGGTGTATCAGACTGCAGGTAACTGTTACTCATGTCTCTCTTCAGGTTTTTAGTTTTTCATCCTGCAGAATGCTTTGCACTGTTCAGGACAGCCAACAGTAATTGAAGAACAGACACTTCCCTTTCACCTTTACTCTCAATTTTTTTTTTTTATACTCACGGTCACAAGGGACCTTAGTTTGCCTAACTTCAGAAAAAAAACGCTCTAAAGTACAACTTTGAAGACCCATTAAGATGTATGCATTAAAGGTGGTTTGACTAACTCATTTACACAGTGGCAACAGATTTCAAAATCTGTCATTTCTTTCAAACGTTACCAAAAATAGCACCAACAACAAATGCAATACAAATATAAATGAGGAAAAGTGATTGAGAGTAAAATGAGGAAAATCAACAATACCGCTGAATGAAGAAGGGCCTGTTTGTGAGAAACGACAAAACAAAAATCTCCATTAGTCAGACATGAAAGGGCCAAAGCTGAAAATATAATCCCCTTTCGGTGGCAAAAATATTAATTTACTGCCAAGGAATCCAATACTGCTGACAGACTTTACATTTATGGGCTTCTCCATCACTTCCAGTACCATGACGCCATGGGAAGCGAGGCCATATCCCCTCATAATGAATTGGTGACGCTTGAGTTGACCTTTTCTGTTCCCCACTGCTCATTCTGGGAGCATAGCCTGGGTCAGGGACGATATTAACCTCTTCTAAAACACTGTCGTCACAAAGACATTACCCGGCTGGCACAATGCATGTCACATTCGTGTCACCCTCCCGGCTCACTCTGTCATCTCCGCGGCAGCATACAGGGTCAGTAATTCATCAGAGTGAAATACAGCAGACCCCCCTAGCGGGCATTAAACCCCCGTTAATGTATCATGTACACGTTTAACTCTTAATGAAAATGAAATATTCTGAGCCTAGCAGAGGACATCTATTACTTATCACTGACCTGTCATATAATTACACCAATTACCACAGGTTCGATGCTAAAGTAAAATTTAGGAATACAACACATCAAACAGAGGAGACACGCTTGTTCAACCGAAATGACATGCCCAGGCTTCACACGTTGTTTGCTTTGTGGCAAGCAAACAAAAACTGGAGTGTGAAAGTTACGGTTGAATGGCTATTAAAATGATTTTTTAAACAGCGTCATTATGATTTTCAGATCATCCTGCATCAGAATTGCACGGTGAACTTTGACGTTGTTTAAACATGTAGTGAATTAACTCCAAAGAAATAGCAGATGAAAACAACCGCAGGCTCCCGCAGGTTCACTTTTCACAGGATGGGGAGCTAGCACCGCAGAGATTTAAAAACTGGAAAAACAGTAACGAAAAGAAATATATCATCTATATTTTTCAGACAGCTTGCTCTCCCTTTCACTCTTTCGGGCACATTTTGTCATTATTTACAATTTTTTAATCTGGATACATACATAGAGCCATTTCAGCGTTTCGCCATTCACCAGCGGTGTAGAGCCGTGTTTCCCAACACAGTCCTCGGGGAACTCTAGTACGGGCCTCGTCTTTGCTGTGTCCTACCAGCAGCTGGGAGGGAGCAAAAGCGTGGACCGCCTGGGGGTCCCCAAGGACCGGCTTGAGAAACACTGGTGAAGTGAACCTCATCAGTGTGCTGAACACTTGGTGACACGTCAATCTCTCATATCATTTAATGAATCTCTGTTATATGCTCCAAAAATGCTTCACACATCTAAATGTTGAACGAAATGCAAAAGTATGAATAATTGAAGGCCCCACACCATAACGATAGCCAGCGGCATTTCTGGGGTCTTAAGACAGCAGGGGCTTGGCAGCCTCAACTGTCCGAGGATTCTCCTACACTGCCCCAAGCCCTCTGAAGTTACGATGGTCACAGCTCTAAAAGGGGTTTGGGAAACGCAGCCCTGGGCTAGGACTGTTGTCACGTATGGAATTCTCAAACCGAGAGCATGGTCCTTAACACATCCAAGCAAAACAAATCATTCAGGGCTTGTTTGGATTCACTCAGGGCTTCAGGCGAATGCCCCGAGCTTCTGATGCATCGGAGTACAGCTGAAACAGAACCTGATGGAGGACTGAAGCAGAATCGAAATCAAATGGCCAGTCAGTCTAAAGTCTTCTTTTCCATACTTGAATCAAATTACATTAGATTTTTTTCTCATAGAACATGAAGTTAAATTTATACTCAATGTTCTAGATTCTTGTACACTATAACCTTCCCTTTCTGCTTTAAAAATTTTATGATCAAAATCCATTTATTTTTCCTTTATCTGAACTATTTTACATCTAATTCAATTTACATTCAATATATTCACCCCAAAGGCATAACTATCATAAGTGAGAGGTGTTTAAGGAGATTTTTGCTGTAGCACTAAAACTTTTATGAATGTCTCCCATTGTGCCCTGTAATATTCAGTCACAGAGTAAAGATGTACAGTAAAGTCACACCCCTGCCTCAAACTATTAAATAAATTAATATAGAGTCAATACCCTCCCCCGACACCCCCGTCCAGCCTCACCCAGAAGATGCAGGGGTGGATTAAAGCAAGACATACATTTGTCTTCTTAAACCTCTGAAAATGTGCGTACAATGTACAATTGATCTAAATGCAGTAAATGGGAGCCTTGGGAGTGTCAGTCTCACCTTAATGTCGTTAAATTTGAGCTCGTATAGAATGAAAGTTACTAAACCCCCAAAAGAAGCTGCTCATCAATTTCTGAGACTTAATTTGTAAAATGTATTTACGTTTCAGATCAAGAGGCTACCTTTCCTTTGGGTGTCTCACAGTAGTGAGTTTGCTTTGGCTAATTATACCGTTTGCTGCTTAACTTTTTCTGCCATCCCCATCACTGAAATAGCTGGATAATTTTAAACAACCACAGTCTGCTCTAAAATTCCTTGCATAATTATTAGTATTCAGAGTATGTTGAAACTTAAGGCCATATTTCAGAATCATACTCAGCTTCCATCTCTCATTTGAGAGTTTGCGCTAATTGGTGCTAATTTCCACTAATCATTCCAGTCCACTCTGCTGTGCAGCTATTCCAGTCTTACGAAATACTGAAAGCAGGGTTTGTGCAACACTGTAATATCCAACCACCTCAGCAGATGAGCTAATACACCAAAGACTATTGAGTTACAACACTATTCTAAAATAGGAAGGTTTATACTGTAGACCCATTATTCAGTTAGAAAATGGATGCAAGAAGAAGGCAAGACAATGGACATCATAATTCATAAATGGCCTTACCTAATGTCTTGCCCTTTTTGAGCCAATTTATTTTTTTATCTTTATTTTTGTTCTGTCCCTGAAGGAAGGAGTCATTGAGCAATCATTGGATATAATTTGCATCACAATGATAAATGATGGTTATAACATGTGTTTTATTATACCATCAGCATTTTACAATGTCTTCAGCAATTAATTTAATTAAAAAGCCTGTCCAGAATATTAAATCATTTCATGTTCCAGAGAATTAACTACATTACCAGACCACTATTAGAAAAAAATGCACTCTTCAATTTTACTTTAAAAGAATCTATATTATCCTATTGTTTTCTGCAATTCTCCCAGTTATGAAGAGGGTGGAATTGTATAGTTTTGCACAGAACGTAAAAAATAAGGTGGAGCTCGGGGCATGTCATATATTTTGGTTATCAGAAACACCAGAAAACAACACAAATTTGCCTGCTAGAACCTAATCTGTAAGAGGTTTGACTAGCCTAAAGTTAGAATTTGATTAGCTTTCAAAACCATCCATCCATTTTCTACACCTGCTTGTCTTGTGCAGAGTCACAGGCGTCCAGAGTCTATCCCAGAAGCTATGGGCAGAAGGCAGGGAACAACTCAGGATGGGGTGCCAACCCGCCGCAGGGCACACGCACGTACACGCGAACCCCTACAGGCAATTTGGTAACTTCAATTCATCTTAGAATGTTTTTGGACTGTAGAGGAAAAACTGACTGTGAGGGAAACCCCATAACGGCACAGGGAGAACATGCAAACTCCACACACACTGAGCCATGGCAGAGACTCGCATCCTGGTGCCAGAGGTAAGAGGCAACAGTGGTATCTACTGTACCACTGTGCCACCTCAGGTTTCCAATGTTAAAATAATACTCAATTTTATTTTTGTAGTTCAGAGAATAGAGAATGAATGTATTTCCTCTACAGCTTTAAATGAGCTACCTCCCAATTCATCTATTTCATATCGGAGTGTTACAGTTTCTCAGTGTTTAATATTCCCTTTTGTATAAGTTCAGCAGACAGATAATATTCTGTTAAAACATGGGGCGATTGTTTAAGGCAGTCTCTGTCCAAACACAGTCTTTCTCCAACACCACAACAGGCAACATCTGAATATTAAAGAGTAGAATCTTACTGTCAGGGTCAACACCTCTCCGACCCTAACCCTTGGTGTCTCTACCCTGTTCGGCCAGCAGGTGTTGCTGGCCATCCCGCCTTTTCACTCCCTGTCTAACCCCTGTGTGTTCCCCTGCTCCTTGGACTGCGACATGGCTCAGGGGGTTGAAGGTGTGGAACAGAGGCTATAGCCCTGCAGTCATGGGTTTAAAGCCAGCCTGTTTAATAATTGATTTTTGTTCCTAGTGTTTGTTGTATTTATTGTGCTTCTCTGTTTGGTTTGCCCTGTTTGTGTCCTGTGTGATTTTAGTTTTTGTCTAGTGTATTCAGCCCTCTGTGTTATGCCTCCTAGATTCTGGTTCTGCTGTATGTTAAGGTTCCTTAGTTTCATGCTCGTTTAATTGTAATCTGCCCCACCTGTTCCTTGTTGTCCTGAGTCCTTTTTGATTTGTTAATTTTATGATACTTTGCACCTGTCCCTTGTTTGCCCTGGTGTTCGTCGGTATTTAAGTGTCTTGCCTGTGTTCCATTCCTTAGTGAGTCATTGAGTTTGTGCTATGTTCCTGCGTGCTAGGTTCCCTGTTCTCTTGCCCCCAGTGTTGGCTTGTTCCTGGACCTTGTTTCTTAGTGATTTCTTGTAGTTAGTTGTTGTTTTCCCCATTTTGCTTTTTTTGAACCCCTCGCAGTCCTTTTTTTTTTTTTTGTAGTTTTACCCAGTGTATTCGGTTGTCTTATTAAAGCCCTTTTTGTCTTGAAGCCATAAGTGGCTCGTCAGCCTTCTTCCCACCTACACCATGCCCCGCGGTGACATCTTACAGGTTACAGAACTCGAACAATCCACATTTAACCAGGAACAAGAAAGGTGTTTACAATTCTTCATGCACCAAAAATCATTGCGTGCAACATTTTCTCCAGCATTTAATAAACATGATAAATTACAGCAACGCCTCTCTCATCCATCCTTCTCTCCCATTCATAAAACACCCACAAGACAAGGCAGGTTGGAAGAAATAATGGTTCCCTTTCACTTCCTCTCATTCTTTTTCCTGCAGCTTCCTGCATCACAGTAGTCTTTTCATAATAATCAGATTAAGTGTGATTTTTTTTTTTCCAAATTATTTCAGCCTCACCTCAAAAAAATAGGTATATATTTTTCAGTATGTGTCAACAAGAACACTTTGGTTTATATAACAACGAGAGATAATATTAAGGTAGCGCAAAACAATTAAATTTCAAAAAGCCTCAAAATATGTGAAGAAAAATATTAATGATTAATACCCAAGACCCCCTGCCCATATTTCCCACCATTAATCTTAATTGTGGGTTAATGTGAAACACATTTTCAGTAAGTGTTTTTTTATTGAATTTCAGATGAATTATTAGGTGGTGAAATTTCAGTACCTTAAGCAATCTATTGTCATCCTGAATTTAGCTGTTAATCTCTCACCATGAAAATGTAGGAATTTAAAGCAACTGAATCTCTCACATGATTAAGCTCAGAATGAGCTTTATAAATATGTCTTAAGCTTTTGCCACCAAAAACAAATTAGTGAAACCTGTCCAGGGCCATTTTAGTCTCAAATTATAATTCACGGTACTTTTTTCCTTTTAATGAACTTGCCATTTAACGTGCACAGAAAGCAGAGCTGTCTGACACTTTGCATCTCACCATCACATATATTACAAGATATTTTCAAATTTCAAAGGTTGGCACATTTTAATAATCAACAACTAGCAGACCGACAAGTGGTTTCTCTAAATAGTCATGGTACAGTAAACAATCACAAGATGACTGCAGCTATCAAAGGTGTAAATAACCTAGCAGGTCGAATCGACTCCAAATTGTACTCTGACAACACTTCTCAGGGCGAAACACATGCAGCATGAATTCTAAATAGGAACAGGAAGAAACATCAAGGAACCAGTAAAAACCAATATTGAAACAATCATGTAAGTTTCTTATGTAAATATGGTGACAGGTTATAGGATTTGTAAAGTAAAGACAAATAGACAGTTTGGTAAATTTAAATTAAAACCAAATAAATCAAACTGGATTCTGGGGGATTCTAACATTTCATTAATCAATAATGAATGGAATTGCGCAGTAGTATCCATGTCGTTATTCCGATACTGCATGCAGTCTGTAAACCTTCCAAACAAAGCAAGCTCTATTCTGTTTCTTGTAGTATAGAACTCACCAACTAAGCCTCATTATATTTATGATTAACTGTTAACAAGCACAAAATTAGTTGCAAACGTTTGCAGTTCAGAATTGAAGAACTTGATTTACATTTTTTTCCTTTCTGAGCAAAGAGAAAATAGCATCTTTAATAGGTAAAAACATAAATAATACAGTATACAGTATAAGAATAAAATTCAATACTTACTGAAACTTCCTCAAACTGCTTTCCAAAGCCAGTATTTTTTTATGGATTCACCCTTGTCACCACTGTGGTTTTAATTAAATCAGCC
>JAODLD010000002.1:8201537-8212770 GCA_026781065.1 Mormyrops boulengeri
CCTCAAACTGCTTTCCAAAGCCAGTATTTTTTTATGGATTCACCCTTGTCACCACTGTGGTTTTAATTAAATCAGCCTTATTCAGCCAAACCTCATATAGCCAAATGCATAGGGGTGACATCTGAACAGGTCACAACAGTAGGTATGACCCTTTTCTAATAAAGACAGGAGAAAACGGCCTAAAATCAAGCTGATGTCAAACTATTTTTGCCTCTGCTGGTGGGCTGAGAAAGGAGCATGAATGGTGTGAAAGTTAAATGAGGATCTCACTGCTGTTCAACAGATTTCTACATATTTTATTAGCAATGTATTTCATCTGCTCTTTTATCATCACATTCTGTGATCTTGCTTCACAGTAAGTGGTGCCAAACTAAATGCTGAGATGTGAAACAAATCCTTGCATAAATGTTTATATACGAGACCTGCCATTGTTCTGTTATGATTTACTTTTGTTCACGGATGGAAAAAAAACATATTGATGTTAGCAATGTCTAAGCATCCACAATTCTAAGTGGTAAATAAAGGCTATAAGTAAGAAGTCACACAGAGTATCACATTTAATTTTGCATTTTTACACCACTGACACAGCAGCAGTAACCATGAAGGCGAAGATCTACAAAATGGTTCCCGTTTTATGCATCGAAAAGCCCAAAGAAGACGCCAAGAAAGCTGTATAAAATCTAACCAACTGAACAAAATCATTTGGATGATTGAAAATCATTGAATTGAGGAAATGCCACAGTATCTTTATGAAGCTACTTTGTTCTCCTCTCTGTGCTTCTCGCCGGATTTGAATGGGGCCACATTCAATTATATGGATGTGTTTAAATCACAACCAATTGTATAAATTAGAACGATAAAACATTTTACCTGGGAAAAACGAATGCCTAAAAATGAAAATACACTGAGTTATTTTTTAAAAAAAAAAATCTTTTGTCGCCCTTTACGATACATATTTTATTTTCAATGTTATGTGGCAGGCTTAGAAAATGACAGAATATAGCGAACACATGCAGGTGTATTTTCAAACCAATTCTGTTGGTAATGACTAAAAGTAGAAAAAGAAAATAAAGTAACAAATATTACAAGATCACAGTGCATGTCGGAAAAAGACCCCATCTCATGAGAGGAGTAAAATAAAATTTTAATTAGAGGCAGAAGTGCTTCAAATTAGTTTAAAGAACTCTCAAGTCTAATTTTTAGTCATGCAGTCCTTTCTGATTTAATTTCGTATAGCATGGAACTCGTGGGATATAGCGCTCATGTCGATTTTGCATGATACATCCTTCAACCACCTCAGCTGCATCCATAATGACCTCCGTTCGTTCTGACATGAATGACTTTTTAATCAGGTCTTTAAAAATAGATTTTTACAGTACAGGGGGACTTCCTGGTTAAATAATGGTTAAAATTGGTTAGTTAACAATAAAACATAATAAGCTCTATAACACACCGCTTTAGCAGCTAGTTAAGTGTTAAGTATTGAAAACTACCATAAAAATACCGAATCAAGGATGAATCATATCTCCTCTTTCTTTCTAGGATATACATATACCAGAATAATTGAACAGCAAATTTCCAAAACCGTTAGAACGACTAAATTCAGGCTTCCTCATCATATGTTGTGGTATAGGGGACCTGAACTCAGCCTGTCCTCATGTAATCCAACAAAGAAATTTTGCTTAAAAAAAACTCATTAAGTCCACAGAAATTTTCTTGAAAATGCATCCCGTGAATTGAGTGAGTTTTGGAAATGTGCTCTTCAGTTGCTGAAATATGCAGCATATGGTTAAAGACTGTATGTTACACACATATGGATACGTACACTCATAACAGGAATGACTGGAGATGGCAAGAAAACAGCAGAAAAGTAAAATTGAATGCAACTGATACGGTAAGGAGAAAAATATTAGCGGGAACAGAAGCAATTTAGATTAACATGCTAATCATTTATCTAATTATTAGGTAACCCTGAAATGACCTAGTGCGGACATGTCAGATGAAATATTCCACAAATCAGAATACTGAGAAGGATAAGACTTTATTACGAAGCTGGTGTTCTTAAAAAAATCGTGAAAGCACAGATGTCGTCGTGCGACCTCCTGACCTCACTCTGACTTTATTGTCATGCTCTTCCCTTACACTTGGCTAGAGCAGTAAATTGAAAATGTAATTAGCCAACAGAGATGTGTGTCCCCCTTGCCGGAGGGGTCCGCAGAGTGCATCGAAGAGTAAGAGACATCAAAAGAGGTCTTTCTTCCTTGATAGAGGTTATTCCCATCTTGGTGCCTTTGGTCTTTTCTGTCCCTTTCTCTCCTTTTCTTTATCTGTCCCTACAGTATGTCTCAGAAATACACAGAAATAGTTTTTATCTCAGTCAATACTTGTAACCATCTTGTCCGTCTTCCTACAGATTAGAAGTTGCCGCTGCACTTTACTTTCGTTGCTAATCATATGACAGATACCAAATCCCAATCTCTAAACCAAATCCCAATCTCTAAACCTAATCTAAGCTTAATCCATGCTGTGTCAGAGATAATTTAGACTGTGAATTCTAAAAGATAAGTAGATCATTATGAACTATAACCAACTGATAAATTATATATATATATTTGCAAATTGTTAATTTGTTAATTTGTTGTTTCTGCACAGCCTTACGTAATGATTTAGAGTCACTTGTAAATTACAGCTGTGAGAAGAAATAAAATGGAAAAAAAAACTCTAAAGTTATGTCCAATTATTATAATAATTTAATATCTGCAGTGTTATTTGCCATCTGAAGCGACTAGTTCATAAGATGATCACAAGTTTTGCTGTCAACACACTGGCTTACTACTGTCTAGCCCTGTGGCGTCCAGCCCGCTCTGCCTGTCTGATCCCCCCTTGGATGTGGCTCCAAACCAGCCACACCTTTGGCCTGTCAGTCTTACTTATTGCTCCTTCCCTCCTGTTGATCATTCACAGCTGCCTTGTGTTTACTCCTCATTAGCCAGGCATATTAGCATCTCAGTCCAGTGTTCCTTGTCTGGTCGTTGTTACCTGTTCACGTCTGCTGTCAGCCCTGTGAGTCTCAATAAAACATGCCCACAAGGGATTTCCCCGCACAGCCTGCATTCTGGGTCATTCCTTCTACTGTGGAATGTGACAACCACTACTCCCAGTAACCTGTGGGAATTATTTGCATACCAGGCAGCAACATACAATGGAGATCAGCTCTAGCAGCATAATCTTCTAATTAATTTTCTTTCTCACGTAACATGCAGAAGGTAGCTTGATTTTCATAGCTTGAAGTACGCCTTTGAAGTACTAATTGAGGTCGTGTTCAAACAGGGAACGATTGGGCAACAACAATAAGTCTTAGGTCTTCTTGACTGATTATGTGCAGGAGTAGTAGACTAACTTAACCCTCCCCAGCCAATTGAGATCGTATTGGCGAACAGCCAACCAATCACATGGTGGCCAGAAATCTGTCGCCATTTCCAGTTCTGCACAGGCGTTACTGGTATGTGGAATTTATATTTATTGGAAAGTCCAAGTGCAATATATAATACAAAATTCAGTTTAGTGCCCAACAAAATGTCTGAAACGTGAAATGTCTTGCCGCAAACGAACAATTCTAGTCAATTAAAAGGCAGAGCTGTTTCATGTGAAGAGAGTAACATATAATTATTACACAGTGTTGGAAGATGGGAAAATTACATATTATTACATACTGCTTATTTAGTTGTATGTTGTGATGAAAACAATACTGCATTCGGATCTTCACACATTTTTTCATAGTGCAGACCTTAAAGTATTCTTTTTAAATAGCCATTCTTGTGATTCCTATGCTCGTCATGCGTGTTGCACTCTTTTGCAAAATAAAATTTCACTGAAAGAAAGTGGTTCAAAAAAGAATCTTCAGCCACCTTTAAGGCAATTTGAGTAAAGACTTCAGTTATCTACATCATAAAGGCTTGCAGTTCTCATATTTACTGAATTAAAAGTAGGTAGACTTTATTAATCTTAGTCTGGTACACAGTCTACTGTCAAGTGCATTATTCCTTAATTTATTAAGGCTATTGACTGGCTGATTATGCTTGTTTTAAATGAGGAATAGTTTAGAATAAGCTCAGTATGTCTGCTCTTGTGAAACCAACAGGCTTCAAATGTGGGTTCACAGAACAGAATAGAATAGAATAGAATACAAAAGTCTTTATTGTCATTGTAGACAGTACAACAAAATTCAATTTTCAAAAACGTATCAAAAAACATGTATCAAGGTTGTAATATTAACAGCCTAAAAGAACAATTATCAATAACATTAAAATAGGTTAAACTAAATAAAATCAACCCCATTCGACTAAAAAAAACAGTAATGCATGAACCAAATTCCCCACCATGCGATTCTTAGAGGAAAAGGCACGATGTGTTCAACTGGGGTTCATGAAATGATCTGTGATGCACATGTGCAGCTTTAAACTCGTGATAGGGATTTTCTTAGTATAGCTGATTCCGTCTCTAAGCTGATTTTGTGGTACTAATTTGAGTCTTTGCAGAGTATTTGTAGCTATTTGTATTTGTAGCTAGGAACCTCATATCGATGCATAAATGTTAAGCATATATTTAAATGAAACTTTCTGTTCTGTGTGAAAACAAACCTGTTTTTGCAATGTATCTAGTGGCTGCATTTCTGCAACTGTTCCACCTTTAATGCTCAAAAGCTACAATAAGGGTCAGATGTATATGAGTGCGATTTGGACTGCTCCCTTGAAACGTCTGCTGTTAAACACGATGGTGGCTTTGCTTATTCAGCTGGAGGATGAACTGAGACGACAGTAAAGATCTGCGGATTAGGCGTCTTAAGATATGCCTTTTTAACAGATGCGGCAAGTGACTTCATTTAAATTTGCTGGCTGCCCTTCTTTGTTTGGCTTGAAACCAAAAAACTGGCAATTAAATGCAGGTCAATCATCTTCGCTGTAAACACTGTCAGACTAGTCGTGGAACTACTTAGTGAAGTGAGAATGTGCTCTTCTGTGCTTGGGGGCTACATTTCTTAAGCACACATGGTTGGATTTTTGGTGATTATACTGTACATACATGTGCAATTAAATGGCAAACAAAATTGTGTGTTAAGGCTGTAGATATTGTAATGATAATATGATATTGCACAAGGGCAGGGGCGCTGTAAGGCGGGGAAAGTTAGGACGATTCCAAGGGCCCCTGAGTGATAGGGGGCCTAGAAGATTTGGAAAATAACTGGATTGGTCTGGACTGGGGGGCCCAATATGATATGCCTTCATGGGGACCAAAATCTCTAGCAACGCCCCTGCCCAAGGGTAATTGCTTCCTGAGTCAGAAGGTTCAAAATGTGCTTTATTTTACATTATGGTTTCCAGTCCAAGGTGTACCCCAGGCTTCTGACCTGAACTGCATGCCCCCCTACAACCCTAACCAAGACGTGGTTTAAAGATGGATGGAAAAGCATTTCTGTGAGTTTCAATATACTTATTCGTTTCAAGAGATACAGTATTTGGCAAAAGCCATTATAACAACCACAATCTGTCATTTAGCAACTTTGTTTCTACCTATTCAAAGAACTATTCAGCACAGGTCACGAATAATTCCATTTGTTCAATACAGCCATACATCACACACTACTGTAGTAAACTAATAAGATATGTCTTTGTGTTTCTACATTTAGTTTGGTACATAATGGCTCGGACTCAGACTTGCCTATAACACTGGTTAAGGATGAGATGAATTCAAGGAACATTATGTTATTTACTTTTAAATTTTTGACCCAGGTTGTGTGCCAGGTGTTTTTTCAGTATACTTCTGTTTGAATTAATTTTGGCTCTCAAAACAAATAAAACTTTTTTTATTATTTTAACGCATCAGTCGCAAAAGAACAATCCAGCCCTGATTTTATGGCGATTGCCTCAAAAGTCCTGAAAAATGCCACTTTCGAAAGACCCAGAGGAGGTACCATTATAATCTAAAATATGTATGCACATTTGTATTAACATTAGAAAATGAACATGCATATTGCCATTTATTATAAACTACACTGCCATGACTTAGCAGTATAGTTATATCTGTAATTTGGAAAATAAATCAACTGAGTAAAGGTAATATTGAAAGTTGCAACATACATAGTTGTTTCAGAATCAAATGTTAATGCCCAGCTAAGCCTTAGAAGAAGGGAAATGTTTGTTTAATTTTTCCAACCTGATGAGATTTTATAATTTAATACCTACTCATTTAATAT
Organism: Mormyrops boulengeri; assembly: GCA_026781065.1. Classification (NCBI taxonomy): domain Eukaryota; kingdom Metazoa; phylum Chordata; class Actinopteri; order Osteoglossiformes; family Mormyridae; genus Mormyrops; species Mormyrops boulengeri. The sequence goes on from JAODLD010000002.1 coordinate 8,207,791, forward strand.
AAATTACATTTATTATTGTGAATTACACAGCAATATGTGAATTATGTGAATCTCTGAATTACACACTTCTTGATTTCATGCTTATTTACTATTAATCGAGTTTAGATGGCAATTAGTGCGTGTGTTATATACTCATGATGCTTCAACAATTTAAATAATAAACTATGTTTTGTTTTGTCTATCTATTTATTAACAAATGAAGTGCAAACAATAAAATATTCAGTGAAAATACTGATTTGACTTTAATCACTGTCCCAAGATTTATTTAACAAAGTTATATTTTAAAAATGACTGTCTGTCATGGGTATACTGTACTAAAAATGTTTTCAGAACTTCCACTCTTTCAAAGAATCATCAGAACATATGTCTTATCATATTCCATTTATGCAATATGTACACATTACATATTAAAGTACACATTACTTGTAACATTGGAGGTTTATTGGCCAATTGACCTATTTGATGTATGTGGAGGTATCTTAACGCAATTTTGAATAAAAGCTAAAAAAAAACTATTTATGTTGTGCATTCAGTTTTTTTAAATTTGTTCAGTGTTACTGGATGGATGGATGGATGGATGGAATGTTGAGTATACAGAGTTGTTGAACCTCCAACTTGATTTTACAGTATGCCTATGATCCCTTTCACGATGCCTTCACTGAAACTAATTTTACCATATATGACGTGTAACTTTCATTATACGGACAGAGTATGATTAACTCGAATTCAAGATTTCAAGACGACGACATATCCCAATTCTTTTTGGAAAAGTCTTTAAATTAAACCATTTATATATATGTATTGTTTATTTACATATAAACCACACACATATATAAATTAATTCATTACTTAATTAAACCATTTACATGCATATACTGTATCCATTTACTGTAAGCTGGCCTGTACATCGGCAAATGGAGTTACTCTTATAACTGAGAGCACAGTGCACAGACCCCAACTCAACGGTGATGGAGACGACATATCAATGTCTTTGGAATCCATACTGACCTTTACTGCTGGTCACTACAAGCTCTCTTAGCGGAAAAGCTTCTACTGGCTACTTAGAAACTCAGCGGGCTGCGGGCCTGTGCTTCTGCTATTATATAACAGGCTTCGGAGAGAGTTAGCATACCTGAGCTGTGTCCATTCCTGAAACCGTACCATTTTATACTTTTCAATCTCAATGGGCACCGTGTTTCATTAGGAGCTGACATTATGGGCCTGCTTTGTGCTCCCACCAACAGAAAAAAAGGAAGCTTTAAGACAAGTAATTCAAAGCTCATTACTTAAAATACACATCCTTCAACGTTCACAACTGGTTCTTGAATTGATTATTTTCTTTTTTCCTTTGTTACAAAGTTTCAGTGTTCAAGTATTTACATTGATGATCAGTTGGCTTCCGAACTGAGATTCTGGTTATAGAATCTAGAGAAGGAGGATCAAACACAAGCTTCAGGAAAATACCAAGCAAGAAGCACAGGACAACCGTCTAGAAGAAAGTGGTACTACTGAATCCGCGTGCGTCAGCTGAAAACTTACATACTTTAAGAGGCACTTTCTGTAACTTTTTTAAACAAATGCTTCTGTACATTCAGTCGCAAATCTAATTTGTGTTATTATGTTGAATATGCTGTGCTGTGTTTCCTTTGTGGATTTGCAGTTATTGCACAAATAGTTTTAGCACAAATTTCAGAAAGTTTAGGGTATACAAAGAATCTGTCTAAAAATGTGTACAGAAGTTTTCTTTATGCAGTTCGGAAATGTGTCACTTAAGGCTATTGTTTTTTGCTCAATAAGCGGCAATAATGAACTGACACCAACAGATACTTAAGCTGTGCACACACTACATTGATAATTATCAAAGAAAACTAGAAATTCAGTTGAACCTCTGTTATTATGTCTTCATTTACAAGAAAATGTGTGTTAGGGAAGCATAATTTGCATTTACAGTACTATGCTAGCACATTTCCTCATAACACATAATTGAAATAAAAGTGAAACATGATAATACTGTGAATCTTAATATAGTTATACGGTAGAATGCTAGTGAGTGTGCTGTAGCTACAATTCAGCGAATTCTGAAATGTACAGTATAACACTATTTTCAGTTACAGGAACATACTGTAAATATACAGAACAAAGCAGCCAGTATAATTACACTGCAGTCACTATTGTCATTGTCCTGTAAATCTAAACAAAGAAGTCTTACAGTGTATAGTTTCTTACGTATGCCTAAAAAAGAAAAAAGATTTCACTAGACACAAAGCATTCTGATTTGTCTTAACTTGTACCGTTTTTTTAATAAAAAGTTTCAGTAATTGCAAGGAATAAATACTTCTGATGGATAAAAACAATAAAATGTTTTGTTTTTTAATTCTACAGTGTAATTCTACAATCAATGTGTGTACTGACACATTTATGGAAAGAAAAATTGTAAAAGAGAGGATCCAGACTGTCCAAAACAGACAGGCGCCTGGACATGATGGTCATGGACTCCAAACTGGTACACCGGTTTATCAGTACTGGGGCTGATCATATACTGACAGAAGACAAGACAAGGTGCGGCAGATAAGTCCTGCTGCCTAAGTCAATCTCACAATAATGTAGGGCTGGAGACATGTCCAGCTGATAACACAAAAACTGTTTTGTGGAGAAGGGCTGCAACTTCATTTCCCTCAGATCTGTTTCTCTCTATACACCCTTTTTGTATCCTTCTAATCCCCAGTAACATGTTTATCTTGGCACTCTTTACAGACGGAGATGTTTGTGGTACCAAAACTCAATTTATTTTTTTCCCCACTTAGCTGTCACATCAATGACAGGTAATTTATGGCGACCACAGTAGCTAACTCAGCCAGTATATTTTGGAGAAGAACTTTTTGGAAATGAATGTTCATTAAAATAGTTCAGAAAAATAATGGAACATTAAATACTCTTCTGTAGTATTCTGAGATCAAAAGTAAAGATTGGGCATTAGAGATACAGAACCATGAAAAGCAGGACAAACCGCCTAAAGAACAGTTTTTACCCGAAAGCAATCATGACCTTAAACTCTAAACAGAACTGTTAAATTCCATATTCATAAGTGCAATTTATTTATCCAGTGCACTATGTATATCCAATGCAACATGTATATCCAGTGCAATATGTATAGTCAGTGCAATTTGTATATTTTGTAAAATATTCTTTTATCACTCATACCTCACATTGAGTCGCCTGCACCTTTGCAATTTCGTTGTCAAGTGACAATGACGATAAAGATTATCTTATCTTATCTTGTCTTATCTTAGAATTGTTCATAATGCAAACTCTAAATCAGGCCAAAAAAAAAATTAGTGTGCATTAGCTAAACTACATCAGTTCAGTTTCATACTCTTTCTGTCCCATTAAAATGAGCAGGTCAGTTGTATCAATAAAATTGCTGAAAATAAGATTTATATATCTTGCCCTTCTGGAATGAACATTATCAATTGGAATGTTACAAGCAAAATTTGTATTTCACAAATTTAACTTGAAAATTCATGTGATGAGCAGGTTCCCTTGACTTGTATCCTCAAAGTTGCTGGTTCAGTTATTGACAGCTTTCCTTCATTAGCAGCCCTGTGCTAAACACCCATAGCAAAATTCTCTAGTGTAATAGTAAAGGATTCATCTAATCTTATTTCAGCAATTATAAGTTCACTTTTAATTAGTTTGCATTCCGCTTATTTCCCAGAGTACCTGGGATGTTCACGTTTGTTTCATGCTATGCACTTTGCTTTAATGAATAGAAATTATTTTGCAAAAAGAGTGATCCAGGAATAGAAGGTATAGGCTAATAATACAACAGCAGAATAGACAAAACTCGAAATAAAGTGCTGAGACCATTCAGTGGCATTCACACAGCGGAAAGAGAGCCAACTGCTGTTTTAAGGTCTTCTATCCATCCACGTTCTACACACTAATCCAGGTCAGAGTCACAAGGGCCCTGTAGCCCATCCAAAATAGCACAGGGCTCAAGACAGCGTTACACTCTGGCTTCACACAAACACTGGTATTTCTGATCATGCTTGGGCAACTGTACACGGGGTGTTTCGCAATCCTGCAGTTAAATAATAATTATTAGTGTTATGAATACCATGCTGTGTCTTTTAGCTTTTCAGATGATTTCTATACTCTTCATTTTTACACTTCAAAGCAAAGAAAACATCGGAAATAGCCTCAATAAACAGACGTAACTGGATTTTAGATAAATAAAGGATACATAACACAGTAACTGAAAATAGTCACTTAACACCTGACAACAGCATGTAGATTCGTCCAACCTCATAGAGCTTGTTTTATTACACATACACTAATATTATACTTGACTTTACTCAGTATGTGACAAGGTTAAAAATTATATAGACACTAGTTTTATGCGTCACGTATGCGAAGATGAGGGAGGAAGTTTAATCAGCACCTTCCAAGCAATAGACAATTAAAATGTCAGTCATCTTCCCAGTAAATAACACACAACCCAGAGAGACGTGTGGCAGTATTTCCGAAGATCACAGCTGCCCAAACGATGGAGAAAATAATAAGGTTTGACTTTCAGTGTCTCCCACGATGCAAAGTGACAAATCCAAGCATCACGTAGTACGGCAGAAATGTTTTTTTTCTGGAAACTTTAAAGTGTGATCAAGAACAGTTGTAGCATTTGGGGAAAAAAAGACAGTAATTTGAATGTGTTTATTTTTACTATTATAATTTTGCAGATTGAAATTTTAACCTTATAAATATGCTCCAGCAGTGGCGCCCCTGGCCAAATTGGGGCCCTAAGCAGAATTTTATTTTGAGGCCCCCCCATTACAAAATGACTGTATCACAAAATGCGATTTAGGTTTACAACCTTGCAGTGTCAGATTACTCGTCTCTTTCTTTTTCTCCTGCCTTGGGCTGACTTGGTGCTCTACGCGCGCCTCACGGCAGCGATGCGCATCCTTTGCGCATTTGCAGAGA
>JAODLD010000002.1:8212859-8240009 GCA_026781065.1 Mormyrops boulengeri
CATTTGCAGAGAATGCGTCCCCTTGCGGAAAATGGGGCCCCCCATGGATCGTGGGGCCCTACGCACAGCGTGTGTTCCGCATGTAGGGAGGGGCGGTGCTGTGCTCCACAATAAAAAAAAAATGATAGTAGCCTTATAGCACAGAGCTCAAGGGTTGTCACTCACCAATGTGGCAGACTTACGTTTTGGATTGGTTTGCAGCACAGACGGATGCCTCTCGCCCTGGCAAGGTACAGTTCTTGCCTACCACAACACAAATTCAAGAGTAGAGCTTTCCATTGAAATAGCCATGAAAAAGAAAGACTCTATTGCAATGCTGTAACTAATGCAGATTTGCTTTTCAAACACCTTTGCCCCAAATCATGGGCTTAGTAAAATGTGTCACTGTGGCAGATTCAGAGTTGTGATTGTGGCTGCCAACAGATGCATCACTCAGAGAATCTGGCACCGACAGAGCACTCAGGAGCAGCACCCGCGTCGTCTCTGATGTTTGAGCAAAAACAATATGACAGCTTTTCCAAGCACTGAAAGCCAACCTCAAGTTTAAGGAACTCTTTGTCTGCAGGATAGATTTTGGGGTTGCTACATAGAGAGGGGGCTTGTTATTAAAGCCATATTATTGATTTATACTTTCCTGCAACTTGTTTTCATTCACTGACAAAAGAGAACCATTTACATGATATAGTCTAGCATCTCAAGAAATCCAACCTTCAGATCCCAACAAACTCCAATGCGTCCCCAATCAGTAACTTTCAAGCCAATGAGAATCCTGCATAGATAATACTGTTTAGAGCATACACCCAAACATTCTGTGTATATACACTGCACGACAGCTGCAATAACTAACAATCAAATCAAATCATTCTGAACCATCCATTTTCTAAAACGGCCTATCCTCTCCAAGGTGGGGAACAACATTCCATGGCAGGGCACAGCCACACACACACCTATGGGAACTTGGTAAATCCAATGAACCTCAGCATGTTTTGGGACTGTGAGGGGGATGAACTAGACCAGAAGAAACCCCACAACGAGAACATGCAAACTCCACAAATGGAAGCCCGGTCCCAGAGGTGGGAGACAACAGTGCTAACCACCGCACCACCTACCAGTCTGATCAATAAGGAAAAAAAAAACACTGAAAACTGCACAAACATAAAAACAATAATACAAGTGAATAAAACAATTCTCCAGGAATGTTCTAAAATAAACTATCAATATGTGCTCTTTTAAACCTCCATTACTTTTTTAATATCTGTTGTTTGTTTTACTTGTTCACTTCACTTGAGTATACATGCCCCTCGTAAATTTATATTGCTTGATTTTCTCAACTGTGTTATTATTGGTTGATCTGCTTGTCATAGCAATGTATATACAGGTAACAAATGCCACACAAATCGTTAAAAGAGATTTTGGTAACGAGTAGTGATTAGTGTCAATAAGTAGTTACTTTGTAAATGTTACAAATGCCACTATTTCATCCAATTCTGGAACCGTGCAAAAAATACAGGAAAAAGAGGATCAGGCTTTTGATGCATTAAACTGGCTGTGACACCAGGAAACGTGTCATCTTGTCTGTCAGTTGTATAATTCTCTGTGGTCCATGCTCCTTTTCTCAGCTGGACACACGCTGCTAGGCTGTGCTCAAGAAAAGTCATTTATTGCATGACATTTCAACGCAGCACTGCAGCACAGCAGCGTACGCGTCATGCGGGTTGAGTTTTCCACTCTTTCATCCATACAGTCATTTCATTTCATGGTTAGAATAAAGGTGTATGGATGAACTTGTCTGAACACTGAATGAGTCATACACAGTGCTCAGAAAGTCTTGATGCTTCATTCAATAGAAAATATCCAGTGTATCTGTTTTATGACAAAAATCATTACTTCATTCATATGTTTACAAAAAATATATATCACATTAGAAACATCCAGTAGTTTTAAGAAAAACATTCATTTCAAATAATAATAAATTGAAACCCAAATGATAGTTCTAAAAGAGCTGTTCTGAGTTAAAAAGTTAATTGCCAAACAGTGTCATTGGGCGCTTTTTCATTAATAACACCTCTGCAATAACATAAAACACCAAACATTTGTGTTTAGTATCCTTTGGAAGTCAATTGCTACAATTAATAGCAAAATGGCAAGAACAGAACTGAACGAATCAGTCAAAAAAATTCTGACACTTAATAAAGTGATGATATCTGTATGAAAGATATGTGAAATATTGTTTGTCAATGGACTTTTGTTATGAAACTGATAAATTTGTGATTTTTACAGAATTAAGCTAATGTCCCGAAACTTTCTGTGACTACAGTGTTTGTGTGTGAGTACAGTGTGTGTGTGTGAGTACAGTGTGTGTGTGTGTGAGTACAGTGTGTGTGTGTGTGTGTCTGTGAGTACAGTGTGTGTGTGTCTGTGAGTACAGTGCGTGTGTGTGTGTGACTCATATTACACATTATTTAAATAAAAACTGACCGTTTCTGTAACACAGGCACACATACACACACACATTTATTTATATTCACGATGGAGCTTTCATGATGCAAAGATGAGGATTCCTCTTTCACAGATGGGAGACTATGGCCGCTGAACCTTTGACCCTCTCGACATACCACGGAGGCTGAGGCGCTCAAACTAATTGCCCATTTGTTTTCGAGGGTGCTTGCGCCTGACATTCGCTGCCTTGTCTGGCTTAGTGTTCCTGTTTGCTGACATAGCCAACTGGGTGCACAGTGACTGAAGTCTCTGACGGAGTTCAACCTGACCTGATTCACCCCCTGGCACATCTGACTGGCATTGCCTGTCTCTATCTGCAGCCACATTAGTGTGGATGTAAGCTCATGTACGTAAACAAGCCTTCTGTCATTTCAAAGGACCGACACAGCGCATTTCATTTCCACAGTAAATTTCCGTATCATTTTTAAATAATTTTAAAAATCGAGACAGAATTGGAGAAAACAAAAATGCCTACCTGAGTTACTGTCCACTACCATCCAATTCCTACCTGACTGACTTAATTCCAAATTTTTTAATTGTTTTTATTGATAAATAGGTTGCCTTCTATTAAACTGAAATGTGTGCTTTGAAGTTTAACATAGAATGAGACGCAAAAATTTAAATTACATATTTGCTGTTTGTTACTCATGAAGATGAAGATGAAGAAGGGCAAGAATAAAACAAAACATTAGCAATACGATCTTGAGAGAGCATAATCATCTCATACGATGAAAATGACAAGGAATCAATGGGAGGCACCACAGCTGCATTCCAAACGATGGAGAAATGGCTCAAGGCAAACTATTGGATTAAAATGATGAGTGAGCCTTTAAACAAGGTTCATTTCTCAAGGCCCATCGATCTCTCTGAACACGGAAAATGCATTATACTTACAAAGGTGGAAATGGGCACATGCCGTAAGAGATTTTGTATTTATGGGCACCGAGCCTTATGTCAGGAGCAAAACAAATAGGGCAGAAGTCCTAACTGTTGTCTGCTTTAAATGTTATTCTGCTTTTATTTTATCGACCACCTCCTGCATTTCCTGAAATCTGTTTTTTTTTTTAAATGTTTATTGCTCAGCACAACTTGAATACTTGTATGCTAACATCCTGTCACCACAGGTTACAAAGGAAAAAAAAACGCCCTTATTTCCCCACTGTAACACATTGTTTATCTTCTTCCATTGAAACTTGAGCCTAGCTATCTGTAGTTTGTTACTCAAGTCTTCTGTAATTAGATATTCCTTTGTCAACGTATAATGACAATATATTTCAAAAAGAAAGTAATAATAAAATATATTAATAATTTGCATTTATGTTAGTGGTAGGACGGCAGCCCTAATACATTTCCTGATATTTTTTAAACTGCAGTTTTTCTATCAGAAATGTCCAGAGTTGCTTATATAATTTCTCTGCTTTCTGAGTGTGGACTGGGCCACAGAGGTTTGAAATCAGCAGTCTCCTGTGTGCACAGATTGGTTTTGTGCCAGGGTTCCAGAGTGGTTGTGGAGTATGCTATAAAATTCTGAACTTTGGCAGCTGAGAGCAGATGGAGTGTGGAGACATTTCTCACTATCATGAATCATGGTGTCTCTGAAGTGGTAAAGCTCACTACCTTACTGCTGGATTTTCCTTTGTAGGTAAGAAAGGTGTGGGTCTCCAGCAGTTACTGTGGTCTTGATAAAAACTCTATTTGAAAACTTACACAGTGCCACCATCTTTGCAAAGTTTGCGTTGAAGTGTATGCGACTTGACACATGTAAGAGAAGAATATGAGTGAAATATGACTTTTAATACCACAAATTATTACAAGTAGCCTACCGGGTGATGCCTTTTTTGCTTGTAAATGGCCCTGCATTTTTCAGGCTTTTCGATAATGTTCTTCTTGAGATGCTGAACCATTGTGTTTTTTTTTATATTTGGATGTTATTCTCATCTTCACCAAAACTTTGCAGAAGCACATTCAGCAATTCCTGCAGTTTCTCTACACGCTGAACCAGCTCTTTGTCAAACGTGAATTTCATTCATCTCCAGTCTCCTTCTTTGGTTATGTAATTTCTCCTGAAACGGTGGAGAAGGACCCTTGGAAAGTCAACGCATTTATTAATTGGCCCTAGCCTAATATTCTCAAACAACCTAAGATTTCTTGAGTTTGCTAATTTCAATAGATGCATTATTCATAACTTCAGTACTATTTCTGTACCTCGTTCACAAAGTGTTCCCCTACTGGCATCCAGTAGACGATGGCAGCAGACTCAGCATCGCAGAAACTGAAGAAATTATCCACCTCAGCTGCCAATCAGACGAATCCCAATTCAGCCCTTTCATTTATTGTGGAGCCCGATGTGTACGAAGTGGATGTAGCTTTTCTTGTTATTGGAGAAGTTTTTGGTCCAACTTCAGCACTTCTATAAGCTTTTTTTTTGTCAGGTTTTCATCCTCAACCAATTAAACAAACAACCTAACCAGGACTTAGGGAGGCACCCTCACTGCATTGTCTCGTCTCCGCCTTCCTGCTGGGGTCAGTATACACCGTGGAGGGAAACTTGCATTTAACACTCTGAAGGTTTCCTGTACATTTCTAAAGTGATATAGTGATATCAGTTATAGTGATCAGGTCTGTCTGCATGAAACTGATCATTATAACTGATTTTTTTTCCTTCCTTTGTCTTGAGCACATTTCCATTTAACTGACATTTGTATATTTATTACATGAATATAAGGTAATAAAACAGACAGCGTCTCTATTTACTGAATTTTATTGACGCTTTTAAGATGTTTAAAACGCCTTTCGAATTACAGTACTGTACAAATTAAATCACTGAACTGTATAACTCAAATACGCTATAATACAGCACATTATATAAAATACAGCTTCTTGTGGTTTCGCTGCTGCATCTCAGTGGCTAATTTTTGGCAGTTTATTATAAGCTTTGTTGAGTCTATTTGTCATTGAGAGAAAATGACTTTCTTTTTCTCCTCATGTTTTCTGGTTACCATAAGGCAAAGTAGGGATATCAAAGTAAAGTAAAGTTAAAAAAATAAAATAATTACCGTAGTTAAATTTTTCCAAATGGTCATGTATAAAATCCCTAAAATGAACACTGTAAGCGGACTACTTGATTGCTATAAGCGAATTATTTAAACGTATTTGTACAGGAATGATCCTGTTCCAAGCTTTCTGGTCCATACAAGCAGTCGATCACTATAACCGTGATCACTGTAAGTGGTTTCCATTGTACATCGTGGACATACACAGACCCTAAAGTAACGCCAACCACACATAGCCACATCAACATATCAATAGCTCAATAAGCACAATGTGTATAAGTAAAAGCCACTTTGGATAAAAGCATCAGCTAGACAACTAAATGGAAATGTGCAAAGGAGTGATGTACTGCTATGGACTGGTGTCGTGTGGCCAGTGCTTCACAATCACAATAGGCCCTGTATCTCCAGTATCTTTATGAAAGCAGTCTGTATGGTAATAACTAGCTAAACGGCTCCCATATAAATATTCTATTTAGAAGCACTAAACTAAATTTGTACAAATTAAAACAGGAAAAATAACAATAAGCCCATATTTTAGTAAGTTGCCTGGAGCCTGTTGGCCCCCCATCCATACTGAAAAACCCAAGGATATTTTGCAGGGGACGTGCATTACAGTCAAATGTAGCATCCACAAAGACAGATGTGGCATATAAATCACCGCGGTCAACTGAAATACTCAAAGCTATATGTTGGGGAAATTCAAAGCAAACCAATTACTGGAAGCAGACAAAGAGAACGGTGGTCATTCTGAGTTACTCTTAGCAGTAATACACATTTTCAGCAAACATATGTGAAGAGGGTAATACAGGCAGGGAAACAGTGGCAAGAAACAGTAGAAAATATCAGGGAAAAAAACATGAGAGATTTAATAAGGTTAACCCACAGTAACAGAGAGAAAGTAAAAGGGAATTTTGGGAAATGTATAGAACATCAGATGCTAAACATTTCTGGGCTAAATGTGGCAAAAAGCAAAACCTTCCCACCATGCATTCTCAACTAATATAAACTCACATATATATTATTTAGTGGGCAGTTTTATCAAAAGTGATGTTCATTTTTATAGGAGGCAGGGCCACACAGTCCCTGGAGCCACTGGGGGTTAAGGGCCTCGCTTGAGGGCCCGACGGTGACATCACTCCGCCAACACTGGGATTTGAACCGAGATCCTAATCCGCTGAGCCACATGCTGCCCCTAATATAAAGACCAACTAAATATGATGTAATGTGTTAGTCTATAGTAATAGAGGAGAAAGCTTTACATCAAGCCGCTCGTATATCCAAACCCACATATGTTATTGTCAGGAAACAACAAGTCACACTGTTCCTACCACAGACTGAAGAACAGCCCTTTGGTTATTTTACTACCAGGATTGCAGGTGTTCTCTTTCGCGTCTTTTTTAAAAGCATCTATAGCATCGACAGTCTGCTTGGATGCTATCAGAATGAAATGGCTTTAATTTATACATACAGTACTAATGAAAGAAAACCACAACATTTATAGTACTTGGTTAACTGTAATGTATCGGAGTCAGCAGTTTAGAGTAACATTACACATGATAAATAATTCCATGGATTAAAACAGCCATAGAAACAATTCATGAGAACTTTAATAAAAACATATTACTTATGCCTTTTAATCTTGGGACATTCTAGGGCTGAACGATATTGGAAAACAAAAATAATCATATTGCGATTTTTGAAATTTTTGCGAGAAATGTTGTGGCATTTATGAAACAAAAAAGGAGTTGAAAACCAATAGAGTTTGTTGATTATTGAAACCAATACTGTCTGTAAAATGAGTTGGTAATGTTGCTGCGAGTTGTGGCAACAGACACAAAGCAGAGCCAATAAATTACTTGCTTTTACTCAACATAATCTCTATGGAATCCAAGATACTTCCTTACAGCAAAAGACAAATGTCTTGTTTGCTTTTCTCAACCTGAATCATTTAAAAAAAATTCTCACAAACACACCACACCACAATGAATGACTCCAAGCAAGAATGGGAATGATTATGATTATCTCTGAGACGGCGCGTGCGGAGCTCATGTAAAAGATGTAGCAGTAAACTTTAGATTAGATTTTTTTAAACATACACTAAAAAATCTTGTGAAGGTTCATCAGTCAGTTCTTGTTTACTTTTCTTCTCCTCACCCCTTTTTGTTACATTTCTCAGAAACGAGCCACACTATCTATAAGTGGATCCAACCGCAAAGAAGAAAATTATTATGGTCGGCTCACGGAGCGTATTCAGGGCTCATGCAACAGCAACGGCCAACTTTACACTATTTTTTTAACATATACTAGATCTTGAAAAGGAACAATCATTAAAATTGCCAAGCTTGCTGAGTCTCCTATGACAGAGTATAAAATTTTGATTTAGTGTAACTCATTTATGATCTCAACCCAGCTGACTATGCGGTATGACAGATGCATGTGCATAACATACAATGTTGATATTAACACACTCTTTTTATGAATGGGAGATATACAAAACCCTGGCAATCTGAACCGATACTGGCTGATGTAACACAGAGTGGTGTGGTGGTCCGGTGGGCCTCACACTTTAAAGCAGTTACGGGACTGATTGTGTAGACTTCGTATGGTGTCTAACTTGTTCTATGTGCGCATGGAGATAGACTTCAGACTGTATAGGACGAACAGTTATAGAAATTAGATAGATAATGCACAGTTTTAGAGCCGTATAGGTCAGTATACCACCTATTATAAAAATTAATGTTTTACAGTCAGGTAAGGAGTACAACTCATGTTGCAACATACCAATGATTATTTACATATTATGCCATTTTTAATGAAAATATATATTTTACTTTGGAAAAAGAACAACATTGCATAATTTTATACTAGACCCAGGTAAATTATACCCCCTCTGCCAACACACACATACACACCCATATATAAAATTTGCAGTATAATGTTATTTGCAAAGCTAATATATTGTGTATTGGCAAAATTACATGGAACACCAAAAAGTTTTCCATTGTTCCAAACACCACATTTCTGTGGGAAAATCATTCAAAAGTGCAAGAATGTCTCCTTTGCATACCAATACCAATAGTCATTTTCTGTATGTAATCTCATCAACTGTGAACAGAGTAATTGCTTGAGGAATAATTACACCTTCTCTATGCAGGAATCCTAAATTCATACTCACTTAATATTTGAAGAACAGATATTAATTTAGTTTTTTTCCCTCGTCCATTGTCCTTGTGATTGTGCCATTATAGCTATCTTACTTGGCCAAATTCTCTGACATTCATTTAGTAATGCTTATATTACGAGCCATTTTGCACAGAACAAGAAGTGAAAGAAAGGACTGTTTGCAGTCCGTTCAATAGGAACACACACTGTTATTAAATGCTCTGTTGTTCACTACCTGCTAGCTAAAAAGTAAATTCAATAAAATTCAATACACTGTTCTGAGAAAGAGATCGCTTTTCAGTGAAAAATCATTTAAGCTGAATCAAAAAATGTTTGTATTTACCCAGTAGTATGCGATTAATGTAGAGCCCAATGAGCACTGGAAAAAGCACAACTTCATACGTGTTTCGATATGAAAATTAAGCACGCTGCTCTAAGTTTTGAGTTCCCCGAAAGACTCTACCATCGCATTGACAGGCTGTAGCTTAGCAGGCTAAGCCTCTGATCAGAAGATCACCGGATTGAGCCCCGATATCAGCAGAATAGTCATATGTCTGTGAGCCCTTGAGCAAGGCCCTTAACCCCCAGCTCCAGGGGCGCTGCACATTGACTGACCCTGTGCTGTGACCTCCAAGCTATGGAGAACAAGATAGGGTTGGTGAAAAGAAGCATCCCGACATACCTGTATCTGTGCAAATGGATAACCGAGCATAAAAAATCTAAAATAGTCAATAAAGTAATAGTAACATTTTGCAATGATAAATTTATAAATACATTAACAAAAATGTCATGAAAAGAGAAGCTATTTATAAGATCAGGCTACAGCACCAAAAATGGCAGTGCTGGGGCAGCACACAGTTCAGCAAATCTGGGATTTGTGCTCGTGTCCCGAAGGTCATGGGTTCAAATCCAGCAGTGTAATCATACCACCCTTAGGCAAGGCTTTTAACCCCAATTGCCCTAGGGATGCTTTCTCACCCTACCGTCTGATCATTACTTATACGTTGCTTCTGACAAAAGCATTGGTAGATTAATGCATACTCTATCCTAGGCTAAGGCCGCAGGAAACATCAGGACTCTGCTCTGCTTGGGGAGAAATCAAACGGTTAGTTAAATCGGCAACACAAGAGTGTCCATGCTGATCTGAGCCTAAGGCTCTCAGATACAGTAATCTGCCCCTGGACAAATTTCATTGTTTTATATTAATATATTTATATTTAATAAGTGGTACTAAACTGGTGCTAAACTGTAATTATAATAAATACTTGTTCCCACATTTAACTACCAAGTCTACATTCCTTTAACGTTTATGCTCAAGTTCCCCACATATTGAACTGGCAGAGAAAACTCCAGAAATTTGCTCGATTTTATCTATAAGGTCTGAATAGCTCTTTCTTAAGTAAAGCTCAAATGAAAGTGATGAGAAGAGTGCCTTCACTAGCCATGAGGGAATACATAGCTCTTTTAGCTGTCAGAGAGGAAGAGAAAACGAAAGTGTATTTAAAGGATTCCAGAAGCCTTAATGTTATTTATTACATTTACCAAGCTGAGGCTGGGTGGCTATGTGTAATTGCGGCCATTGATCTTGGTTTGCAGTCAACAAATCAAGATGGATCTTTTTTACTCCCATGAGATTGACCACTGGGGAAGCCAGGTGACATAGAGATAGGACATTATTTAACACAGGTTCAGAGTGACATTAAGGAGCTCTGAGTTTCGGGGTCGTTATAGCTTGTGTCACAGCACAAAGGCATCCATCTGTGTAGTGTTGGCCTAAATCAATAGATAAGTAATCTTCAGCAATAAGGAGGAACACAACGCGTTACTCACCATGCCCGGAAAGTGCCATGTGCAGGGGGGAAAAGAATCATGAATAACTGCAGGCTGGCCTTCCGTATGGGGGACTCTTTCAGACATTTCCAGAACACAATCGTATCGACAGCAAAGACTGTCTGCCACCGCTGCATTTTGATTAAAGGTCAACGTTTAAAAAAAGTGGCCTCTGAGTTGGATGGCTGGTACTAAAAGCACATTAAAACCACAGTTTCAGTCGGGGTGTTGTCACAACAGTGGAATGTAACTGTCAAGTTCCCCCGTGGGTTAGGTAAATGGGCCAGGATATGTTAGGCCTAAGTGATGGCCAGAAATGCAGTTCTTATGTGTAAGAAGCTTATGAACTGATGGTTGATTTGCGAGAAATGTGCGAGCTTGGCACTAGCTGGTCTGTGTGGTGCAACGTACTGTGACAAACAGCCACTGGCTGACAGGCCTGGGTGCCTTGGTCACCCTTTGTCATGGTCCTGAACACTTACTGGTATCTACGGGGCAGCTCAGTTTCAGAGAGGTCAAGTGTAAATTACTTAATTAGCATGAAAACTATACTTTGTCCAACAAACAAACTAACAAATAAATACAGAAGTAAATTTGTGTCATCTTCTAAACTTCCATGGACTCAAGACTCAGGGAGAATGTGATGGGTTTTACAATATGAATTCTTTGTCTGGCTGCACATGAAATTACATATCCAAAAACACACACAATCACTATATATTAAATTACTTTGCAGTTTTAATGACAGTTGGTATATCTGATGTTCTCCCCACGGCAAATTGCTTTTTGCGAAGTAATAATATTAAAGTAAACTGTTCACGGTTTCTGTATTGACACGCTACGCTGCATGTACACTATATATTCACAACTATGTTCATATGTCTGTTCATAAAATCATACACTATAGAATCAGTTACTCCAGCATTTACTGTAGCACATTTGTACAGAGTTTAGCCCTTTATGGTGATTAAAAGTAATTATCCAGAGGACATCAAAAAATAAGTGGCCACTGAGATGCATGGCTGGACTAAAAGTATCTTAACCCTTATGCCTGATTCACTATTCCTCAGCTGACCCAGACATAGTCAACAAGTGAATGTGTATAGTTATGCAATACAATTCTTCATAGACAATATACAATTTGATGATGAAAGAGAACAATATTACCTCAATATCATAAATTATCTCCACGTTTTCATATGGCTTTACACAATACAGTGATCCCCTGCTATATCGCGGTTCAGCTATCGCGCCCCCGCTATATCGCGGATTTTTCCCCGACGCATCACAGTTCTCTGCGCATCGCGTACCTTAATTGTGGTCCAATTGTTTTTGTTTTGTTTTAATCCCTACGATGGCTCCCAAGCATCCTGCATCTTCTAAGCCTTCTGGTAGTAGTGAGCCTAAGCACCAGAGGAAGACCTTGACCATTCAGGAGAAGGTAAAACTCCTGGATATGCTTCGGGAAGGAAAGCGTTACGCGGACGTCACTTGCCATTATGGCTTGAATGAATCGAAGGTACGGTACATCAAGAAGGATGAAAAGAATATAAGAGCCACTGCATCACTTTCCTTTAGTCAAACAGGAAAGAGGGTGGCATGTCCTCAAAATAAAGCCATCATTAAAATGGAATCACATACGTATACATTACATATTATTATTATTATTAATATTATGTTACTCATACCCTAAGCCCGACATCCACATATCATATGTCTTGTTTTAATACGTTTACATGTGTTTAGAGCCTCTGGGAGGGGTATTTTAAGGTTTAAACTATAAATTTTTTTTTATTTATATTGTCTTTCTATATCGCGGATTTTCACCTATCGCTGATGGGTCAGGAACGCATCTTCCACGATAGGTGGGGGATCACTGTAATTATCAAGAAAGTTTTAATGAGGATAGCATATTTGTGGGGACAACATACCCTGATTAATTTTCCATACAGTATGCACATGCTGGAAATTCTCTCCATGAAAATGGAATAGTTATCTTGTCATTTAGTGGAGTATGGTGCCTTGTGTAAAAATGCTCTCAAATATTCAAGAAAAGAATGAGGACACACAAGCAACTCTGAAAAAGCTTAAGCACGTTTTGGTAAATGAATATTTTTGGCTAACTTAAAAATTACATAGCCAAGCTACTAATTGCTCTATTTCTGGAACAAAGTGTGTGTAGTTAGTGTAGAACAAGATGCTGTAGGAACGACAGCAATGTATTCCCTGGACAACCCCATTAACCCCCCCATATCTAATCCATACTCCACCCACACCCCAACCTCTACAACCTGTAAATCCTTCAAATAATTTTATTTGCTACTTGCACAAGTATGAGTACAGATACGTTTGAACGCTTTTCTTCATCTATCCCATCTTGCTCTCCTGTAGGCCTGCTATACACTCTTCCCACCCTGTTCCCTTAGCGGTCGGTTTTGTAGGATTTGTTTCAAAATTATAATAAGTAATATAATCTACAGTATAGTGATTGTGTGTGTTTTTGGATATGCCACACTACACTAATTTCATAAGATAAAGGTGCCAGAACATCACCTATACAATGTGTCAGCGAAGCTTAAAAAAGATCCATCAATTACTTTTTGAGTTAATGCACTAATGAGATTGAATGTCTGAGACTGCTCCTCTATCACTGTGTGGTGCTGCATCACTTTTGGTGCAAACATAGTCACCTATACAGCATTCGTGGGAATTTTGAAAAAGATCCATCAAATGCTTTCAAAGTTACTGTGTTCACAAGATCAAATGTCTTCGGCAACTGTGCAGTGTCTTCTGTATTCACTCTGCTCAATGCAGCAACTAAGTGGCATAGCTTCAGTGTTGGTGCAATCTGCACCCATAAGTAGTGTCTGCAAAGCTGAAAAAGATTTTTCAAATACTTTCTGAGATATCACGCTAACGGGATCATGTCCCTGAAACTTCTCAAGTGTCTGCAGAGGCGGCAAACTGGTCCCTATACCATACAGCTATAGTTGGATGATAAGGTTGCTACTGATGCATTTTTACAAATTTTTACAAATGTGTAGAAAGCGTATGATGTCTAAAGTGTTACATTTGCCAAAATCACGTTTTATAACCATTTTGGCCATCCGTTATTCATTTAATCACAGCAATATTAAAGATATATTACTTTTTAGTGTAGTCTTTTGCGTGCTTGATTTTGGGAGTCCACATCACATTTTATTTTTGATTCTAAATGTAAAAGCACGGGGGATTCGATTAAAAAAAAGAGCGGGCTTAAAGTTCCACTGTGGGCTGCAGCTGGGAAATGCGTCTGCGCTGTGAATACTAAATCACTGCTTGGCTGTGTTAATGCCCTGTTCTGATGCACAGGATGATGTATTCCTGGCAGAACAATAACAGCAATTGTAAACGCATCCATGAATGGTCACTCAGGGCTACACTTATCACACATATTCAGGGCCTTTAATACAGTGCCTGAAACATGCATGACACTCGGAATCTTACATAAGTCTTATGATTATATTTCAGAAACCGTGTATTTCAATGCCTCTATTGTCTTCACCTACATAAGGCTGTGGGCCTGCACAGAACAAAGAATACATTTGCCATTCAAGCACAATCACTTTGATGGTGTCTCAAGACATAGACTACATTATAGCACCAAAACCTAGATCAATCATATTTCTATAACATCACACTTTACAGCATAAAATAAACAGATCGTATTCCTTCATTTTCCTATTGGCTCAAAAGAAAGATATTGCCCAAAATCACCTCTACTAGTGTAGCATTTTACCCAAGAGCTGAAGCTACCAAATATCAAATAAATACCTGAGCAGTTCTGTGGTTTATGTCAAGGCAGAGATTTTCTATTTAGATTGAAATAAACCATATCGGAATTCAGTCCCCAAGCACCGCCGGAAGTCTTACTAGATTGGAAAGTAATCCAGGTGCATTGGGGAAGAGTGTTGTAATGATTAAAGATAAAGACGGACTTTTTAGCTGAGGGCAGTGTGACCACATGTTCAGATAGCCAGGCACAGTACGGCTATATTTCCAAGGATGTGGAGCAGAAAAAATGTCAAGTGAAGCGATTTAGCTCTGATGTCACGATGAGTGTCAGATTGGCCCTAAAATGAACAAACACATTATATGGCCATGAAGAAGCAATGCAGTGTCCTTTTTCCAAAGGATTATTTACAGTCAATAAATACAAAATTGTCTTTGTGTTGGTGGTCTTCTGAAGCTAATATGCAGGATTTTCTGCCCTAATTCAGTAATCAGAGATTGATGACTTATATTCCCAATTAATAACTCTTATGGTCATATAACATGCCATTGTAGAGGAAGGGATTAGGAATTAATGAATAGTGAGTAGTCAGAGCCTCTAAATTTAATCAAGACCAGAGCAAAAATCAGCTGTACTAATTAAAGTTGGTGCAACATGCAATATGTGTATTCCTCTCAGGACAAAATAAAACTTAGAAATTCACATTTCTACCAGCTTGCTCTGTTTGTCTAGTTCTGAAAGGGAGCACCTTAAGTATTCCAGTAGGTGTCTGTAATTAAACATCATCGGATGAGTATATTACTGTAACTGCGGAGGTTACCAGTTATAAATAATTGAGTACCTGTCAGTACTCATATTTGAAAGGTTGAGAAAATGAAAAAGATGACCAACTGTGATACTGCAAGCACTACTCAATACAAGATAAGCAGAATAGGGGGCTCTACGTTTAAGAATGATTTGACCATGATTATAAATCTATCAATTGAAATTCAGCTAATATTGCCAAAGTATTCATGGTTGGTAAGAATTGTGTAAAAAAAAAAGTTATCTTGTACTTCGGCCGATTATAATTGCATTTTTTTTCCATTTCAGACAGCACCTGCTTATCCACTGCTTGGTTGTAGTGGGGCTGAAAGTCCCAGCAATACAGACCACAAGGCTGATAAACCCTGGACGGGATATCAGTCTGTCACATGCCACAGACTGACTGCTGAAGGAAACTGGAGGGAAATGTACACGACACAGGGAGAACTTCACGCGGACTGAGCAGAGGCGAGATTCCCACTGAGCTCATGTCTCTGGAGGTACGAGCAAACAGTGGGGTAACAGTGCTACAGACGGATCCACTATGGCGCACCCCGTATTTACATAATAGCGCAGTTAATTTCTGCTTGATAAATAAGAAAGAGTCTCATACAGGTTTATAGCACAGTAATCCGACGAACGGAAAGTTTTAAATGAGTAAGATATCCACAAAATTAACAATGAATAATGTATGATTTCTATGATTTCCACATCATTTCTACCTGGTTACATGCCACTAATTCCAACTAAACATTCTTCTTCTATCCTTTCATGTTTATGGGAACAACCAAATGGCTTCACATACTGAATAAAACATCACTGAAATTTCTGTCACACTTATACAGAAAATATGAGTTCTTAAAACTAATATTACCGCGCTGCAAACAAGTTCCGCACAAGCTATTGTGAAGAATGATAAATAGTACCTGGCATAAACTGATCTTAGCTGTACTGAAATCACCACAACTATTTTTTGATGACATTGAAATTAAATATTCATTGCTTATATATTTAAAGTAAAACAAAGGTAACTGAAATATTGACCTGCTGGGTTGTATACGCTGCCACACTGTCACAGAACCTAATTGTTGGGATATTAGAACTTTTTGTCACAAATGTTGTCACAGAATCTTTTGTGCCAATTTAAAACCAAATGAAAACGAAAATATATATAATATCATGTTAATCCTGTTATCTCTCAATAGATCAGGGAAAGCTGTGATTGAACAGTGAAGGCTGACACATTTACAACTAATTGTCATGTATATGGTTGACTTTGGGTGTTTAAATACCCAACTCTACTTTAGATTACAGTCAGGATAAATCGTTTCATGAAGACTTACAATGAAAGAGAAATAATATTGACGCAATAATTTACCCTCTGAGGCTCAAATGGTGTTCTACAGCACTAATTACAAGGATGACACACCCCTGACAAAACTGCAGTTGGGAACCGGCTGACACCCAAAAGCCCTCTAGGAGGTGCTAGTACCCCAGTCCACAATGCAAATCATGGCCAAGAAGTACCACACTCTGGGTCACACTTGGCTAATAATGCAGCCCAGACTCAGCCAGCGACATCTGGGCCATATGGCCGAGAGACTTCAGAGGCCCTATTAAATGAATCTTAATATCATGTCCTACTACTGTCATGTCCTTTAGCTGTACACAAAAAAATATGCAGAATTATTGAATAGCTCTAGGAATATGGTATAGTATAAATTTACAAATGATTCACGCTGTACTGCAAAAATATTAACCAAATAAATATTGGTAAACTGGAAACAGAATTATTACACACTTCCTCCATGAAATATGAATTCATGTCTTGTTTATAAGCATCAAACCATTTTACCTATGTCATACATACAAGACTGCCGTAGAAGTAAAAGCCTGCATTGTTCTTACACAGAATTCAATGGATGTTTCGCTAACTGCTTCACTATTACCCAGTGTTACACCAATACCTATTTGCCTACTTGCAGAATCATAGGCATCCATATGGCAGAGTCCAGATGGTGGCAGAAGGAAAAAGGCTTAGGTAAGTAATGCGCTGAGCAATTTAAACAAAAAAAGGACAAGAAAAAGGAACAGCAAAACAATCTTTCCTGCATGTAACTGCCTGTGTGGCTAACTGCTGGATTAGCTTCACTCAGAAGCTATAACTGCCGTAACAGTAACGGGGTGCATACCTACAGTACATCTTCAGCGTTAACAGAACCTAAGCTAGGAACCTCAGTTAGTAATTTTCATGACCAATTAATATGTAAGGAATCAATTAAACCACATTTTCACACTTAAGAAAATGAAATGAATTAAAGACTGAAAGAAAACAGCGCATCATTTAATGAATGTACTTTGTTTTTTCTCTGTGCCTCGCAGACTGGCCGTTCAAACGGAATACCTACAACAACTACTGAATATTTTTCACTGTTGAACCATAGGTTAGAATACTCCAAGTGACATGCTATAGCCATGTACCATAGCACAAAGCTATGGTACATAGCTTTGTACCATACTTAATATGACAACTATGGGTTTAGTGTAGTTATCACTGTGCATGCATAATTCAAAATTCATACATATATCTTACTGCTTGCAACTCCCGATAATAATGTGTTTTAAGAGTACATTCTCAAAGCCCGAACTATCCATCCACTTTTCCAGCTAAGCATTAATTGCAAATATCTGATTAAAATGCAAAAATTGAGGATGAAAAAAATAAATCTTAGTGGCATCTGACAAATAGTATAAAGGAAAAACAAGAAGCACTGACAGGGGAGGAATTGTCTAATAAAACCGATCATTTGTAGACACACTGCTTAGAATAAGAATAGACTTGTCATATTTAGACAGGGGAAAAACGGAGATCAAACCAAGAAAAGTCCTAATGGTGTAACGTCTTATTAGCTCTCTCTGCATTGTGCCTTTTGAGTGACGCAAACGTCATCGTGAGAGAGGGGGGTGCTACTTCCATAGACAACTGACATATAATCTAATAGTTACTGTTGATCAAAGTTCTCTATATAATATTAATATTGCATTTATCTCTGCACTTTTGTTTCAGGTGAGGGAGTTTCAAGGTTTTCTTGTGGTACTTTATATGTTAAACCCTTAGTTACAGAGATAAAAACTTCACAACTATACCCACATAAAAACTAACCCACAACTATATTATTTGTGTCTGCATCGAATTATTGGGGAATTAGTGTGCCTTCAAAAAATGATAGCTGTAAGAAACTTTTGCAAAGCAAAATTATAGACAATTTTGTATACATCTATACATCATTATTTATTTCTATTAATCATGTCAGTAATTTGTGA
This sequence comes from Mormyrops boulengeri, assembly GCA_026781065.1. Classification (NCBI taxonomy): domain Eukaryota; kingdom Metazoa; phylum Chordata; class Actinopteri; order Osteoglossiformes; family Mormyridae; genus Mormyrops; species Mormyrops boulengeri. Next base: position 8,231,304 of record JAODLD010000002.1, read on the forward strand.
AATACAATGTCACTTATTTTTGAGAAAATAGCACAAGCTAACATTTTGCTGTCGAAACATATATTTTAACGTTAATGCTTTTTTTTGCCGCGCTATAATGATAAGAATTTTAGGGAATTTGCTTTAAGTTGAAGACACAATAGGATTTGCCTTAGACAGTGCAAATGTTCACTTTGACTACATAGAGAAAAGACATTCTTCCACTTTCTAAGACAAGTGAAGCTACAGAAGCTAAAGATGTTATTCGATATTAAAGACTCATTCATTTCAGGAAACGTTGCGTCCGCAAAAAATAACACAGCTGGGGATATGGCTAAGGCTATTCACAGTCGTGAGTCAAAACACAAGGCTATGCCGTTATTTTATTGAAAATAAATTGGAACAACTCAGTAAGTGTCGTCCACTGGCTATGTACTTATTTAGGATTAAATGGGGTCTAAGCATTAAAAAACCTCTGGGGCAAACATAAACAGACCTGAATCCCACTTAAAACTGTGAAGCATGAGGTGTGCACCCATTGCATTTTCTCTCCTCTTTTATGTAATAAAACTGCTATTCTCCCAGGGCAAATATGGCACCCTTTCTCCTCTCGGAACCCTTATGGGTCCATTTGGATTAATCTTTTTGAGCAGCAGGCGATTCAGTCTGGAGCTCCAACCCCAGCTGTAATCACTCAGGAAGACACTCGTAATAACCCTGCCTCACTCCCAGAGGTGAGCGGCTCAAAGAAAGCCGCACTCCCAAAACGACAGCGCCGCACCGATTCCTTCACTACATGACTTTATGGGACCAACATTTTGTTGTGTTAATTCCTATGGCTTATCTACTGTATTTTTTTATTTATACAAATGTATGAAGGTCAGCAAATTGGTAGTACCAGATATATATTGCCAGCTTGGCAGCAGGACTGGCGACAGCCCCATCTGTGCTGAGAGCTGATTTCTCCCCACTTTGTGGAGGTACTTCCAAGCACTATGGCTTTGTATGTGGAATATGTTGGACCAGATTAGCATCCCATCCAGTTTTAAATTTACCTTATACGCCTTGCTTCCTCTAGATCAGGGGTGGTGGAAGCTGTTCCATGGAGGCCATTTTATTATTGGCTGATTGAGAGGTCATCCCAAAAACCCACACCGGCCCTCCATGGAACAGGGTCCCCACCCCTGCCCCGGATCACGGTCTGGATGATAAGTTCACCGAATAAGCCATTCCCAAGGATTTAGAATATGATTACATACATTAGTATTAGTATTAGCATTGTTTCATGACTTGAAGACTTGAGAGATTTACCAGCTTTAAATTTATAGCACACACATACTACTTGAAGCCATATGAAAACAGAATTTTCCAAAAATAATGCGGCATGGGAATACTTTTGGTACAACATTTCAAAATCGAATATCATCAGTATACCAATTTATTTAAAAATTCATCTTTTTGATCTATGGGATGTCTTCTTTAGTATATGTAACACATAGCTTGAACAGTTGCCTAACTTCAGGAAGTCTTCTGGCCATGAAATTAGCTTCTCGCTGATGTGTGAGTGCAGAGCAAACACGGGAATTTGTGTTGCCAAATTTCAAATCACACCTTGTCATATAACCAATAAGAAAGCTGTACAAATCCAACACCCCAAATTTTACCCATAAACCTCTTTTTGTTTCTTTTGGTTTTTGAAGGCTTTTCCTAAAAGACTTCACTATGTTCCGGCATGCATGTGTTGAAGTACTTAATTAGATTTATATGCCAAAAACACACATATACTTGATTTAGTGATTTAGGAATTATTCATTTTGTTCATGATTAATGTTGACAAGCCTAATCTCTGAGTATCTATGAATATGTTACCTTATGATCGCTGTTGGGCAAGTTACTCAGGAAGAGTAATAAATTACTTTTTACTTATTACTCGTTTTATGAGTAATAGTATTACTTATTACTTAGTATCAAAAGTACTTAGTTACATTACTCGAGGTATTACTATATTACTTTCGATCCTCAACCCCCCATTACAGGGTCATACGTACAACTAGCTTCTTTTAAAAATGAATCCACTTCATTGAAACAATTAACATTGTACAGAAGGAGTCAGAGATCAAACAGCATAACCACAAACACTGGAGCCTGTATGAAAAATGATAAATATGTAGTACTAGTCTCCGACTTTTTAACTGGAGAATTCTCACATTAGATGGGAGTGTAACGGTTTTACCAACCATTTACAAAACATTAAACGTTGCTTCACATTAAGGATATCATGTCCCGACTGCTGGCCAGTCTGACATTAATCATGATCCTCAGTCAGCGTCAAGTGTCTTATTGCTGCTATGCTGCCGCGTCAGATGTTTTAATAAATTCGACGTTCTATTTTTTTGCCGTATAAACCGTTTTGCTGCCGGGGCAAAGGTAGCACTGTCCTGATCTGTCGTGGGTGCTCGTCATAATAAAAAAGCCTACGTACTTTCTGGTTTCGCGGTATTAGTTGAATTAGTAATTGTAATATTATTACTGCAATTGTAATGCCTTACACTACTCGTTACCGGGGCAAGTAGTATTACGCGTTACTGCTTATGATTTGCAAACTGTAGTTGATGTTAATTACATGTTGGTCTAAACAAATACAACATTTAATAAACACTTTTTCTCACTCCTTCAGTTTTTGATGGATTTTGAAAAATATAAAAATATACAGTGAAATATACAGTGAAAGACTTTGCAGTGAAAATACCTACAGATATAATATGTATATATATTGTTTGTAATTCTGCCAAATCTGATCATTTTGGGGGGGGGGGGGGTTATTACTTTTGCACGCCACTGTATATATAGTAAAATGTCTGGACATTTCAGGTTACTGATGGCTAATTTGACTTTTACATTACAAACAAAACAAAATTGTGAAAAAGATCACATGGAATTATGCAGAGAATAAAAAGTCCTGAACAAAATCAAAATGATCGTATATTTTGTATTCTTCAGTACAGCCCCCTTTTGCCTTAATGTAACTCTTAATGTCACTCTGCTTCTTGATGAATAGCATTTACACAGCCTGAAGGTGTGCTTAGGTTCGTTGTCTTGTTGAAAAAGACAAACACCCAAATACATACACTAAATGGTCAAAAGTATTGGGACACCTGGCCATTACACCCACAGGAACTTTTATGACATCCCATTATAAACCCATAGGCGTCAATATGGAGTTGGTCGCCCCTTTGCAGCTATAACAGCTGCTACTCTTCAGGGAAGACCTTCCACAAGATCTTGGAGTGTGTCTGTGTAAATTTTTGCCCGTTCATCCAGAAGAGCATTTGTCAGGTCAGGCACTGATGTTGGATGTGAAAGCCTTCCACACAATCTCCATTCTAGTTCATCCCAAGGGTGTCCAGTGGGGTTGAGGTCATGGGTCTGTGTGGGCCAGTCAAGTTCTTCCACACCAAACTTGCCCAACCATGTCTTTAAGGGCCTTGAGTTGTGCACTGGGGAACAGCCCTGCTGCATCAGAAAAGGAACTTCCCTAAACTGTTCCCACAAAGTTGCAACTATAGAATTTTTCAAAATATCTTGGTATACATAGAGTACACACTGGGGGACCAACTCCATATTGATGCCTGTGGATGGCCAGATGTCCCAATACTTTTGTCCATATAGTCTATTTTGTCCATGTAGTGTAAGTGCAAACCTGATGGAATAGTGTGACACTGTATGATACTGTGGTAGTCATACTGGTTAAATGTGCCTTAAGTTTTAAACAAATCTCTAACTTTGTCACCTGCAAAGCAGCTCCACATCATTTCACTACCTCCCCCATGCTTAATAGTGGGAACAACATCAATAGAGGTCAGTCATTCTCCTGCTCTCGTCTCTGAACCACATGGCAGTTGGAACAAAAAATCTACAATTTGGACTCATCTGACCAAAGGACAAATATCCCCTGGTCTGTCATCCATTGCATGTCCTTGAGGAGTAGCCTCTTGTGAGCAATTCTACCATAAATTCCTCATGTCTTCTCTGAACAGTAGATGTTGAGATGTGCTTTCTGGTTAAACTCTGGGAGACATTTATTTGAACACTGATGCTGGTGACTCTGATGAACTTGTCATCTGAAGCAGAGGTAACGCTTGGTCTGCCAGTCCATTGGTCCTCAGCAAAGCTGGTTCCATAGAACTGCTTAATGGTTTTTGCAATGCCACCTGCAGACACTTGGAGAATACTCACGATTTTTTGGATCTCCTGATCTTTTCTTAAATTATTGATGGCTTCTCTATTCCCTGCGCTAATTCCACATTTTTCTGCAATATTACGCTGCAGAATTAAAACGACAAATTGAATGATGCCAAATGAAGGCATTTATCATATTTCTACACTGGTGCAACACCAGTGATTGGTGAAAAACATAAATGACAAAGGGAGTTTCACTATCTAAACCTTCATTAATTGCATAGACTAATGAGAATGATTTAATGACCGGAGAGAGACAGAGTTCATGTTCTATAACATGTGACACTTGTCAAAAGAATAATGCATGACTCTGGGGTGGGGGGGAATCGATTCAATTACAAATCATGATTCTTTGAAGTGCCGATTTATATATCGCCAATAGAGTGAAAAATCCCATTTTTAAATATCAATTTAGCCATAGATTACTGTCATTTTGTTTGCCACATTTGTTGCTTCTAATATAGTTGGCGCAGATTCACACAGCCCGATTTTAAGAGACTCACATGCATAGCATGCCATGGTGGTCCATGTTGGACATAACCAACTCAAAGCTACAATTACCATCATGATTTATATGTTCTGCATCTACTTGTGAATGTAGGCTTTGCCTATTTCAAGAAATATATTCATTTGTTTCATTGTGTGTCCCGAACCAAAAATGATGCAAATGATCAGCAGATGACGAATATGTGCACTGTTACCGCCCTTGTGTTTCCTTTAAATGTAGACTTGAACTGCTCTGCGAAAACTATTTAAAAACCACGATACATATCAATTTGACAAACAAATATCATTATAATGCTGATTTGGGTGGTCTATGTCAATTCTGGTTTCTAAATGAACCGAGAGCCGTTGCTGCTACTGTTCCTGAACCTTTTGCCTTCATTCCATTGGCACGGTCAGAAAAACCAGGGTTAGTGTCAGTTGTAAGCCCGAATTTCTTACACCTCAGTTACAGATACGTTCATGGTTTGCCATATGTGTTGGGGGCCATATTCATGCACCTGATAAAAGAAACAGCATATTTACCTTGGATACTTTTCCAGCGAAGTGTCTGGCCCTAATATGCCCCTCAGGACATTTTTCATTACCAGTTTTCATTATTCATTTTTGACGTCTAACATCACTGCCTACTAAACAATCCCTTCCTCCTATTTATTTACTTTGATTATTTATTTACTTTGATTATTTATTTACTTTCTATGACAAGGGCCTATTGTGTTTAGCTGGCAGCACTTCCAGTAATAATTCTTTTGAGACATTCCATTTTTCCTTGGAGAACTAAAAAAGACATACATATTACCATCACTGCTATTTTCCCCCATGCCCCATGTAGAAAGTTAAACGAGTAGTAACACGGTAAGGCTGTGATGTGTTTCACTCTACTGCATGCTATTTCTGACACTGGGCATGTCTGGGCACCGATGTAAAATCAGTAATAATTGCATCACCCACGGACAACCTTAAAATGTCACCCTCCGCTGGAGATTCTGCCTCCGTGTGGCTGTCAGCAGCATCCCACTCTCCTATCACTCATGGCTGAGCAAAGAGATCTCCCTTGAAATCCACGCTGGCATGTGTCGCCGGCTCATATAGCTTCCACAAACTAGAGGGTATTTCATTCGTTTACTCTCATAAGAGAAACCACAATAACAGATCTGGCAGAGTTAGTCATAATGAATATAATTATAGTCATTCTGCAAACAGTTATATTTTTCCTGTATTTGTATAATTAGGCCCATTTGACAGAGGCTGTATTATTGTGGCTCAGTTCCATCCCACAATGCTGGAAAAAGCTGAATTAAATTCTCTTTAAATACTGCATTCCAATCTCTTTGATGCTTTAATCCTGACACATTCTGAAAAACACAGAAATCATCATTCGTTAAATATAGAAGTTTGAATTTTATTATTTCATATCTTTTGAGAAGAAAAAAGAAGACAAAAATAATTTAGGAAATATGTCAGTGGAGTGTTATACTGTCCAGACTGTCTGTTATTTTGCTAAAGGAAGACACAAATAATTTCTGTAATGGCCATTTTCAGCTCAGCTCCTCTTAAGAGACGTCAATATACACTGGAGGCTAAAGGACTGGTTTCAATGTATTTTAGATGATAAGAAGACTCATCATTAAATGAATCCATCTGAAGTCACTTTCTCCGGAAAACATTCATTTCCAACCATAGGTTTATAAGACATATAAACAGAGAAACTGAGTTTGTCAAGTAGATGTCCGGTAAAGAAGGCTGTAGTCATGTTATAATAATTCTTATCATACTTTTCAGCTGTTTTCTCCTGATTTTTATGACAGTCATACACTGACATTCATTTTAAACAGATATATGGACCAGTCCCAATATCATAAGGCAGTAAGTGTTTGCAACACCCACTGCTGTTTTCTCAAGGTGAATCGATGTCCTTTCATTCAAGCTTCCTATAGCATTCATTAATTTAATTAATATTCATGAATGAGCTTGAAGGACAGACTGACATCGTGTTTGCATTTCTGCTTGGTAGAATCAGAAAACAGGCATGCTGTATACTTCATACATAATGTAACATTTAAACATTCTCTCAAAGACTAATATAATGTTTTATTAAAACGTGCAATTTATTCTCAATTTCAAATATTTGTCTGAACACAAAGCAATTGAAATGCAAAATCTTCTCCCAGATAATAAGAGAAGTATTAAAATATGGCATAAGTAAGTCATCCTCTGTCTAGGTTGCTCAATAAAGCAAATTATTGTCAAAACAGTCAACAGAGAAAAGACCCTGCACTTCGGAAAAGGTCACCAGCTATGAGGAAGCAGAGGATTGTGGGAGCACTTCCCTCATGAGACAGGATGGGTGAGCTGAGAGCTTGCTGGTACTGAGAGAACGATGGTGAGGAAAGTGGTGTCCAGGAAGAAGAGGGCCACTAGGGGAGAAGAGCCAAAAGCCATGGCGATGCTCTTACAGAAGGCCATTGGGGATAATCTGTGAGCAGCTCTCTCAGGTGTGGGTCACCAACATGCTCTCTGAGCCTCAAAGAAAAGCTTAGCTTATCTCTCTTTGCCCTGCTCACGTCTTTGGTGCCAGGGCCAGAACCCTATTTCAGAATCTTTCTCCTTCATTCTTAGTGTGTCATGATTTGTTGCACCAGATTCCATAGTAACAGAATGAGAATAACCTTTTGTAAAACTCAATAATTAACCCTGAGGTTCCTTCTATCCACAACTAGAAAATGGAAAAATTCAGTCATATAAACTAAGGTGTATGGTGAAATGCCTTTTACTAAGAGTTCTCCTCTGTTGACTATGAATGGTGCCGTATGAATGGACTTTGAGGCAAGGTCATGTGCACCACAGAGACCAGTTATGACCTGTAACTGCTGGACACAACTAGGAGACAGTACAGAAATAAATGCGGCCGCACCACCCCCACTGCCACCTCATGGTTACAGATGTGACAGGCAAAAGCTATTTTCATGCTGCTCCTTTTCTCTTATCTCCAAGTTTTACATATTACTGCTTCTTAGGCAAGAAGCTGACAGTGCTATTTATTTCCCTGCTGCAATTTATTCTTGCTACAGGGCCAAACTTTTTACAGCAGTTCCCACTGTTGCAATTTTTTAGTTTTTCCTCTACACTTATAAAAATACATAAGACATCTGTATCATGGATATTAAGCCTTTACCATCACTTTTACTATAATTTTTGAGAAATTGTGAAAGTAAGGTTCTTTGACTATCAGAAAACAGAAAAAAAAAAACATGATCATGAAATAATATTTTCTGGAGCTCGACTAGTACAGATATAACAGTTTGGAAAGTAAAACAAAACTAAAGAAATAAATAACAAGAAACCAAGATGATCTTGAGTTTGCAAATGGATCATCTATATCAGGCATTCTCTAACACAACTATACCATGGAAACTGTTACTTTTAGACAACTCAGTGAAATAGAAACTGTGTTAAAAGCTGGTTTTGTATATTGCACTGTGCTGTTGTGCACATGCCAAGCGTGAAACATCTTTATGTGCACATGCCAAGCGTGAAACATCTTTATGTGCACATTCTACTTTGAGGCTTTGAAACCTTTTTCTGTCGATCATGCTAAAAGCTCTAATCTGATTGTTAAAGGGGTTTATCAGACAAAGCCAGTATAACACCACTGTAAGTACCAGTCTGTATTGTATCATGTGGGTTTCTGGGGTTGAGATACTGTTTTAATGGAGAATGCCCTCTGACGTCAGCCCTCCTCCATTCTGATGTATAGTAGTGACAAGATGAGAACATGCACAGGTGAAATGACTTGACATGGCAGAACTAAGCAAGATGTTTAAATCCCTGGAACCATGTCCACAACACAAGGGCGTAATTTTGGTTTGAACATTGGGGGGGATTGAGGTCTCCACCCATTTAGGGGGAAACATGATCATTGGCGGGGGAGGGGGCCATTTCTTGGCTGGCACCATTCTGTCAAACTTTCTGCTCTTGTTCCAG
>JAODLD010000002.1:8240109-8286295 GCA_026781065.1 Mormyrops boulengeri
GGGGAGGGGGATCCAGGTCTCCACCCATTTAGGGGGAGACATGATTATTGGGGGCATCGTATTAGTCAGTTTTGATTACAAGCCCTCACCCCCTCCCCCCTGTAATTTACACACCAATACCGCAACAATCATAACAGGAAGTGGAATTAAATGAGAGTGTGCACCGCTAAGGCACCTGGAGAAACGAAACATAAAAGACAAACTTACATCTGAGGTTTGTGTTCTGCTGCTTTACGATAAACTGGGTAGGAAAACAGCTGCTAAACCTTCAGCCTTTTTCAGCTTTGCATGCGTCCCCATATGGAAAATACTCGACTGAACTTCCCTGGTTTGCCAAAGGAGAGAGTTCATTTGTTTGCAATCCAGGATATGACAAGAGTTTCGTGTTGGCAAAAATTCTGGGGAGTTTAATTGGAAATAAAATAAATAATGAGTGTCACATGAGTATTGTATTGATAAAGAAGTCTGTCAGGTGGAAGTAATTTAATAGTAATTAGTGCAGATGTACTAAAGTGACCTGTAGCAACAAACGTAGGAACACTGGAGACGTGGCAGTAGGCCACCTCAAACAAGGGTTTCATAGCACTGGATTTATGTCATATTTCATGGGTCTGGGTTCATTACTAGTTCCAAGAAATATACTGATTGGTCTAGTGGCTTGTTTTTTCATGTTTTTTTTTCAGTAGGTACAGGAAAGGCGTTCTCGTAAAGCCCCATGCTGGCCTGGACCGTGATTGCCAATTAGACCTCCATGACAACCTATAGAGGTACCCGGGTGGCAATTAGGAGGCTGAAAACGGCGCCTCATTACAGTAACAGGCCAGGCTACAGCTTTCCTCAGCTCCTGGAGCAGCATTTAGTTTTCCATATAGCTCATTAGGAACTGGCATACTGTACCCGAAGCGGAAGTAATTCAGCATTCTGTTTCCCTTTCATCTGCAAAGCCCACCTACCACACAAGATCACTTCCTTTTTCACACTCATTCATTACCTCATAAAGAATAGCAGCTTTCACTCAGTGTTCAAGGACCTGTTCATGTTCATGCGCTCGAGCACTTTGTTGTGTATGAAGCATTATCTTCTAAATGCATTAGAATGCATGTGATTAGATGGATTATGCAGAAATATCCTTCATAAAAGGTTTGGAAACCATTTTATGATCTCACAAATGCATCATAATAATAATACTGTTCAGCCTTTACACTGTGCTTTATGAAGCAATTTATTTCAATAAAGAACCAACGATAACCAAAAAAACCGGAATAATACTATAGTTAACTTTGTGTGTGTGTATATATATGTATCAGTTCAACTTGTATCCTCGTTAATTAACAACACAAAAAGAGGACAGCATTTGAAAAAAGAAACAAAGGTGCGACATTTATTATTCAGTGCTTATCAAGTCATTTAAAAAGGCTTGGGGGGGTCAGTTTCGTTACATTTATCCCAGATGCCTCAGTCATTGCGCCCCTCCAATACCTCTTGACTATATTTCAATTAATTCTTTGGTTGTCTGTTCTGTTCACCTTTTAAGCATTCCAATCACGCGTTTATATTAATACCATTATATTTAATATATATTATAAATAATGAATTTCTCAAAAGAATAATTAAATGAAAAATGTGTAGAGGGATTCTTTATAGGATTTCATGGCTTGAGTATGAAGGTGGGGGTGCCAGATATAGCCAGGAATTGCCTGTGACTCACCAGTCCCACGGGTTCCTGTAGGAGAAGGAAAGAAGATTGACCTCCCCCTTTGGGACAGGACAGACGTTAAACCCACTGGGACCGGTCGCTAGAGGGATGAGCTTAGAAATGAGCAGGTTGAAATGGGCAAGAAATGAATTTCAAGCAGAAAAAAATTGCAGGTCCTGTTGCTATATAGCACAGCAAATAGAAGTAAGGTAACATTATATAGAAATCCATAAAAAATAGCCAGTAAACATTCCAGGGGATTATGGTACTTTTATGATTATTCCAGTGTGGTTTAAGACATCACTGCACTGCGCCCGCTTCGTAGTACAGGCCACAGGGTTCGAGTCTCTGCCATGGCTCCATGTTTGTGGGGTTTGTATATTCTCCCCGTGTTGTAGTGGAGTTTTCTTTGGTTCTCCGGTTTCCCCCCACAGTCCAAAAATATGTTAATTACGTTGTATTGGAGTCGCCAAATTGCTTGTAGTTCCGAATGTGTGTATGCATGCCCTGTGAAGTGTTTCCTCTAAGTGTCTTGTAATATTGTCTTGTATTTCATGTTTGGCAACAAACAACAACCAATTCTGGTAAACTTCTACATACTGGCAATAAAGAGTTCTGCGTGAGGAGAGTTGCAGTCTGTCATCAGTAATTTCATCACCTACCTCCCTAACCATGCACGAACAACAAATTACGTATTTTCTAAAAAGAATAAAATAAATTGGTGTCACTTTATGTGAAGTCTAATCTGACAAACTCAGTCATGCTTTTGTGGCGGACAGATCTGCCTCCATTCTGTACAGTTCAAGGAGATGTTTTCATCAACATTAAGCAACTGCCATCCTACTCTTATGGGTCATATTGTACAAGTTAATGAAAAGACAGAAAAAAGTCAACGGATTAAATAATGGATAGCTAGTAGGCCTGGACAATGTCTGATGTCAATATTGTAATTTTATGCTATGCACATGCAATCATTACATCATAAGAACCGTGGCTAGTCAGCTGGGTTGAGATTAGGCTTGGGCGGCACCAAATATTTCTTACTGCCCGGACATCATACCACAGTATACGGTATTTTGAAATTATCTTAGAAAGCAACGCTATTCTGGTGTTGTGAAATCTCGGTGATAAATTTCAGGGAGGCACGATAAGATTCATCAATTGGCGATTATTAATGAATTTCACCAAAAATGTTTACTCTGTCATATGAAACAAAACTTAGCAAGCTCTGCAATTTTATTGTATAGTATATGTAAAAAAAAAGAAATAGACAGTGTGGCTTGTTTGTAAGAAACTAAGAAATTCAACAAAAATGAGCAAGGAGGAGAAAAGTAAACTAGAACTGGTCACCAAAAGACATTTGTATAGAAGTCTACTTCTATATCGGTATAGAAAAATCTTAGATTCTATACATACTATATTGTGCAAAAGCAACTGATTGGTTGGCTCTGATTTGTGCCTGTTGGCATAATTTGTGGCAACACCACTGACTTATTTGGCAGAATCTCTTGGTAGGTAATAAATATTTAGCTATCTATTTAGCTACAGTTCATTTTGCGTACATTTTAAACTGCTTTTTAGATTTTACAATATTTATCGCAAAATATTCACATTGTGGTATTTGATATGTTTCCAATATTGTATATTGGATATCCAGTATCTAATATAGCTATCTATATTGTAAGATGTATTAACGATTTATGCCTAAATAGCTAGACCTGTGATGGGGTGGCACCCCATCTTGGGCTATTCCTTGCCATTGCTTCTTGGGTAGGCTCTGGACCCACACAACTCTGCACAAAACAAGCGGGTATGCAAAATGAATGAATGAATAAATGTTTGATAGTTAGATAGCCACACTAGGTAAAAATGGTCTAGCTAGCTAAATGGTAACTAAAGCCCTCAGAGTATGAAAATAAAGGCTGGAATTTCTAAGGATGTGGGCAAGAAAAAAATGGAGAGAAACGTCACTAATTAATTTAATTTGTTTAAATGTAAAAAAACAAACTTCTGTCTGATAATGGCTAAATGACACTCTGCTGACTCTAATGGTGGGTGCTAACATTACACACAGCAGCAGACTGGTTTCCTCGACACCTCAACTCCACCCTCACATAGATAACGCCCAAGAGCAGGTGAGAAATATTATCAAACATACGGTGACATTTTAAACAAATACATTGACATAGTATTAATATTAAAATCCAAAAGGCACAAAACAACAGCCCTTCCTTATACAGCACAGCAGGTCTGCGATGTTTCAAATTGCATAACTAAGTGTAATTTCCAGCGTTTTGTGACTTTTTTTCCATTCTATATAGTAAAAGCATTTGTGCTTTTGGCTACATTAACAAACAAGTAGCACTCACTGAACAAACCAAGATTATGATAAACTGCATTATTTAATTACAAACAGCTGACAATTCGGAGTGGAAAATAAATCCAATGTCATTTTCTCTTTCATGTGAGAATGGGTCACCAGTCTGAAAAACAAAAAATAATCTTTAAACCTGCAGCAGCCCCTCCCCAGCTGCAGAGCCCCTCCCCTCACAGGTCTCTTTGTCTCCGCACAGCATGGGCGCCGCGTAACTCTTCCCAGTGCCACTTCCCATTCCACTCATTACACAGCCTGGTGAACCACATACAATCGCTTCTGACCTTTAGCCATACACACCACTCATGCCAGGAACAAGTGAAAAGAACAAATCATGTGCCACACCTCGGCTGCACTGGAAACGTGTACCCTGTAATTATTTCTAAAATCCAATCTCTGGTATGTAGAAAGCTCAACACCCTTCAAAAGAATGACGCTAGGAAACGTGACAGCGGAGCTCGAGATATGGCAAAGTGTCGAGAAGCGAACATCAACCAAGGAACACATTACCCCTTTAAGGAACAGACAGAAAATTAATAACAAATATACTCTCAGTTCATTGGAAACAGAATTTGAGGGAACTTCCCTTTAAAATCTGTCATTCTGGCCTCCAGGAGGCAGAGTAAGGGCTGCGCTCCCAAGAAAAATCTAGCACCAACCTCACATATATTACCAATTATTTCAGACTGCTGTCTTAGATACTGAAATCCCTGGTAGACAATTATACTGTTAACCATAATTGGATCAAGTAAGACATTGTGAATACTGCAAGAGTTGCCATCCTTTATACTTGTTGCAATGTATTTCTAACCTTTTTCCACTCCCAAATGTTGGGGAAGCATATTGCAAATTACGTATATCTTCAGTGAATGAATCTCCAAAAACTTGTGGATGACTTGCCAAACCAATGCTTGGCACAAAATTCTCTTTCCTCCCTCATGAATTGTATTGACTGAAATACCCTTAAAAATAACATGAACAATGGTGTGTAGTACAAAAAGACTCAAAAATGATTTCATTGATCTGAAAGGTCTAGGAACACGGTGATTATAGAATTGTTAACCAGATCAGAGACGTGACAGTGGGATAATTTGCTGCCTGGTAAACTTAGATTGGGATTGTAACCGACTAATAATTAGACTAGAGAAAGATCATGGGTTCAGTCTGTTTTAACATATTAATATTGAGCATTATTGTATTTACGATGTGACTCAAACCCGAAGTAATAATAAAACACCAGTGAATGATAATTTTCAATTAACCTTGTTTTATAATAATATCATGCCCAGCTATATCATATTACATAGCTACTGCCTTTGCTTTTAAATTAAATACCATGCAATTATTTGGCTAAATTATTATTATTTCACCACTGCACTGTGTGCGGAGATGTAGTTAAGCTACCTGGTGCCTCTAAAAATTGCTCATAGAGTATGACTGTGTGTGCGAGTGTGTGTGTGTGTGTGTGTGTGTCATGCCCTTGTAGGCTGTGGTTTCACCCACGCAAAATTGCCAACAGTCTCCCTCACCTGCATACTAACTGGACTCTGCTAGTTCCTGATTTTGTTCACCCAGTGCCACATTTCTGGTCATGATATTTGAACCAGTGAGACTCTCACCTCATTGCAAAGTCGTATCTCTCTTCCTTGAGTCATAGTGTTTGTTTTAATTTTGGTTGCTGCTGTGTATAACGTTATTCTTATTTCCTCATTCTAGTACCCTGGAATCCCCAAAACTCCTGGTAGCACTTGAACTTCCTGTGCCTTAAGTCTGATATTGGAAAAGTAATTTAATTTTTGGAAATAAAGTCTAGCATCCCATCGAAGGTGTACGCCAGCTGTACCATACTGCAACCCCCCCACACACACACACACACACCAACCATGACCATGCGGGGCAGCTATACATGGATGGATTATAAGAACTGATTAAACTGCTTAAAGCAGTAACAATATATGTATTTCTCACGTATGAGGTTAGGGATGCACTGATCTGGTATTCGGATCAGTATCATACGTGACCAATTCACTTCCGATACTTACTCATTTATGTCTCTAAAATGACAGCTTCTATTTCTTTCCCATTTTAGATGTGTTTTTTGCAGCATTCAAGCTGAACGCTAACGCTGCCACTCAGTTTCTTTGCCACTCGGTGGGCGTAAGCACAGTGACTTCCACCTACTGTGACATCATTAACAGCAACTAGTAGCACAGCGATCTGCAATCTTTGTAAAAACAAAGTTTTGAGAGGTGGGAGTCGTGTTTAGTGAAAAATCCCACTAAACAAAGTGCACACAATTGTGCAAGACAATGTGAGTAATATGAAAAAATCAATGTATGATTTGGGAGTTGGCTAGCTTGGGCTGTTTGCGCACTCGCTACACTTTGCGATACAGGAGGGGCCGCTATCGCAGCGAAGTGTAAGTGACGCTGTTTCCAGTGGGAGAAACATTTAGGGACATTTTAAGCATTCGCCACTTGCATATAGTCTCTTGGAAGATATTCAAATTGAACAGCAAATACCCCATAAATGATTAAACATCCCCACAGTGTAATATATACATGACCCACACACACAGACATACATACACACTGATCAGCCATAACATTAAAACCACCAGCCTAATATTGTGTCTGTCCCCCTTATGCCATCAAAATAGCTCTGACCCGTCTGGCACCAAGACATCAACATCAGATCCTTTTAGTCCTGTAAGTTGCGAGGTGGGGCCTCCATGGATCGGACTTGTTTGTCCAGCACATCCCACAGACGCTTAATCGGATTGAGATCTGGGGAATTTGTAGGGCAAGTCAACACCTTGAACTTTTTTTCATGTTCCTGAAACCACTCCTGAACAATTTTTGCAGTGTGGCAGGGTGATTTATCCTGCTGAAAGAGGCCACCCCCATCTGGGAATATTGTTGCCATGAAGGGGTGTACTTGGTCTGCAACGATGTTTAAGTGGTACATGTCAAAGTAACATCCACATGAATGCCCCCAGCAGAACATTGCCCAGACCATCACACTTCCTCCATCATCTTGCCTTCTTCCCATAGTGCATCCTGGTGCCATCTCTTCCCCAGGTAAACGACACACACTCACCCAGCCGTCCACATGATGCAACAGAAAATGTGACTCATCAGACCAGGCCACCTTCTTCCATTGCTCCATGGTCCAGTTCTGATGGTCACGTACCCTTTCAGCAGTGGACAGGTGTCAGTATGGGCACTCTGACCAGTCTGCGGCTACGAAGCCCCATACGCCGCAAGTTGCCAAGAACTGTCTGTTCTGACTCCTTCCCATCATAGCCAGCATTTACTTTTTCAGCAATTTGCGCTACAGTAGCTCTCCTGTGAGACTGGACCAGAATGGCTAGCCTTCGCTCCCCACATACATCAATGAGCCTTGGGCACCTATGACCTTACTGACAGGTCACCGGTTGGCCTTCCTTGGACCACTTTTGGTAGGTACTGCATACTGCGAGACACATTACAAGCCCTGGTGTTTTGAAGTTGCTCTGACCCAGTCATCTAGCCGTCACAGTGTGGCCCATGGCACAAGTGTATCCTTACACTTGCCCATTTCTCCTGCTTCCAACACGCCATTTTCAAGAGCTGACTGTTCAGTTATCTAATATACAAAGCCAATGGTTTTAATGTTAAGGCTGATTGCTGTAGGCTGACGATGAAATGTAGTGAATTATGACAGTGGAAAACCAGCCACTTCAACAAGGAAGGAGAGGATACTAGTGCTAACGATATCAGAAAAGTAGCTTTTAGCAAAGAAGAGATGCGTTCCATGTATCAAAAGAGCGGTTCAATAAACACAAAGAGTCTTCACTGCTAGGTGGTGATAAAAAGCACAAATCATCTTAAAAATGTCTTTGAGATGTCACATTGGTAAAGCAGTGGAGATATTTCCCAGCATCTTTCTGACAAGGCTGTCACAGTCAAACCAGTTTGTGTGGCTAAAGTTCTCTCGAGTACCGAGAGCTTGTCTTGTTCGTGACAATTTTCCTGCTAGTGATTTTTCACCCACAGTCCTTTGCCTGTTCCTGCATTCTGCTGCTCCGCAAAAATCTCCTGCTGTTGTGCTATTTCTTCCTTTTCGCCATTCTGTTTATTTGTCCTAGCCCACATTCATAACACTAACAATTAGCAATGCACTGGTTGAATTTCCCTTGCACGCTCGCAATTGCTGATTTTTTTAAAAGCCCAACCTGCCCATATTGATCCTGGCCAATACGATTTTCTAAGTTTAATAATAATTATCAGACTAAATTATTAACACTTTAATTAAGTTAACCTTATGCAAGCAAAATATCTATAATAACCTTTTCAAATAAAAATGGCTCCACAAGTGTCAAATTAAATTGCTTGTGCCGAATGTTATTGGGGTAGCCCCTCCATGGGCAAATTTTCTTCACGTTTTGCACACTGCAAATTTAATGTCTTCATCCCACACTGTAAAGAACCTCCAAATAACAGACATTTCCCATAATTATTTAATCCCGTATAACGCGGCATTATTGGGAGGAGGGAAGGTGAGGGGCGGGGGGACATGACTGTAGATGGAATCTGAGTTGGAAGTAGGGGTGGGCGATATGGCCAAGGGCCATATTACGATACTTTTGGTTATAATCATGATCCACAATACAGATCATTTTTTGGAAAGTATGCATCATTGTTAATTAACCATTTAAAACCACATAACCAGCCAGGCCATCCTTACAAGAAACATTGGTTCTTAGGAATTGGAATGTTCTTGCATTCCTTTATTTTCTTGCTCATGTCCCAAAATTTCTGCCTGTGACAACCAGCTGAAATGGGACTCAGAGAAACTATGATTTGCTGTAATTATTCCCTTTTAACATTCTGACTGAATGCACTCCCCTACCCCAACCAAGATAAGTGGTTAGAAGATGAATAGGTGGGATGGACAGATCAATGACTGAATCATTTAAACTGTTTAGTTTTCTTTTTGAACTTGCTATTAAAATAACTATGCTTAATTATTTGCACTTCGTTATTGTACATTCTGTTTTTTCTGTTTAAATTTTCATTTGATAAAGAATAAAATAAATATAAAATAGCTGTAAAACACTGTTGTCAACAATTTTAATTTATTCTTTCACCAAATTTCATCAGCACTAGTAGGACTGTAAAAGAAAAGAAAATTTGATGAAATAGGATGGTGGAATATCTGAAAATCGGCAAATGAATAAACAAAAATCAGTTGAGCTGCTGGGAAAAGGAATTGAACACCACCCTTTCTTTTGCCTTTCCGGTGGAGGTAAACTGAGGGAGGATGGCCCTGAGTTACAAACCGCACTTAACTGCTATGCTTTCGTGTGCCCCATACGTAAGACTAAAGGGTGGAACTAAAGTTAAGCGTTTGTTTCCCATCCTCGCTTTTAAGTGTTGCACACTGCGAGACTCGCAACTTTTCTGTTTTTCCCTTTAATGTGCATTGAATGCTACGAGGCTCGAGCGTGTTGTCCCTCACGTGCGTTCATGGAAAGAAAGTAAGTTATGTTTAATGCGCTTACCTTGCTTGTACTTACTTTCTGCCTGTCTTTCACTGATTATTAGACTTAAAGTTATGCAGTAAGAAACCGACATTTATGCAGTTTGCCGGTTACCGCTTAGCTAGCATTACGCGAGCGGCATTTAATAAGTTTATTAAACTTACCGTTGTAGCTTTCATGTAGCTATAAATAGAGACGCAGCTGTTACGCAGATAACATGCTTTAATAATACCGTTGTATTACTTGTTGTTCTGACGTGGTAATATCTGTAACCTGGCTAAATACTAATGTAGACTCTATTTCTGTTCCCATAGACCATACACACACACACACACACACACACACACACACACACACACACACACAACACACACATGCATCTCACATCCTGCACAACCAGCTGTCGCCCACAAACAATTCATCTACTTTCAAGGCCAATTAAAGTTCAGTAAAACATAGAGAAGACCTTCAGTCCCTTGATTCTCTAACCGGAATCAACTGTTCATGTTGGCCACTTCAGCCAGTGTTCATTCAGTGTAGAAGTGCTAAGCTACAAAATGAGAAAAATTGCAGTTCAGTTAATCAGAGTTCCTGTGGTTGGAAGCAGGTCACTTCTGCCAACTTCTCAGTGCTTACAACAGTTCAGATCCACCTGTGCGGTTACATTTTTTCCCCCATCACATAAATATGCAATTTTCTATCTTTACAAAAATCAAATGTGTAGGCCCATCCTAAAATTCTGACTTGTCATATGACACAAACCGCAGTCCAAATGTGCTCAGACTCAATTACCGATTATTACTGACATTCTGAAAATCCATTACCTGAAAAAGATGCCACTTTATTGCTATTAACACCAGATGCTCTTCATCAATCACACGTCTCCCCTGTCTGGCCATGTTACCATTTCTATCGTTCACAATTATGAGCCATTAAGTGATTTCCAGTTTCACCACAACCGCAGCCACATGAGCTCCACATAAATGTAAACTTCCATTGTCTGGATTGTTCTTTCCGATTACTGCTTGCCACAAACCAGAATTATCATTTGGGGTAAGCCGAAGCTGTGAAGGCAATAAGCAGGAAAAGCTACTTCATTAGCACAGTGCTGTCTGTCTTCCTAATGAATGCATCCATGTTATCTCCTCTGCCCTCAATTTCTCGCCTTTCGGATGGTGTGTATTGTGTGCTTCACTTCACATGAGGCACTTACAAAATCAGAGAATATTTTAGAAAGCACATGTACACGGTGCCTGAGTGTGCCCTGGATAATATGTGTGTTTGCTTCCATTTCCTGCACTGCATCGATTAATTATGCCTTCTACACTCTTCAGTACCATACCAGTACAGACCATCTGGAAGGAAACAGATTGTATCTATTGACAAGATCTACATGCAATGGACAGAATTCAGTCGTCTTCCCATTTTCACACTTAAACGTTATTGCTCTTCTGCTGGCATTCGACAGCTCAGCACAAATTCCCATTTTTTTGCTCTACATAATCCAGCAGTGGAGCTATAAGCCCTATTCACAGCATTTAGCACAGATGAGGCAAGATTTATCCCACGCTGTCGTCGGGCTCAACGGGACGCTCCTGTGAGGTGAGAAATGAAAATTCCGAACAGAACAATGCTCTTGTGCAACAGATTGTTTATTTTTCTTTTTTATCCTTGGAGGCCATCTCTGATCAGGAAACAAATAATTAGCAAGATCAGGGTTGCAAAAAAGACTGAATTCATATCCAGTCATATGCCAAGTCATCACAAAAAAACTAGATGCTGTCGGAACAACGTTTTCCACGGACAGCCTCATCATTCTATCCCCCCATCTAATCCCTACTCCTCTCACACCCCTAACCTCTATCTTTAGCCCCCCCTACCCTAGGCTCTGGTTTTCGGTCCTTACATTATTCCACGGTATACGGTATTTCAACAGTATTTTCCCGTATTTTGAAATCTTGGTGAGGGGGGGGTTCGCCGAAAGAAAATACCACAATATGCTGAAAATATTATTGTAATACTGCCCTACACACTCTACCCACCTCTTCAAAATATCCTTATTAAAAGCTCAACTTTGACTCACCAGATCTGCGCCTGCAGCTGTTCTTTCAGGTGCCACCACAGAGTAGAGATAAGACACGATTAACTTCCAGCACAATAAAATTTGCTGTATGTGAGTGGGGGAGAGGGGGAGTGAATTTCACTGAGTTGCCCATGATGAATTTGAGCAGACTCTTACCTTACCATCACAGAGGTCAGCCATGGAGACTGCGTTTGAGGGCTACGCGTGAGCGTGCATACCACTTGAAAATTGAAACAATGTGGACCTGTTATCTGAAACAACGTGTCTCGTTCATTTATTGGCCAGGGGAAATGTAGCACATAGTCAGATCAGCGATCAGACCAAATATTGTATTTAAATACCTTTACTAAACCCTCTGATCAGAGTGAAAAAGACATGTACAGCAGTTTAGTATAAAGGTTCTCTGAAAATCTGGAAGTATCAGCATTTATATGATTCCTCACTACATGGTTATAAAGACTCCGAGATGGGTGCAAACTTTTTTTAAAGCATATTCAGAAAATCATCTCACCACCCCTTCCAATTATTTGGTACCCCATAGTTTGAGAGCCACTGACCTGCAATATGTTGCTGTGAAGTCTGAAAAGATCCACGGGATACTTTTAGATTTACTGTGTTCACAAGATCAAGTGTCTCTTGCAGCCACCTTTTCTTTCTTTGCTGCAACCTACCACTGCTGCTCTAATTTCGTGGAGATTTGTCTCAAAATGAAATCAGGTGTAGATCCATATAGACCATACGCCCATCAAATACTTTTTATTTATCATGTTTCCAATCTTCCCCCATATAGTGTATCTGCAAAGCTAGAAAAAAAACCCGTGAAATACTTTTGGAGTTATTGTGCTACTGGTCTCAAAACCATATGTATTCCCTATCTGGGGAATGCAATTAATAAAATCAGAATTGTTGCCTCACACCTCCAAGGTCCTCCACTCTGAACAAAATTTGCATATTCTCCACTCATCGCATATGTTTTCTCAGAAGACGTGCAGTCATGCTAATTAGCATCTCTCAGAGATGGATAGTTTAGGTCAGGAAAGCAACATTCCAGGCAAAGATTTTGTTCCAACCAACCAGTTAAGTATTATGAGTCATAGTCACAGTACTACTCAACTGGTTGGTTGCAACAAAATCTTGGTCTGGATTTATACTTTCTGGACCTGAACTATCCACCTCTGGCATCTCTAAATTGATCACAAAGTGTGCTCTACAATGGAACTGAACTCATACTCAAGGAGGGTCCAGGTTCTCCCATTAGCAAGATAAGTTCTGCAAAGGTTTATGGGTGGATTCCTAAATTTCCTTCGGGATTAATGTATTTATTTATTTGCCAATTATGTGTTAGTGAGTAGAATTTAATGTAGATTTATGATAATATTATTATTTTATATGAAAATGAGTAGAATGTAGGAGTATCTGGACATGCAAATGGTCATGCTAGCAGACCAATCCAGTAAGTTTCTGCATGGTTTCATAATACATTCCAGGTACTGGCTGCTCCCATAACATGGTAATTAAAAAAAAAAAAAAAAAAAAATGAGTGCTAGATTTGGGCTATTTAGTTCATTGTAAACATGCAGTGACAATTAGCAATATGCTGCATCAGCTTAATGCAGCTGTTTATACCATATTGCACTACATCATAACCATTTGAGAAGGAAGTGAAACAGGAAAGGAATGTAGGAGTGAAAAAATAAGGTCATAATAATAATAATAATATAATTACAAAGCTTGGCCAGGAGGAAAAAAAATGTGTTTCTATCTGCAACTTTATCAAAAGATTTGTCACACAGAAAGCAACTGACCCAGAACAGACCCTTTCTCTTATACCGTGTGTCCAATTTACCAAGGTGTCATCCGCCATCTTCCCCGCTTCTAGAAAAGGCCAAGAAAGCCAAGATTTGTTCCTTTAAGAAATAACAAACAACCACTGACCTTTTATCCCCACAAGACATGGGCTGGGATCGATACACAGGTTTGGGGAGAGACATCGCGGATCTGGGGGCCAGAGGAGCTGGGTGCATAGGGGGCTATTTCCCTGACAGTCTCACAAAAAGATTGCCTTCCATTATTCGCAGTTTCAGTGATGTAATTCAAGGAAGCAGACGGTCATTTCAAAGAACACTGCCTGTCTGCAGGATTATTCTTGCTTTTGAATGTACGCAGCAGTATTCAAGGCGGTGATTGAAAGTAAAGACAAAGGTTATGTGTATTATTCTTTGGGGGAACACAGGGGGAGGGTATTCTGGAGGCACATATTAGGCAAGGCCTCAGGTCCTTGAAAGTAAATGTAAACAAAGGTGAAGAAACAGACAGCTGATGAAAGTAATACAAAATAAAACATAACTGCATCATTGGCATACTTTTAAGAATTCTTTAAATGTTATTACAAAAAGAAATATAAGCATGCAAATCGGTTCACTTGGATTTGGAAGAGAATGTCGCATGAAAGAATGGCCTTGGTACTTCTGAGAACAT
This sequence comes from Mormyrops boulengeri, assembly GCA_026781065.1. Taxonomy (NCBI): domain Eukaryota; kingdom Metazoa; phylum Chordata; class Actinopteri; order Osteoglossiformes; family Mormyridae; genus Mormyrops; species Mormyrops boulengeri. The sequence continues at coordinate 8,254,265 of JAODLD010000002.1, forward strand.
CATGGACAAGGAAGCAAATTATGTGACACAAGGATTAGGCAGATGATGCCTGCGTTGTACGGACAGGTTTTTCCATTCTTAGTGGACGGGAACAGGAGTAACAACACAGCAGCTAACACAAACAAAAAGGACAGGATTTTGCTGAAAACAAATACAGAAACGGGGAGAGACGGCATGCACACACATGCGGACGCACACACAGATTAGGTATCTATATCTTTGTGGGGACAGTCCATTCATTTCTAAGGGAATAATCCTAATCACAAGAATGCCAGCCTTAACCCCCACCCAGCCCTAATCATAACCATAAGTAACCAAAGAAAATACAAGACATTGTTAGTTTTTTTTATTGCAATCGCAGATTTTTATAAAATTAAGTTTTCCTTTGTTGGGATCATACAGTATCGGGATTTTTATTACATTGTGGGGACATTTGCTCTCCACAATGTAACATATTCAAAGCCACACACACACTCTAAGTTAACAGCAACAAAGCTAAGTAACCAAATTATCTTTGTTACTCACTGCTGCGGAAGTGAGAGGAAACAGGGATTTTGAGGACATATTGTACTGGTGGATTGGAATCATTCAGAAAGCTTGGCAGGTGCCTTCGTGGGACAGTTACCATGGTATTGGCTGACACGAAGAGAAAATCGTCAGTTAGGAATGCAATGGCTTTCTGGACCGGTTCCCACTAAAATGGTGACCAGAAAAGGACACCAACAAGTGATAAAACATGTCTGGCGGAAGATTTACAGATGGTGGGCGGAAGCTTTACAGATGGTGGGCAATCATCCAAGGAGAACTGTATGAAATCTCACAAGGAGCCATACCAGCGTACACGTTCAAAAAGAGAGCTGCAGTTACTTCAAACTGGACCTGGAAAAAAAAACCTGGAGACACAACATTCAGGGGCTGCCTGAATATACTGGGATCTCGATATCCACAGCTGCAGAATGGTTACGTGGATAAACAGTAGATGTATCATTTCATTCAATGCATTTTGTGGAATGACAACAATGAAACAGTCTTTTCACAACAGCCCCACCCATCTGATATTTTGCTATTAAGAATAAGGCCAGCGGGCATTTCCACCTGAACACGGGCAGCCCCCAGCTGCCTTAGGTACAAACTAATTACTCTGACAACAAACAAACCTCTGTCACTAAATGAATCAATGTTCATTTCTTTTAATGTATAATACTGTTTATTGTTTATTAACTTCATTTAGATAATAATTAACCTGCATAAATGTATATCCAAGATTATGCTGGTCTCTTAATAAGGTTTATCACCGAAAGCCAATTTTCAGAGCCATTCAGCATCCAACATAATGTAACTGTACAGATATTCTCCATCAATAAAAATGGAAAAAATGCAAGTATTACTTAAGGGCAGCAGAGAGATTTTGATGCAATCAGACAACCTCTTCTCTTTCTAGTCAGGAATGTTTATTGAGGAAGCAATTAGATCTGCCAGTGTCTAACGACTTAATATAATATTATTCAGCCATAATAACTTTACATCAGCAAGCAATGAAAAGAGCACATGCAGGCAATGGTTTAATTAAGGGGTCACAAAGAAACTCTCAATTGGTTACTTTTGTTCTTCATTATGAATTACAGGCCATTAGTTCAGAAAAGAAGTTCTGAGAGCTTTGAAAAGGTTAAATTCATTCCAGCTGGCGGATTAAAATGACAAAAGCATAGCTGTAATCCCTAAACCAAAGAAGCCGGAAACTGCTGTTGTACATATTGTAAAATGGATGGGTGTTTTATGAATGACTAAAGTGATACATTCCTTGAGAAAATACAACTGCCCTTCATAAACTCCGGCAGAGACCGCAGTGTCTGTCAGTGCCATTTAATTTTCACTTTGGTTTGACAAAGCCATACTATTACATCAGCTTCATATCCACCTTTTCTGGCAAATATTTCATTAGGACACACAGTGCAAGAGCACCGTTCAGTTTACAGTTTATGCAGTGCGACGGACTGAATACTTAACCTTTGAATTATTTACTGATACATGTATGTATACATATGTGACACGAATGCAAACTAGCAATTTTTTATTATAACAAGATACAAAATATAATGTACGATATAAACCTTGTATCAACTATAGCTTTAATCCGTTAATCAATGAATTAATTGTGATTTACATTATTGTATCAATGAAACAGCAAAATAACAGTTAAAAAAGTAAAACAAATTATGCTGATTGTCTGAAGAGAGAAATTGTTGTATTATGCAAACATATTGTTTTATTATTTCTTTTTCAAATCTTGTTTTACAATTTTATAGCACATATTTTCATTTAGACTGTAGTTATGCTTTTGCAGATGTTGAAATACCGGCTTGGAAATAGTGAACATATGGCAAGGAAAATAAGTCTAAGTCAGAAGCCATTAGTACCAGAAAACTGTGTGACAATCAGATGGAAAAGGAAGGCCTAGATTGAACAGATTCACGTCATTTTAAAAAAATTAAAAATAATTAGTTCACCTGAATAAAACCCTACTTCCCAACGGAAGGATGGTCTACTTCACCAAATAAATGAAGACCAGCAAAATGGAGACAACAAGGGCGTTTAGAGATAGACGTGGATTGTGTTTGGAAGAATATTAAATATAACGTCAGATGATCACATAACCATCACTATAACTAAATTAATGTCCAACTAGAGAGGGCCTGGGGAGATAATAAAAATTAGCCTGTCCACACCTGATTATGTAAATTCACAACGCCATAATGAGCTGTGGGTGCTCATCGGACAGCGTTGTCGCTTCACTCCTCTTGGGCTGGAGGTGGGGAACCCGTACACCCAGCGCTTGGGAGTCTGTCTGCTCCCTGTGCCACGTAGAGCCGTCACCATGACTTGATTAAACCACAGTACTCAATTTTTTAAAAAGCGTTGATTAAAATTTCCCTTCTCCACCATTTGGCAATATGGCAGAAGAAAGAGATAGCATAGCCGAAGAGGGTCCAAATAAAAAGACGGAGGAAGCGTCAGCTGAGCGGGAACACTTCGCTTTAAAGGTGAATGAAAATGCAGTCATCTGTCAACACTGCAAAGCAGAACTTGCATATCACAACAGCATGACTGAAAACCAGCTACATCTTAAAAGAAGACAGACTTGATGAAACCACCGAGCAATACAAGGTTAGTCATAGATATAAGCCATGTGCATTTGGCCTCTTTGAGTAGCCTATGTTTGTCATCATTTTTACATAAATGATTTAGCTGAATGAAACTTTCTACCAGTTCTGGATCTCATGATAATGAATGCTAAAATGAAGGCTTAGAAAGATACATAATAACTGTGTGTGTGTGTGTGTGTGTGTGTGTGTATAGAAATAAAATGATAGGGCTGAACGATGATAGTTCACATTGTGAAATTTTTGTGATACTGTGATATTTAGAAAACTAAAATTATAGTAACATAGAAGTTGGTCTTATCTACGAATACAGTCTGTCAAATACGTTGTGCCGAGAGACACAAAGCAGCGCTGAAAAATCACTTGCTTTTGCTCAATTTCTTATCAATATATTGATGGTTTCAGCCTAGCTGACTGGCGCGGTCCTTGTGATTTGGCAATAACATGTGCATAACATGCACTGTGGATATTAACATCGCGCATCACGCCACGCAGTCAGCAGGGTGGCACCGTGGGCAGCGATATCGCCATGTACCACTGATGTCACTCCAAACCGCTGCTCTGTGTGCGTGGAGTTTGCACGTCCTCCCCACATGTGCATGGCTTTGCCAGATCCTCTGATTTCCTCTTACCAACCAAAAACACATAACATACATGATATGAGTGCTAAATTGGCCGTATGTGTGAGTGAGTCTGCACCCTGCGATGGGATGATGCATGGCAGGGTTCATATACAATATCAAATAAAGACAGACTAAATTTACAAAAAAAAAATATCTTAAAATACGTTTTCTCTTTGTCATTATGAAACAGAGTCTGGAAAACTAGCAGGGTCTGAATACTTTCTGAAGGAACTGTATATACTAACTATGCACAAGTTTTATGTCATAAACTAGACCTTTCTCAGAAAGTTAGTCTATGCGTGTCTTCATTTACATGTAAATTCACTTTCTATGCCAGTGTTTTGAATGTTGAGGAAAACTATGGGAAAAAAATGTAAATTTAATCCTAATGGAATTTTGAAAAGCCTGCGGCAACTGTGTATTATTCGAGAATTGTTTAAAGCACAGCAACTGCGGTGTGTCGCTGAAATAAGCAGCGGGTAAGACGACCAATCAGGACTGAGATGAACGAAAAATACTTTAAAATGCCTGGAGTGTTGTACCTGTTGTGAAACCCATAAATAGGAAAGTCCAAAAATGGTGACAGCGAGTAAAAATGAGTCTACAGTCAATATCATTAACAAAAATTTGGTCAATCGTTCACATCTAGAGGAAGTTAAATGATAAACAGATAATTAGAGAAAGTTCTGGTCTCTCACTGACAGGTTATTGCTAGCTAATAACCAATTTTATGGTTAATTTCGGGCCAAGAGAAGATTATTACAGGGCAACGAGCCTGCAGATTGTGTCAATTTACGGAAGCAGGTCCAGGAGCTTGGGGCTGCCCCAGCATGAGTCTGGACACTTAGCTTTGCTCACTGTGACAGATGCACTACTGGCAGGAACTGGCAAATGTTTGTTTCCATGGTTTTCAGAGGCTGGGCCTTGATTTATGACGTGGCATCAACTACGTATGGAGTGAAATTATACAGCGCTGGAGGACATGCAAAGGAGCTTTCTGAACAATCCTGTTTTAGACAAGAGTGGGATCTGTGCAAATGGAAAAACAGGAGGAAAATGCATTACCTTCAGTGCCTCAAATCTAATTTCATCCTGAAAATGAGACCCAGAACTAATAAACAAACCAAGAGTGTGAATGCTCTAAGGTTTAATTACTGAGCAATTTGCCAGAGAACATCAAATCAACATTTTCTGCTTAGCTACCAGTGTCCAGTGCTGGAGTGTTTTGAGAATAAGACCAGATAAAAGTGTAGCCATTTCTGCTATAATGACACACATGAAAATTACAGAGCTTATCAAGAAAACTGGGTTGGGGCAGTACTCAAAGTCCAGTCAAACCATTCATGATTTTTTACATTTAAAATACTTTGTAAGTTTTTCTCTGAAATTTCACCAGTATGCTGCTTAGACGCTTTCCTGTAACTCTTTTTTTACTCGTACAGCAACGCGACGGAGTCCATTTTTACGTTCACGATTAGCGCTTAGAAAACAAAGCACAAAAACGAACTAACTTGAGTATCAGGTGTATTCCCCTGTGAAATTCTGTACTCAGACCTTTTATTCCATAAAGAAAAATGTAAAGGCGGCGGGAATTAAACTGCATATGAGCCAAAGCGTGAATTTCATTCTATAGACATAATTGCCCCATACAGTGGAGCAAAGCAAAACCGCATGTAAGCCGACAAGATATTATTCCCCTATTTACCTATGGCATATGAGTAAATGTACGCTGCATAAAGACATTACAGCAGACCAGACTGTAGAGAGTGCTGCACGCGTTCCCATCCATACTTCTGCATTTTGCATTCATGCTGGAAATCTAAGGATGATACCACACAACAACAACAAATTATTAAATTGGATAATCTCAAGCTGCTAAATGAAGAAATCCTAATATTACTTTAAAATGTTAATATATTAAAATGCGTAAATTTCAACCTGGGCATGAGGGGAGAAAAATGAATCACTTGATGACAAACTCTATGTAACCCAGCTGAAAGGGTGTCAAAAACAATGATATCTTTGATCCACAACACAAATGACATCAGTCTCTTATGCAGTCAAAGCAATCCCGAAGGTACTGAAGCAAAGTAGTATCTAACACTTCTATTTGCTTATCTATTTAAATTTTATTTCTTCATTCATTCCTTCACTCGACGAGTAGATTTCACAAATATTTAAAAACTTTGACAACGGTGTTATGTTTGTTTTCTGTAAATTAATCAGGAAGCTGTTTTTCTCTGCTGATTACAAGTGAGAGAACAATTACGAGCTGTGTTTGATTAGAAGCAACACTAAAGATGTCGGTGTTTCTTACTTACTATCCTGCTCACACCCTTTATGCCTGTCTCACTATAAAAATAACTTATTTTATGTATTTTCAGTTCCATATAATGAATAGATAACCATATAGAATGCACTATCATTCAGAAGACTATAGAGCTTGGACGTAATTCATTCGGTATTAAATGAACAGGGAGTTTGGCATCTTTTTGTCAATTCAAACAGATCTGCAAACTGGTGTCTTTCAAAACTGACACCTTTTACCCACCAGGGGTATGTTCCCAAAAGCACAGCTGCTAACAATGTTAATCAACCATGCAACTAAATGGTTCCAGCTATGTAAGTTCCAATGGGAGCTTTCGGAAAACGGACCCCTGATAGGTACTTGTCCAAAAAACCAGAAGAGCTGTACAAAATTTTTTGATCCAGATTCAAAATTCCACAGCTTATTTTTTAACCTATACAATATATTGCGATATTTCATGATTCGTTCATAGTGTAGAGGACTGTTGGCCGCTGGGTTACAGAATGGCACCTACATACTAATCCCCTCCTGCAGGACAAAGGAATTAAACAGATTACAGTAAGAAAACAAAATAGGGACACGGCTGTTTTAAGAACAGCAAGTTCAACAAGTAACGACAGCTAAACATACACATTAAATCCTTGGAGAATCCTTCGTCTTGTCCTTGCTCACTTTTCTTTTTTAACACGGCCATCCCCCCTCCCTCTGCCTAACTGACCCCCTCATATAACTCTAACGAGACATTGAGGCTAACGAGGGTTAGCTGAGTTTCATTACCTGCAGACCCCGGGCTACTGATCGCTTGCCACAGCAATATATAAGATCACTCAAAGTCCACCTTAGACCATTAGTCTGCCTCCTGCAGGTTCATAGTGGACAGAAGAGATAGTTAAAGAAGACAAAGACGTACAATCTGAGCAAAGGTTCCAGGAGGTCAAACACATTACTATAAAATAAACAGAGAGGTGAGATATATGTTAGATATGAGACCCACTGTCCCCCATCTTATAAAATATATATTTATGTCTGAGGATACTTGTGGGTTTTTGTAAGGCATTCTATTATTTACTGCTCATATTTAATTCTCATAATTATTGTTTTTCAGGTGCCTTAACCTTGCTTTATATGATTCTGCATGTTTTCTCCATTTCGTTCTGAAATGGAGAAAGTTGCAACTTTAGATTATAGGCCGCATAAGCTATTTGAGAGGTCTCCTACTTCATTCCGTGTCATAATGCCTTGCTAATATATTTCACTCTTTTGGTTAGTACATATGGTTCTATTAAATGAAAACGTAAAGTCTAAAGCACAAAAGTCAACTTTACTTTGAAGCTCATTATATTTTTGTGTCAAAAAACAGTGCACAAACAAATTGTTTAGCTTCAAACACAGAACAGCTTATGGCAGATTACCCACTAAGGGGGTTGTATTTTATAAGAACAGAAGGACAACAAATGTGCTTGTGTGATTAAAAATGCACACACACGGACACACATACACCCCAACGGATGCGCTCCGTTAAGCGAGTGATTTACCAAAGGTGATTATATAAAGAACACAAACTGCTAATGAGATGAACTTGGTTATAAAGATCAATTTTGTGTAATTGTGCGAGCATGGACAATATCAAGTGTCAGACTGCTACTGTCTAGTTTTATATCTAGATCTAAATCTCCACCTCTGTCTCATCCAGCAATCCATAACCAGGAGCTGGCTTACAACACATGTAGGGCGTGATGATTATTTCAGCAATATTCTGTTGAGTGGCCACAAAGGATTCTGCATTTTTTGGGGGGAAGACAGAGAATTAAAGTGTTCAGATAAAAAGTAAATATTCCCTGTGATGAACTGGCAGTGTACTCCAGCTTACTGCCCTGACTAGAATTAAGTAATTAGAAGATGGATGTATGGAGGGATGAATGAGTATTTGTTCAAATGTTTAAAAACCTCTTCGGTGAACAATGCTTACATTTACAGACCATTAATTGTTTGACAGTACCACATTCTCCTTAGATAAAATTTGCCTTTCACCACACATGCATGTTCCATGCCCTGACATTAACTGCACTGATAATTCGCTGTTATATGTTCCGTGCATTTGCTTATTGTCCTCCCTGGAATCCCCTTGTTCACTAAGCAAAACTTGCAAGAGCAGAAGTGCCCACATTCACCACTCCACTTTGGCTTGAGTGCATACATCCCACCCAACCTTGTTAGTAAATCAGAATTCAGACTTCACTGTACAAGCTGCTAGTTTCATATGCACGCACAAGTCAGAGCAGATTAGCCCATTGGAATGTAAGGGTACTTATTATGTAAATGTTAAAAATATTCATATTCAGTTTATTTGAGCCTTTGATATTGCTTTAAACAAAAGAAATGAGAACTAGAATGCAATATATTGTGTTTAGCATACCAATAATTTTGCATTTTAAGCACTATGGATTTTTTTAATTGTCATTAGAAATGAACAAGTTGGCCAATTTGTGTTATACATTTATATTACAAAATGGATCAAAAGCCCAAAATTCAAGGCGGTGTTCTAGTTCTTTATTTATTTCATTAGACTGTCTTTTCCACTATAAATTGATAATATGGCGAAAAAATCAATTTCCGGATAAATAAAGAATAAAGTTTCACCAATTTGGAAATTAAAAAAAAAACTGTGAGCAAGACTGATGAGTGTTTGTGCACATCACATAATGCTACTATTATAATGATAATTTGAAAGATTTTAGGAATGGCAAGGTTTCAAAAAAGAGTTTATTGTAGTTATATAGTGAGACTGAGTATTTTTCTTTCCGTTATGCGTTTTCAGCCTTCATGCGACGAGAGATGTTCTCTGGTTTTCCAGTTCAGAAAAACCGGTTTCTTGGCAATAATTAAAGTTATACAATCCGTAGTAATACTGATGTGCTTCCTAGTGAGCCCAGAGATGGAGATTCTGAAATGCTGAACTGCAAAAGATGTGATGGCTTGCTGGTGACATCTAGCTAGGGCTGGTAAACTGGAAAACATGTCCTGAAAGCGTGCAAGTCGCTGGTAATGATGTTAGGAATGCAGTGCATTCATATGTCTGAGTCAGTAACATTCTGTGCTTTGTGATGTGTGGTCTGTGATGGATCTTATATCAGTCTATATTCCAGTTCAGGAAAACTGCCCCAGAAGCAAACCCAAAGAATAGGGGTGACATACACAATCTACACGCAGAGAGCAGGGGTGACATATGAACCATGTCTCATGACACCCCTGGTTGATAACATAAAATGCTTATCTCTTATATTCTAAAGCTATGTATGTTAGTACTTAAGGACTGGAGTTAAAAACATGCAGCAGCCCCAAGCAATCATATTCAGCGGGGCAGTGATGGCCTAATGATTGGGTAGGTGTTGCTGTGATTGGAAGGTTGCTGGTTCAAATCCCCAACCAGGAAGAAACCACTGAGATTCCCTGAGCAAGATACCGTCCCCAGACACTAAATAATAGCTGCCCGCTGCTATGTCACATATAGGTTAACTGCAGAGGACAAGTTTCATTGTTGTGTGATATGGTGTGTCAACAATGACAGTTAATAACTTCACTTCAATGGAGAAATGGACCAAGGCTAAACGGTCATAGGATTCTGCCAGCCACCTTCACACAAGAAATGCAGATGTCACGATAGAGTTCTATATCTTTCACAAAACTAGTCTCTCTATTTAGCAAAGTGAAAATATCGTTACTGCCAAAAATGTGTGTTAATGCGATATTACTGTAAAAAATTTTTTAAAAAAACACGCACTACCATTGGCATAGGCACCCCGATAACATTTTTATATTTGAATGGGGAACTACCCACAGTGTTGCACTGTTTTCTGACACCTCTAGGTTCGGGGGTTCAAGTCCCACCTTCGCTCTGTGTATGTGGAGTTTGCTTGTTCTCTGAGTAGGTTTCCTCCCACGGTAAAAACATGCGGTTAAGCAAACTGGTATCTCTAAATTGGCCAATATATGAATGTTCCCTGCAGAAGAATAGTATCCTCCCCAAGGTGTACCCCAACCCTATGCCCTGCTGCCTGGGGCCACTTTCAGGCCCGTGACCCTGACAAGGAGGGAACTATACCACTTTATTAAGAAGCAGGTAGCGTCTTTTTTCTCCTGAACCACTTCAAGGGTTGATGAGTTGTAGGCGTACATTCGAGGATGCCTTTCTGCCCGCCATTGTTCCATGGAGCTGTTATTTTTGCACTGCACTTGTGGCCTTCCTGTTAGCTTTAACAAGTCTGGTGTTTCTTCTCTGACCTCTTTCATTAACAAGGTGTTTTCAGCCACAGAATTGCTGCAGGCCGAATGTTTTTTGCTTTACCATTCTTTGTAAACACTAGACACTGAAATGCGTGGAATTCCCAGGAGGGCGGCTGTTTCTCAGATGCTAGAACCACCATGTCTGACACCAACAATGACGCGACATTTAAAATCTCTTCGATCATGCACCTTAGCTATTAAAATGGTTAGCCACACAATAACTCAAACTTCAGACCTTGTTTACGTCATCTGCGTATCCAGTTGCAGCCACACGACTCACTATGAGTAGAAGCAGACAGGTTCTGTTAATGAGCTTGTGTACCTAATAAAGTGGCCCCCAATGCAGAACCTCCTACCTGAGTTGAAGTGCCTCGAACATAAATGAGCAACACATGCCGAGAGGGACTCAGATAGTTAATGGTGCTTTGCAGAAACAAGGCTGGCCAAATGTCTGTGGCCACCATACACAATGTAGCCTTAAACAGAGTCCAACTGAAAAGCACAGCTTCAGAATACCTTCATCATTTAAAGCTGAGAAATGTCAATAAACCTGATTCAGAATCATCTGTTCTTTAGGGACTGTTTTCTGTCTTTACTTCGATAACAGATTAAAGCCCCCCCCAATGATGTCACATTGGGTCATGGAATATTTTATATAAATCAGTAACATTTATATTTCGCAAAAAAAAAAAGAAATCTTATGAAAAGAAATGTTCATTAAAGTCATCTGTCAGAATGTCAAACACAAATGCTAACTCTCATCAGATGTGTATTCACTTATTGAAAAATAGCTTATCAGCTTTCACGCTCCTGATCTGCTTCTGTTTCATTTTCATCCAATTAACTTCATGAGCTTCGATACTTGTGCTTTACTTTAAAAATTTTTAAAGGTAAAACTCTTATAATATTGGAAACTAATTTGGCTTCCTCATCATTCAAGAGGTGCGGGTTTTACGAGGTGAGAAATAAAGGTTTGACGCAACACCACCAGAAAATATATAAAAAAATAAAAAGCATTAAAAGTAACCTGCGAGAACCTTCTAATGAAGACCTCTAAGAAATACAATAGTGCTTAAACAGACAATATGTCTGGCATTGTTTAGTCTTAGAAAGGTGAATTAGTAGATTATCCGCATGTCCGAAAGAAAAGTGCTTCTAGCCAATGAACTGAAACATTTTAACAGGAAATGGTTTGGAGGAAATAGTGAAAAGGCAGAGGCTTTCTGTTTTAGAAGGAAGCTTCTCGGATTCTCCTTGAGAAGCATTTGGTTTGATGGCAGGGCATCTTAAAGAAAAACAGAAGAATCTTATGTATCTAAACATAATGTTCAATGTATGCCTGTAATAGATACATATAAAACATGGTTGTGTCTCCTGTGCCCAAGCACTTTGTGTATTTAATATGGTTTCAATTCAACATACAGACACAATGACAGAGCAGCCCTTTCCACCAGATAAAGGAGCAATTTGCTACCATTTTTCCTGGGGAGGCTTATCTTTGAATTCAAATAAGGTCAAAAGAGAAATGAGTCTTGCAGTTCAGCGATAAGGGCCGAACAAGAAAAACAACAAAGTAACCACCCCCCCCCCCCCCAAAAAAAACCTCAGAATATCTGTAATATGGATTCAAGATTTACTCCATAATGTCAATGCTATTAAGTTACAACATAGATGGAATAAATCACTACACAATAATGCATAACTAAAACAGCAATAAAATGAGAAAATGTCAGGCTTAACTTATCCGGCACAAAAGAGAATGATTTTATACTAGGTATGGTGACAAGGAAAGCTTCTGGGAAGAAGATGATCTGAGTGAAAATAAATGAACAATAATTATGAATTTAACTGTTAATGCCATCAAAATGTCTTCTTCACATGCTGATTTTCCCTCATGAAAAGTTTGAGGATATTCTCACAAAATGAAATATGTCATTCAGTGTTCTAAGGTCTTATCCAATGGCACATATTAAATGATGAGACTTCCTGTGAATTTCAAAATCAATAGTGCATATTTAAATAAATAAATAAACCATCTTGTCAATTATAATTGAGGCGTACAGAGAAAATGACTGAACGGTCTGTGAGACCATGAGCCCCCGGGGATAAAGCAGCAGAATAATGATTTCTCAGTGTAAGGTAAGTGACCTGCTGGGCAACTGGAGACACATTGGGTCTATCGTGGGCCCCTGGCGGGCCAGCGGTTACGGCTCCTCTGTGCCTCATACAGACACAAGAGCAGACCAAAGGAAATCCAGCGACCGCATTGATTTTCTGCAGGCTGTCGATAATATACTGCTTTTGTACTCAGCCAGTGTGTGCCTTTAATTGGGAACCATATTTGGTACTTGCCTCTGTTAATCATGTTAATCATAGCAGGTTACGGTCCATTCCATCGACAGCGTGACTAAAAGTCACTCCTGCACTGTACCATGTGTCTTTAATAGGGATCGCGGTAGCTGTGCAAGGCGTGGAAGTTATTTTCAAAACAGCCGACTCACACCCAGGAATTACATCCCGGAGGGAGAATGTGCTCAGAATTATGCCTTTCTTTGCCTTCTCCTCTGATATTACCAAGACATTGTTACAGTGTTACCCTATAGAAAGAAGGCGAAATGGCATCGGGGGGGTTGTTATGTATATACAGGAGTCCCAAAGAACAAAACAGATATCTAAAATGGCCATTTTTAATCCCTGAGAGCAAATGCACAAACGATTCTTATATTTTAACTATGAACCAAACTAGTAAGCAGAATGAATTACTCTGGACATAAACAGGATGCTGTAAGATCCCCTCAGGTAGGGCATGTCTGCAGCATAATTTCAACACTAGCTTCTTAAAATATGCAATTAATTCAAATTGTGTCTGGTCACGGATAGCCTAGTTTCTTTGCATATCAGATTAAAACCGATATGACATTTGCCTAAACTGCAACTGAACTCTATCTGAACCTTCCTTCTCAGTCATAGCTGCATTTCTGTCCTTCCTGAATTGGCATGCCAAAAATCACAGAGAACCACTGTACAGTTATTTACACTGGATCATCTAGTAGCACTGGAGAAAGGCAAGGCTTCATATTTAACCGACAATCATGGTTAATTTTGAAGAAATATTACATTACATCCTGCTCACGAAAAGCAGTAGCAAAGGATGAAAACCGACATATACAAAGGTACTGCCCAGTATCAAGAGCATTCAGGAAGATCCACGGCAGCCTTTCTTGCTCTAATCATTTACGATAAACATTATTAAATGTTTGGAACCATGTCATGAACATCTGAGTGCTTATAACGCTTACAGCATTTTACAATGTTAAAGCCCTTTAGCTCTAGATCTTCTTGCTAATGTGTCTTAATGATATCCTAGGAAACAGCAAATGTGTTACCTTTTATTTTGTCCCTGCAGCTGAGGGCGTAATAATATCGGCAACAGACAAAGAGGAGTACATGGAACCTTTAGAAGTAACTGTGCTTCAGATGGACCAGCTAGTGCAGTAAAGTTTGCATGCCAGGCTCTTTTTCAAAAGAGGAATACATGAATATATGAATACATTCCAGATGTTTAATACAAGAATGCAGCTGTTTTTTTATAGACAAAACCCCCCCCATTGTTACAAGAAAAGGATTAAACCTGTTGTGTGCATATGCATGTAATCTCTCAGGTAATTTCCTATCATTCATTGCTTAGTTTACTCCTATTAGATACATTCTCTTTGTGTAGACAAAATCATCCAGTCGTACACATCATATTGCATGTGCGGAGATGTAATCAATTTGCCTTCCCTCACAAGTGGATAAGATGCAAATTTAATCATTATGATAATTTAACACGAGACAGGCAGCTTTGTACTCTGTAGGGCAAAAAGCCCACCAACAGCCATCACTGTAAGGGAATTCTGTGACAAACCATAGAATGAACATAACCTTAAATCTTTCCCGTGACTGAACATATATTCAATTTCAAAAAAGTACATAGAGAGAGAAATACAATGGCATTTAATGTACCCAAATCTGCAAAAACGGATACTTTCAGTTTATAAGGTTCAACAGTCATAAAACATTACAAGCATAGTTTCAAAACTGAGAATTGGGAGCTATTAAGAAAAGATTATACATGCATGTATGTATGTATGTATGTATGTTTGTATGTATGTATGTATGCATGTATGTATGTTTGTATATGTGGATGGATGCATGGATGAATGGATGGATGGATGGATAGATAATTCTCTTTGTTTTTCTGCGAATAGTATTTTTAAAGATATTTCTCACTAATTACCGTCGTCATGTGAAATCATTAAAACCAAAGCTCATTTTTCTCTTTGAAGTACATAGACAAATATGTGGCTTTTGACCTTGTTGAATTAATTAAAATGATAAGCCGTTCTATGGTGAAACTTTGTTTTGCATATTTCATTTCTGTAGACAAGCAGAATTCAATCAATTTGTCGTATTCAGTCATTTATAATATAAAATGTTCCTGTTTAAAATATTTGAAGTATTTAAAAACTAATTTCCCATTTAAAGATACTTATCTGAAAAGAGAGTATATTTGATAAAGTCAACTACACAGGGCTGCATAAAAAATTAAAAGAAAACTTTCCACATTAACAGCACTGAAAGGGCAGTTGTGTCTGCTTGATCTATTACTGTTGAGAGTAACATATTGTGGTGCAGTGTACCATGTTATGTACTGTTGTGCATCTATTACAATGTATCACAGAATGAAACTCAAATTTAACAGGCTGCTATCATGCCTAACAAATCCTTACTGACCACTCCATACGTTTATAGAATTTCAAATGGATATGTTACACATTCAATTCTATTCAATTCAGTTTCTTTTTATATAGCGCCTTTCACAGCAAAGTCACTTTACATGAGTGTGTTGTGATACATCACAGCATCATTAAGACGGAGCAATACAAAAACACGGAAAAGGAAACACAAAGTGATTATGTAAGTATGGGAGAAAAAAACTCCTGACTTTAGATCAATCAGAACAGATAGCATTTATTGTTATATAGGACAGAAATAAATGTATCAAATTGTGCATATTGATGTGTTTTGATGTACAGAATGAGGGGGTGGCTACAATGAACTATATGGTAAATGACAGCTAGCTAATTTGAGTCACAGGGAAAGGTTTCCACTTGGCCTCCACACTGCTAATCTTGTTCTCAATCTCCAGAATAACAACTCTTAAGAGTCAGGGACTGACATAAGGGGAGAGGACAGGCATGCTAATGTATCATTTAATCGCTGCCCTGCCCGTGATCTCCCCCATCTGAAATATGAAAAAGTAACTGTGATGAAAATCCTATTGATCGCCATCACTTCCTTTTAAAAATATGACATTCTTCTTTCCGTAGGAAAACACTTCAGTTCAGTCATGATGGTGGAACAGTAACTAGCTACCATTATTTGGCACTTTCAGGAATCCTCAACAGGCCATTCCACAGTACTATTGAGAGGCAACAGGCACTGATTTATGTTCCTTAAATACTGAAATCATTGTCATAACTAATGTGAAAAATCTGACTTCCATCCGTTTTTAACCATCAATTTTTTTTCTAATTAGGCGCATTGTAGGTCCTTAGTAAGAACTTATACTCTAATCATAGAATAATCCATTACACCAACACATTGCCACAAATATCCCTAGCATAAACAATTTTATAGTTTTAAATCTGTAGCCTATCGATATTTATTGATGCTGTTAATAAGGATGCCTCATTATGTCCTTCTCTATGAAATGAAAGCAAACAGTCCGAAGTATTTATGATGTTGTGCTTCATATTGCAAAACCCTCCCGTCAAAGAGGGGAAAAAAAACACAACAGTGTGTTTGGGAGATTAAAGAGGTATAATGCAATCTGTTGAAAGGCCGTGAGAAGAAAGAGACCAACATGTGTATACAAAAAAAAAAAACAAAGACTGTTAAATGTCTTTGTGCCAGATTTCAGACAATGCTTGATGTCTTTATCAAAGGATCAACATCTTGAAACAATAGCAACATCTTTGAGACAACAGAAGTCACCATAGTTTTTTCTTCTCTTTTTAATTACAGATGGGCTGATGCAGGGAGTGAGAGGTATTTGCAGCTACAGCTGAGTAATGGGAATTAGGGGAAATTTATCATCCAATCATTCAGCTTTGCCTCAGGGGGGTCAGGGGTTATTTTCCCACAGTACTTTAATTATCAGCAGCTCCTCCGCATTTTCATTTTGAAGACAGCAGTTGGCGCAATGTTTTTATTTGAAAGGTGCTCCACAACAACAAGCTGGAAATAGATATTCTTTGTCATTATCTGGTTTCATCTTTTATTTTGCTTCACAAGCTACAACTTCATGTTTTTTTTTTAGTTTGTAGCTTTTTCTAGGTGAAGCAGGGTTGGCCGTGATAGAGGTTATGATTAAAATTGCCATCCTAGAGCAGTGGACGCGTTGAGGAGGGAAAAGCACAGCTTACATGTCTCACATAAAAAGCGCAGCCTTTTAAAAAAAGACATAGCTTTAGGGGAGAAGAACCCTCCATGGATTTGTTCTCATTTTTATTTTCCAAAAAAAATGGAAAATAAGTCATAAATAAGAAAAATAAATCTTACAATACAAAACGGACCCTCAAAGGACTTAAAAAACACTATTTATTGTTTCTTTGTCAATATTTAAGGTTAAATACTCTAAATTTAACTTAAGAGACAACAGGAGAAGTCTCAGGAACTCTTACCGCGATCTAAGAGAATCTAAAGGTTCTACTGGGAACACTTAATGTCTCAGCTGTAAAGGATATTTTTGCTTATCGTTTGCTTATCGAATAATTTGCATCAGAGCTCACTTTGGATGCGTTTTTAGGCCTTTCCACCTCCATCTTACCAGTCAGTTAATGACATAAGAAGACTGGATATAAGAGTGTCGAAGGTATAATGCAAAAGGAAAAAGCTACATTTTGTTTTAAAATGCCTATGTGCAGGAGAGTACAGCAACAACAAATTAGTCATCTGAGATCTTTATATGAAACAGAAATCTTATTCTTGACAATATTTCTCTTAAAATGCATACATAATGTACTATGTTACCTAATGAAGTAAATGTACTTGAACAATTAACTCAAGTAATAGGGAGGACCTGAGAATTGCAGAAATATTTAGATACAATTTTGATGCAATTATATCAAATTACAGATTTCACACATCGTTTAATAGCAGTATGTGAAAAAGAGTGTTATCTTAGCTTGTTCAATATCCCCCAGTAATATATTCCAATCTGCCCATTCATTGCTAACTCGAATATTGAAGCTGAGTGGGAGATGCAGAGCTGTTGTACATTATGTTCAAATCCACGACCAAGAATAAGACGCTGTTTATAAAAAGCTTAGGATTTGCATGAGTAGGAGCCTGGGCAATTTTCTGATTTACATATCGAGTTCACACGAAGTATTAATGCAGGGAAAAATCTTTTAACAGACAACCAACACTTGCCACACAGTATGTTCTCTTTGCCACAGTAAAAACAAATATGTAATGCAAATGACCAGCTACATCTGAAGACAGATGGGAGAGAAGAAAATGTAGATGCCGTCCCTGTTTCGAAAAACGTTGCAATGGACTAAAACTAGCAGGAAAAAAAAAAAGAGGATCCGGTGCAGACGAATCTGTCTTATGACCTCTGGGGAACAGCGTGATCCATTCTCTCTCTCTCAGTTCTATGCCTTATGAAGCAAGACACAGGGCCCAAACATCCACACAAAAGTCAGTGAGCCTGAGAAAGAAAGGACAAGGCATATCCAAGCTGACATTGCCTGCCCTTGCCTCTCTAGTTTTTGTGCCCTTCCAGGCACCAATGTCGTAACACAGTCCCGTCACACTTAAACAGATGTAATTTGACACCCCTGGCACACAGCAGACTCACAAATCTTTGCACAACTGCACTTAGGATGCTGCCCCGGAGCCAAGAGTCCCTTGAGTCGGCCTCCTGGGCGCTGAAAGCTTCCCCTAAATAGATTATCACAACAACTTTGCTGAACGCCATGTAAACTACTCTTCAAGGAAATCAGACCATCCACGGGATGTTTCCTCTTTCTCCTTTGAATTTCTAAAAAAAAGGCGTAATGGTCTTTAAAACAATTTTCACAACAATCTCAAATACACAGACATGGTAATGACTGAGACTGGAAATAAAGCATAACTTTGGACACTGAGGTCATTCCCTCCTATATGCTTGGAGTCCCAAATATAGGCCTACTGCAAATTAAGCTACAAATACTGTACATCATTAGCTTGAAGCTAACATAAATGACAAATACTTTATAAAGATTTGTGGTAGTTCCTTTTTTGTAGAGCAGTGTTTCATACTATATTTGTTGTCGTATAAGATCATCTAGGTCAATTACCATTACACGCCACATAACGACATTTCAGGCAGTGTTGGACCACATATATGATGGTGGTCCTGTAAGAATATACTATAATGGAGCTGAAAAACTCCTATTGTGAAGTAACGTTGTAGCCTAGATGTGTAATATACTTTACCATCTTGATTTGTGTAAATACTGTACACTCCAAGATGTCGGCACATTGACAAAAAATCGCCTAGCAATGCATTTCTCAGAATGTATCCCCGTCATTTAGCGAGAAATGGCTGAACATGAAACAATATATTTACAATCTGAACTGCGATAATAGCTGCAAATACTCCAGTTGGAACTTCTCTGTCGGTCTATGTCACGTTATTAAAGTCACCAATATATGGCGTATTTCAGCGATCATGGACTCACTACTATATCCCTGATATCCCTGTTATCAATGGAGTTTTATTTAAGCCATCATCAGAATGTACTTTATTTTTTTTTCTGGTTGAGAAGAATTAAATGGGGGACAACAGCTACGAGAGCTAAGTACTGCCCTGCCCGTGTCCTTGATCTGACCTTCGATATGCCTGAATTCACACCTCCACCCAAAAACCAAATACAATTCTAAGCCAGCCCTAAGCCTAATGGAGCTGGGGGTAGTAAGGGATTTATTCCCCCCTTTAATCAACCTTTCTACCACTTTGCACAACTTGGATTTGCCATTAGTCAAGTTATCAGCGCTGATGGGTTGTGACAGGCTATGGGCACACCGGTCAAGATAAAGCCGCCGACAGCCGTATGAATGTCACTGGACATGGCTTCTGCTCAAAGGCATCACCTTTGTTCTGTCATCTGAAAGCAGGGAACAGATAATGGGCCGAGTTGGGGGGAAATGGACATGTTGAGGCCTAAGAGAGGTCTGAGTCGGCTGAGCAATGCTGCCTCCATAATGCCAGCTTCACTTATCAAAGACACTGCAGAACGTGACCTAAATTAGCCAGCCGCTTCCTCTTCTGCTGACAGCCGCAGGTTTTGTGCTATTGTCATATAAATTGATGTTAGGCAGGAAACATACCAGTAAGTAATCATGGGAGGATGGTACGACAATAGGGCCGTGTAAGAAAGATAGAAGTCTCTGCTGTCCTTTGTTCTTTCAGCACATCATGTATCATTCTACTCGATGAACAATGAGTCACAAAGTAATTAAAGAAATTGTCAACCATCTTTCATGGGGATCTGAATTCCCTGATGAAAAATATGAAATCTTTGTATCCAACATGATAGCTACTTGACACGTTAATTACTTAATTATATTTTAAAACATTATTTTAGAGTCACTGAAGCAGTTATAATAAAAATTCACTCAAAACAACTGGATGTGATTCAAATTTCAATTGTATCATTTATGTAAGCCTAAAAAGGATTACACTGGTGGAGAGCAGGGAATGGCAATATGACTAACCTCTGTAAAACAACAGGAAGCACAACTGCTGATAAAAATCACCACAGGATAAATCACAAAACATAACTACTATGGGAAAGTCAATGGAAAATCCATTTTGAATAAAAGTCACAAACTAATTTAAGTCCTTTTACATCTTATAAGTCAACATTTATTATTGTCTTCTCCTTGCTCCAGGTCTAGACTGAAGCCTCGCATGTTTCAATAATATATGTTGATTAATATATACATTTTGTTAGTAATAAATACAGACTACACAAAAATAAGGACCTGATGTCGTTCATGTGCTTTTTGAAACCGTTGATTGCATACATTACTGCGCAATAATTTAAAAATACTTTAAACGCAGTATGAAGAACAAAATAATCCTCTGTTTCTTCCCCAGTTTCCAAATGCCTGTCCTGAAAATTGACCTGGAAAAGTAACACAATCATTGACAGGCATCAACGTCAGCTTAATGGTGCTCAAACATCCAGCTCACAAAATCAGATTTCAAAAACCCCTTTCCCATGTAAAACAAGATGGACCATCAATCAGAGTGAGACTGATGGTTCTTCTGACTTTGTAGATAAAAATCAATTTTTTAAAGCAGTGACATACACAGGGTTATTTTTGATTGTTCGCAGTAATGTTGCAGTGTAATCTTCAACTGTGATTCTGAAACATTTGCTTAAGGTGCACATACATAAAAAAAAAACCACAGAGATACACCCGTGCTTTTCAAAAATTTTCTTTTCTTTTATTCCAGAGACATTTTCTCCTAATACCTGCTGGTTCCCTTTAATGTGTGCTATTGATTAAAGTAATAGGATTTTGATGTTAAGGCCTGCTTGTTCAAAGAAGACTAATGCTGGCAGAGGCAAGATCAGGGCCTTTGGGGGATCAAGGAACAGTCACCCAATGAATGAGGGAACTGTTTCCTTGTTACATGTGACTGGCTTTAAATCTCCATCTTTCTGTGAAATTCTTGAAATGAAAGAGCGGAACAAATCCCCATAAATTTCTATAAATCTGGAGACTGAATTTTTCGCTTTGAAGATAAATGAGGGACAAAGCGACTTTACAAATGATCTTCTAAAATTGCCCGGCCCTGACATATCAAGCCCGCCTAGGCCTGTATGCGTGGTTCTTTTGCACACAAACACCACGATCTTTTCACACCAGAATAAACAGTTGATTGCATTATTCGACTTTGCCGTAACCAGTTGGGGCTGGGAGGTGGGGCTGCAAAAGGATAACCTTTAGCCTGCACATCATGCAAGCTGAGGACATTGATATATCGACAGTCTGTATAAAAGGAACCTACAGCAGGTGACACATTAATATTGGATTATCTGCCAACTAAGCTATCATGTTATATATATTCTCACTGTATAGAATGAAAATTCTCTCTGTCACCATTAGCTTAGCTCTAATACTGAAGTACTGTATTGCTGTTTCTTGGCTATTGGCCCTTTTCAGATCTGCAGTCATCTGCAGAATCATCTGCTAAGCAACAGGGATGCTCAAATGTACTTTTCTTTGGTTCTAAAGCCATTACAGAAAATCGTTTTCTGTCTGTACATTTGCTTGAGTTCTTCATTTTCTTTCTTTTTGTACCGGGGACAACTCCATTCATTTCTCTATCCTAATGTCATCTTTCAGTTAATAAGAACATGATCCTAAGAAACATATTTTATGTTCAAGATTCATCCTATAGTTTTGAATCTCAGACATTCCCACCTCTGTGCTGTGCGTGGGGACTTTGAGTTTCTAAAGGAGTTACGTGGTCCAGGTCCAGGTCCAGGTATAGCACTGGCTCTTCATCCGTACCACCTCAGGTTACACCTCTGCTGTGTGTTTGTGTGCATGTTATGTTTATATTATATTATGGGGACCAAATGTCCCCACAATGTGATAAAATCCTGTTGTTTTGATTTTGTGGGGATCGTTTTTCCAGTTCCCAAAAGGGGAAACTCAATTTTATAAATATCTATGACTGCAATCAAAAAACTAAAAATGGCAGTATAGTCTTGCGTTTTCTTTGCTTACTTATGGTTAAAGTTCGGCTGCGTCGGGGTTAAGGTTGTAATTCCTGGGATTAGAGTTTTGCCCATAGAAATGAATGGATAGTCCCCACAAAGATATGAGTACAGGTCTGTGTGTGTGTGTGTGTGTGTGTGTGTGTGTATGTGTGTGTGTGTGTGTGTGTGTGTGCACATGTGTGTGATGTCTGCATGTTCTCCCTGTTTTTCACAGGTTTCCTCCCACAGTCCAAAGAAATGCAGTTCAGTTAAGTGGCACCTTTAAATTGTGTGAGAACTGTGTGATTCTCTGGTGTTTGGGTCCTGTCCAAAGGTCACCCCTGCCAGCCTTTTCCCCCATGCTGTTTTAGATTAGCTCCACCCCCAATTTAATGAATGCAAATCAAGGCAACAAAGCTGTACAATGGGTGAATGTTTTTGTATCCACTACTACCGGCTTGCATTGAGTGTTCAAATAACATACCAACCCTTCTAATTGCATTGTTCATCTCACAAAGCACATAAAGTACAACTTCACAAAAAAAAATTGCTTCCTAAAATTGGAGTCCTTACATCAAAGTGAAGTTGGGCTTGTTTGTATGAGCTTCCAGCAACATCCATTGAAGAGTTCAGTTAACCCAAAACGGTATCCTTTATGGGTCATGCCACTAGTGAGTTTTAATGTTACTTTACTATTTCTGTAAGGGCAGACATGACACATTGTCTGTCAAGCAGAGGACACAGAAAGACCACACAGACATTTACTTACAGAACAAAAATTATCCAGCCGATTCAGGTTTATTTGTCAATCAAGCATACCATTTTGCTATATTACACCAGCTTCAGAATCTGTATTTGTCCAGCGTCTGTCCTTTGTAGCCCATTTTTCCATGAATTCTCACCATTCACTAGCACTGGGTGTATATTTCTTATGCAGAGCAAGGGTCATCTATTTCTGAGTCACAATTATAAAGCACAATGTATTGGGTTGTCAACTAGGTTAAATCAACTGGCCAAACACGTGCATAAATACTGCTGTTTCGACGTAGAGTGGAGGGAATAAATGCAGATTAAAATACAAGCATGATGCCCATTAGTACATATATTTACAACAGTTTCATATCAGGTTTCTGCAAAAACAGTTAACGTTTTCTCTCTATCAGTTTTGAGACTATCATGCTAACATGGGAGTCAATCAACAAAACAGTGATGCAGTTACGAAAGAAAAAATGAGCCGGAATTTGATATGGACTGGAAATAAAACCCGGGATTATACTTTTACGAAACAGACACAGGAGTTATACTTGTTAAATGGCTACCCAAGGACACGCTAATCCAGTTTTAGCGCTCGGTAAATTACTGTAGTTTCTACTATGATACATTTATGCATCATACAAAAAAAACTCATAAATGCAAAATGCATCTCAAAAAAGAATAGAGCATGGCTTATGTGTAGAAAGTTGGAATTAGTCAACGTTATCTATATATCATCTAACCACTTATCCAGGAAGGGTGGCGGGATTCAGTCCATTGTAAGGCGCTCACACGCATACATGCACGCATGCAACCATACACTACAGGAAAATCAGAGACACCTAGCCTAACTGCGTGTTTTTAGATTATAGGAAAGTCAGTATGAAGATATTCCACACAGAGAGCCTAGGAGGATCCAAAACCCCATTGTTCTTATTTAATAAGTATCCATAACTTTTATTAGAATCGGACAGTCAGAAGTACTGAAGATGGAGAAAATGTATATTTCAGTCCCCATTGTAAGTCTAGCTAAATCAATATTTAAGACAGATTTTTTTGTATAGGTCATGTCCTTAAAATTTACACAATAATTCCAACATAAAAATTTGACATCAGTAACATTTTTTAATTCTATGCTAGCGGTACATTTGTGCTAAATAGGAAGAAATCTTGTTAAAGTATAATATTTGCATATCTAACAAGAAGGGAATTTTTCTAAAACGCTAATTCCAAAGAGTCGATACTATGTTGGCCTTCCCTACGTTAGAGGTCTTGTAAGTTGTGTTATCACTTAGTTCCTGCAATAATGCAATTCTCAATGTTTTCTTTGCATGCTGTTATGGAATAAACACACAAGCACACCTCTGCATGCTGATTCTGTGCAAGCCTATCCAGAGTTCTGCCTTCTGCAGACCAGACGGCCTTCATCTTCATTCATGTACAGCCAACTGTACAAGCTGGTATTAAATCTGCTGCATAAGAGCAAGACTTACGTATATATGCAAATTCTGATAAGCCTAACTTCTGTAATAATATATTTAAAATCTTTAGTAAAAATATATACTTTGTATCTTCACATGACTTTAGAAATCACAGTAACTGGAAGATTTCACCTGTATGTGTGAGAAGTACAGAACAGCACATTTAAGTAATAAAAGCCAAAATATTTATTGGTGAATATTTAGAACGAAAGCTCTGTTGCTCCATTCCTCCTTTAATAATTGCATAATTCTCAGTCCCAATTTTATAATACATTTGCTATGAGTGTGATGGCGCAAAACGTTCACAGTTCGGTACAAATCTTGGTTTTGGATTCACTATTTGATGCAATTTCGGCACAGCGGGGAACACTTTTTTCCAAATTATTTATTATTAAAATTACAAACGCAATTAGGAACAGCTGTAAACCAAAAGCAACGTGTTTGTGAATGTTTCTGAGTAACAAAATCTTGGGGACGTTTATTTTCACGCTGCGAAAATAAATAGTAAAATAAATGAAAGTTAAAAAATAAGGCTCCGTCATAACAATAATAATCAAGTACATCATATGGTCTCTACTGCCAGGTACTGTTGCATATCGATAGCGAGTAACACCCCTATAGGCACAGTTATTTTTAGCCCAGTCTGAATTTCCTGGCAAAACACCTTAATTGCCACACAGGGTAGACCAATAACTTGCAGAGACTGTTTCTGTACGCAAACTCGAATGATGTCGCTCAGATGAGTTAGCATGTTCCAGCAACATATCCGAGATCGCTATAACAGAGCCGACAGACAGTCTTAGCCTTATCACCTACTCTCTCTCCAGTGTCTCTTAGTTTATTAAGTAACCAAAATGTTCTCAAGCTGCCAATTATGACTGACTTTAAGTAGCTGTAATCAACTCACAGCCACAATTAGCAAAATGTTTTCTGTGTTGAATATCTACTTGTGAATTTATGTTCCAACTGTGTCGAGAAATGTATTTATTCATTTCATTCCATTGTGCATTCCCAACCAAAAATGATGTAACTGAATGGCAAGCACACCCGCACCGTTACAACCCTAACACAACAACTGATTAGACTACAGAGTGCCACCCAAATCGAAATACTGTATCCTTCGCTCTTCTATGAAATATACCCAAAAATTTTGAGTCGAGGTTGACTCCTGGCAACCATATCAGCAACGTTTCTCAAAAATATTCTGTCTTCTGTCTGGGTTTCCATGCTTTCCAGTGGTTTAATAGAGATATATTCATACCAAGCCACCAAAAAAAGCACATATCCCATACAGACTACACCCTGACTCAAAGTCAAATAAATATCAGCAGGTGATCGGTCAAGCACTGGACACACGCACCTACACACGACTACACAGCTCTTTTGCAAGTCCTGCATTATGAGCATCCTACACCTGTCATAGCATCATATAAAACATTAGGTTCCGAAAATGTTTTATGGTCGTTGTCTTGGAGGATGGTATTTCTGTGCTGGTCGGATGCATTAAGACTTAGCTGAGGACTAGTGCATTCTTAGTCCATTCAGATTATGCAGCTATTTCTGACTTGGCTATAAGCCCTCTAGGCCTGACTGTCTCCAGTTTGGCGCCAGCAGCAGTAGCACTCAGCCATGAGTCCTGGGTCACAGTCAGATGGGGGTTTAAGAGCTCAAAGATTACATCCCCTGCACACCGGTCTCCAATTAAAACTACAAAAAGGTCTTCTGCTTTGACCGGAACGGCTCATGTGATGCTCATCATGGAAAACTTGATATTTAGGAACGTTACAATTCCAGATGGTCTTAACACAGCTGTTTCTCTGAAATTCTACAGAGAATGGAACCTTACTGACAGAGCCACTATTAGATATTAGATTCCTTCACCTCAATGAATTATCCACCTATTTTGTCTACGGTGGCCCTAATGATAAAGTCGCAGCAGATGATGTGAACTTTCATGATGATATGTAGACTTAACCAGAAGGAATCAGTTTAATCACACAACACAGTCCACAAACTCTCTGATCCATCCTAAATATCTTCTCACTTCAGGTTAATTTCTGGCCTACCTAGGGTCTCTGTAATACTCCATGAAATCCATAATTGTCAAGATTCCAGCACTTCTGAATTGCATTACAAAATAGCAACTAAGCTGTATCTAGACTAAAACTCAGATGCCTCTGTATTATTTGATGTCCATTACACCTTCAAGACCAAATTAAATACCTTATGTTAATGTGAAATGCAAATTACTGAATATCTATCCATTAGAAAACAAAGCTGTTCTGCTTAATAATATAGCATCAACTAAAGATTCTGACCTTCGTCTGCTCACAGAAACTTGGCTTAAAGCCACAAAAACAGTGTGTCTAGTAATGGATTTACTTAATTTTTTTTTTTACAGAAAGTTGCAGCTCAGGGCATGAAGGGAACTGAGCAGCCATCCTTAATGAAACCTTACACATCACAACTATGTAATATAGAATCTGAATTGCCCATATCCTGCCTTTTAGTTTACACATCCCTGGGGCCATAGTCATCATCCAGCTGAATTTAGTGACCTACTTTTCAGATGTACCTGATAAGTTAGACAAAGCTGTAATAATAGATCATTTTAATTACATTCACTGATATTAAGAAGGACACTTGGCAAATCCTTCCATTCCCACATGTTACTGGCCCATAACACTCATTGTAGCAATGGTGGCATTTGAAATTATTAATAGCTGGAATAATGCATATTTCACATATGATAGTCATACTGATATAATCCCAGGGCTGCCAGCTCTCACGCACCTGGCGTGACACTCACGCTTTCAGACTCATGCAAGCAATCTTATGGCAAATCTATATTATTCCATTATTAGTTTGCAAACCCTACAGACTATTTACTAGGTAATACAACTGTTACAGGCATGACGATCGTGTGCGTTTGTGTGCAGACTTGTTTCAAACTGAAAATATCACCCCAGCCAGCTGACTATCATGCTAACATGGGACCTTGCAATCCCACAAAACTAATACAAGGTGGTCAGATGGGACCTGGATTAAACAGTCATACACTCAAACATTTTTAAGATGCAGTGCAACACACTAAAGTAAACTTTAGGTCATCCAGTCTATAGGGATGGACACTATAATAGATAGAAATCTCTTTATTAGTACTTTAACGTTACATGTATTAATCATTTGTACATCCTTTTCCTTTTGGTACTCACAATGAAATGAATGAATTCATTTCTTGACATGAGTGAAACAAACTCAGAAACAGATGTTCAGCACTGAAAATATTATGGTAAATGCAACTAGTGCTGCTTATGGTCAGTCATAATGTTGAAGCGAGACCTCGAAGACCACACACATCACTTAAATCGGTAGTTTAGTAACATTTTAGTTTCCAAATGAATTACACCATCACTGAAGAGAAAGTAGTCTGTCAGCTTGGTATACGGAACTCGGATATGTTGCTGAAAATGCATCCAACATATTAGCTCATTTAAGATGACATCATCTGACTGTGTGTACTACTGTCTCTGCAAGTGTCTCCCCTGGACAGCTAAAGCACTTTGGCTAGGAAATTCTGATGTCTATGAGGGTGGTTATCGCTACACAGATGGGGCCATATGCCACGGAACCAGTAGGGCCAGTAGGGCTGGGGCCCTACTTACTTTTACATGGTCAAAGTTGTAACATACTGAAAGGAAGCATATCTATGAGAAAATACATTCATTTTTATCATTTGTTTCCACATCTGCCTTCTTGCACACTTACCCTGCATAATAAGTAATAGACACAATGATTGGTTAATGCATCATGTGACCCTTACGAGAATCTCACAGATCAACGGTTTTTCAGCCCAAAACCGAAGTTTGTGTTGTGCCAGTGAATTTTATACTGTTACGTTACACCCCTACACTTTATACTGTTCACCATGCCTTATTTTCTAAACAAATAAAGAACTAACCCTAACCCAACAAACATGACACTTGATTTATAAGCTGCAGCAGCAGTAATGATAACAGTATTGACATTCTAGAGTTATTAAAGACGCCATTGATAATTTTTTCAGAAAACATTTTTATAGCTGGAATAAAACTGGAAAAAATTAAATTTATTACTTAAAGATTCACCGGTTCTCACGTTAGCTCTTTGTTCAAATTCAGGGTTCTGACAACTCTATAATATTACAAAACTCAGGTGATTTCTGACTGTTTAAGATACAGAAAAATTAATGCACGCATTAGTCTACTGGACATTAGACTGCAATGTCTTTCAAGGAGCATGAATCATGCACACTGCAAATTAAAAATGCTGAAATAAGATTTTTAAACACAAGCAGGAAATATCGCCACATTACAGTATACTGTTCTCATGTCTCTTCAATCGCTTCCAGCCAAGTCCAGGACAGAATTCAAAATTCTCCACACTTGTAAGGCATTAAAAGGTCATGGCTCTTCCTCATACAACTCAGATGATTAATGAGTAGAATCTTGTTCACACTCTGAGATCTCAGGATGCCATCTTCCTTGCAATTCTGGAATAAATAAAAGAATGGATGGCAATGAAGGAAGGCCCCGTCTATTTCAGCATTTACACCTAGACTTAAGAACTATTATTTTAATCTGTCCTACTTTAGATAATGAGTTGGTTGTTGCTGAATTCCTTTACATATTACCCAAGTTGCTCAGTAACAGCACAAGGCCGCTTTGCATCTTTCCTCACTTCCATGCAAAATTTGATTTCAAGCTGCAAGGCTCAACTCAAATCAGATATACAGCACTGCAGCTAACCTGCTATCCATCATTGGCTGACAGAGGGCAGAACCAAAGACCATCATTACCATCTAAACTTTTATCCTAAACACACACACACACACACACACACACACACACACACACACACACACACACACACACACACACACACACACACACAGGAGTTGTTTTCCCCCTCTTTTGCCTTAAGGCTGTTTCCCTCAATTTCCCTGTATCTTTCATTGTCATTATGTCAGCCTGTGCTGTAGTTCTTGTCAAATATTTGTTAGACGTTGGGGAAATTATATTTGGAAAAGTGATGTGAATTGAAATACATTGCTTTAAAATTCTATTTATTATAAAATCATAAATGCCAACAAAGTCAAAAAAGGATCCTATATGTAAAACATAATGCTGATTTTTTAATATAATTTTACACGTATGATTATATATTTTACGAATTTTAAGTACGATTACGTAAAAGTATTACGTTTTATTGTTTTTTTGACCAGTTCAATTTCTTTATATAACAAAGCACTATAAACTCATATTCGAAAAAATAATTTAGAAAGAAAAGTGAATACAAGTGCTATATAATACAATTCCATCAACCTAAAACCATTTAGGGCTGCTATTTGCATTTCTTAATAATATTTATACAGACACACAGGCATAGCAATGCCATGTGCTGCATGCCCCGGGCACATGCCCAAGCGGAAACAGCTCCTTACAATGAATTTCCTCTGATTCTTATTCCATGCCAGTTGCAGAAATGCACAATGACTTCAAAATAAGCACAGCTGAAACAACAAATTGGCCAAACAATTACTACTGAACTTTTTTTTAACAAAAAGTTGAATTGTTTGACATTTCATTAAAATAGACTTTAATTAAACAATTTGCTTTTCCTCTAATAGAAACTATTAAATAATGTGTAAATGCACTGCTCAACATGCAGATGATCTCATCCCAGGCCTTTATAAAACCAACAAAGAGTGGTACAAAGTAATCCTTATACAGTAATCGTGACTGAAAATATAAGATTGGATTCTGCCTATCAGTGACAGATTTTGCAGAGGTTGTACCACATTCAGTGTCTTTATGTAAATCACGCTGCAATGAAAGTCAACACAAAAGAACTGTTTTGTGTTTAGTCTCCCCAATATCTGAGTGCCAACTGATGAAGCCTTAAATAGTAGAAGGAGGATTTTTTTGTTATTTCCCAAAGCTGAGAGCCCGTTTTGCATTCCCCTCATCTGCCTGCCATTGTCTGGGGTTGGTAGTCACTAAATGCCACAGCATGTTGACTTGATTGAATTGCTTGCCTTGAGCTTTAGAGATCGGGTGCACAAACATAATGAGTGAAGGTCAGCATACCTCACCCTCTTCCTGTCAACAACATCCCTTGAAGAGGACCATTACAACCTTTGTTTCAACACTACACATTCAGTCTTATCGGCACCTGACTTAACTTGCCATTTAATCTGCTGCTGGATGTTTTTGTTATATACCCAGATGAAATGCAAACTATTCTTAGTAATTAGTAGTCACTTGTTGTGCCAGGCTGCGACACGCACGCTCACACACACACACACACACGAAGCTTGGACAAATAATCGTGTGAATGGGTTCACAATGTGGCCATATTTCTTGTTTCCACAAAATTAAAAATGTTTTGTACATGAACCCATTTTCTCAGTCTAGTTCCAGATTTTTTTGTCTGTCCGAAATTCTAATCAGAAATCAAGACCTTGTAGTTAGATACAGAATAGTTCCCCCTAGTGGCAATAGTTAAATATACTTCCAGATCAGTGGCAGCTGCTGTTGTAGGAGATGCAGAAAACACATAATCCATAAATACCCATTTATGTCCCATCATCCCATTTCAAGCAAATTCTAGTCTGCCGTACTGTTGGAATCCAAAAAAATCCTATTTTGCACATCAAGTTGACAGACCCATTGCTGCAGGAATGGCGTGAACGTAGCGTCGCAGTAGGGGCAGCTATTAAAAAAAGTGCAGCTTCTCCATGGTGGCAAGCCACAGGACTTCAGTGCAAGTCCCACTATACCACCTTTAGGCGCGCTGCCCCAATAATCACCAGTATTTTCCTCCAAATAGGAAAAATTAATACTAGAGGCATTCAGTGCTCTCAAGGCAGACACACGGGGGAAAGAAGGTGGACTTTGTAACAGACTCTGTGTGCTGCAAAGCTCTTTTTGGCCTGCTGAGGAGAACCAGACAGCCAGCTCATCCTCTCAGCCACTTCCCTGCCCCCCCTTTCCCAGTACCATTACTCTGAGGAGGAAGCAAACAGGCATATGAAGTACGGAGGAATGTATTTTGCATTGTTTATAACCAGACCTGCAGCATGACTTACCCTTTCCTAATTCATTATGTAGTATTTCATGCAGGTGAAAAAAATGTAGGAAAAAAGATGTCAAATCTTTTTTCTTTGGAAAGAATGTATATTTGTAACTAATTCACGCAAAGACAATAAGACCCTAATGCAGGAAAATGGTAAATTACATGGCTGAAAGTGGTAATCACCGGTCTCCATCAGTCTGCCATTCCGATTCAAAATGCACAACAAAACCTGAAATCACAGCTTGATCGCCAGAGAAATCTGCAATTTTTCCTCTTCATTTTTCCCATTTTTACCCTGATATGCAATTCCCCATTGTGTACTGGTTTTTCCTGCCTTATATATCATGCAAATTCATTGAGTTGCTACTGAGGGTAAGAAAAGGAAATAATTTTATGTAAAATCTGATTCCTGTAACACAGAAATCTTTTCCCTGCATGCAGCATATGAAGTCATTGCTTACAACAGGAGGAACTAAATTCATTATTTTTTTT
>JAODLD010000002.1:8295807-8308374 GCA_026781065.1 Mormyrops boulengeri
AAGATTTATGCTGCTTTGGATAAAAGCATCTAGTAAATGAACATCAATCTGATAAATCAATGCATGGATCATGTACCAACATGTGACCAAAGTGCGGCAAAACCTGAAACTTCTTTAGTTTTTGGGACATTTTTCAGGTCCCCATTTGGATAACATCAATTTTCTAAAAATCTGTGAAGGCCATAAATAAAACTAAAAATGCCAAAAGTCTTGTAATCTGTTTGGTTACTTATGGTTAAGGTTAGAGCTGGGTAGGGGTTAAGGTCATCGTGCTGGAATCTGAGTTTTCCCCATAGAAATGAATGGAGAGTCCCCACATAGATATAATTACAAATATCTCTCTCTCTCTCTGTGTACAAGCTGGTTGTTCTGCTGTTACACTGTGAACGTGCAGTTGTGTGTCCTTGTAGTAATTCCATTTTAACAAGTATGTTTTTTTAAGGCTCTGAAGAGAGGACTACTTATTACTTTTCACCTCTCTGAAGTGAGATGTTTTAATTCTTCTTAATTCTCATGACATTATATACCTCAGCAGAAAAATCGAATCACCTGAAAGATGGATGTGGACCTGCAAGACAGAATAGATGCAATGCTTAAATGTAATCAAAGAATTACATTGCATCTTGTAATTGTGCAAATGAACTATTTATCTTATATCTCTTTGTTTATTATTCTCTAATTTAAACAGAGATGCTCAGAATAAAATTTAAAATTTTCTGTTTTGTGTTTCTATTGAGGTTGGTATATATCAGTCTCTTTAATCAGTCTGCGTCACGTAAATAAATTTGCATTAATACCAAAAATATCAATCCCTTTAAACTTCAGATTTGCACAAAAATTGGCATTTCAAAAACCAATAGCTGTTTTTTTCACGCTCCTGCACAGGACTCATTTTCATGTCTACTATAACGGTTCATCTCTCTGCACATTGATCCAAAGCATTAATCTAATGAACATTCCATCTGCCTTACAGTTTAAGTACAAAGTTGCACACTAGGCAAGTTTTTTTTGCAAAGAATTTGTTGCATATCAGAGCTGTTGTTCAGAAGTTTATAGCCAATTAATTGTTTTCCTTGGTTGTTTGCTTGAGGTATTTTTTTAAGACGTAGATGATTAAATCACGTGTGCCACTATGATGTTTCCCATCAATCAATCAATCGATCAATCATTTATTTATATAGGGCTGTACAACACTAAAAGTGACCAAGGCGCTTCACAGTCAAAAATATAATATAATACTGCTCCAACATCAATATTTTATTCATCACATTCAGTCACCATATGTTAACTACGTATCTTTTCTGGTTGTAAAGTTTATTCCTAATTTAAAAGAAAGAACTCACTATCAAATTATGATTTTCTTTGAAGCCCAACCTGGCCACAAACCCTACTCATCCATGGATTCTGGTAGGAGGTTCCACGGCGCCAGACCACCAAATCGCAGAGCGGCGAGTGGCTCATTGGGCTACGTCTATGTGCCTCTGATTAGAAGCTTGCCAGTTCAAGCCCTGAGCTCTGCAGAATAGTCACATGGCTATGGTCCCTTGAGCAAGACCCTTAACCTTGAGCTCCATGGGTATTGCATGTTAGCTGGCCCTGTGCTGTGATCTTCAAGCTGTGGAGAGCAGGATGGGGTGAGCAAAGAGAAGCATCCCAGTATACTTGTGTGAAAGGCAAATAAAGCATGCTTGTTTTGTTAGGTTCTGGACCACATCACCAATTTCTGTACTACTACACGTGAATTGAACTATTGTAACTATTGTAGCTATTGAACTCATGTCTATTGTCAGTTACCTTTTTATCTATTTATTATTCATTTAGTCGCTTTTATACTGTGGCTGAATAAGTAAGCAATCCAATGCACTCATGAAGTCATGCAATTATATGTTTTGGGAAATGGTAGGATTGGAGTTTGCACCCATCCCCTATATCACGCAATTATCCCATTTTGTGTCCCGTTTGAACCATATTGGATGTGGTCTCCTATTTTTGGACCATGCAATTTAATAAAGATTTTTGCAAATATATAAAGTTTGTGTTTTTCGCTATTGTTTAGTTTGGGAATGGGTACATTATATAGATTTTATACCGGCCGACTGTGCTTGTGGAGCAGTATTTTTTAAGAAGACCAAAAATCTTTACTGACATATTAGAGAACAATGAAACAGAAGGAGAATATGGGAAAAAAAAACTGTTTATTTGCCAGGAGCTGACCTCGAACTGATGGTGCCTAATAATTAATACATAAGTGACTCTTATTGAACAGTATTACCGGATTAGGGATCATTCTAAACTCAACATGGGTAGACAGGATAAAAGAGAATTTGTGTATATGAAGTGAAGAGCATGGAGGTCAATAAAAACCGGTGTGTTGTCCACCCACATCCATTTGCCAGTGAAAGTATGACCTGAAGATCACCAGTGCAGATGTACTGTAAATATATCCATATTCAGCTATATATATACATATATACATACATGTGCATTGCATATACACAAACGCACACACACACTTATACCGTTATATTTGATCTCATTTTTTTGTTTGTCTGTGTGTTAATGTTACTATGAATATATTCTAATGTTAAATTGTATTTTTTTGCTGAGAAAATATGCACACATTTGCACAGTACTGTATATATTTAATATTGTAGTTCAAACCGTACTGGAAGTCAACGAAATGTGACTAAGGAATAAAGAAACAGTGGACAACCAGAAGCAGAAATTGTCGTAAAAAAGCAGGCTTCCTGTTCTTACGCACGTCTTTGTTGTGCGACTGTCAATTTGTGTATAAGTATGGGCAGAGCTTGCAGCGTGTGAATGTTTCATGACTGTGTTCTGTGTTGCCCTTTCTTCTATTCATGCTCTGAGCCACTTAAGCAGAAGTTCACTCTGCTGCTCTGCACTGATCTAAAAAACAAAAACATGCTAAAAATAAATATACTTAGCTGAAGAATCAGCTGTATATACAGAAAAGTATTTAATGATGTTTAGATGTCCTATACAATAAAAGTAGAAAATTTCACTTTATTTTTTTTTCAGTTGATACATTTTTAAACTATCGAGTGGAGTACCCGGGGTGTTGCGAAGAGAAATTGACATGGTATACTCTCTTGACAGAGACAATATTATAACTATTCATTTATGGTGGCGTCAATGACAATCAGCAAGTGCTTCAAATTTGCGACTGACATTTTGGTGCATCTTAAAAGCATGCAGACAATGTGAGACTGGTTGCGGTAAGAATACGAACACATACAGCACATTAGAAATGTGTAAAACGAGAAAAGAGTGTCAGATGTTTGTCAAGAAGTGAAACTGGAACTAAAGTCTCACAATGAAACATACTGCCTTTTCAGAATATTTATAATGTTCAGTCATTGACAGATTTTCAAAGAGACTGATTTCGGGAGAAAATCAATTACCTCCTACGAAATCTTAACTGTTTCAAGGATAACATTAGGTAATTCTACATTAGTTTGTTATATTTCTAGGTTCAGAAGATATGAAGTTCAGCTCAGATATATTTTGCCCAGGGAAGTAAAACTTTTTTCTATTCCTTATGCATTTTCTCCTGAGATTTGTGGGCATCAGTTTGATTGACAGGTGTTTGATTATTCATCAAAGCTCCGGCACCCTATTCCCAGTGCCTCCTGTAGATGGTTGCCGGCTAGAAACAAACTGTGTCGATGCCCCCTGTGCTTTCCTTTCTCCATTGCACCTTTGCAATTATGTTGCAGTTTGCCGTTTGTGTGTTTTAGGTGACGAGGTGGTTGGGTGGGTGCTGCTGTGGCCCGCCCGCATCCAAGACAGGGGGTTTTGTGGTTCTGTCTGCTGGAGTTCACGTGCTCTTGCATAAAGCATCGCTTTATTCCATCACTACCTATTAGCATGTGTAATATTTTCTTAATTATACTGCTGAAATGTGCAATATTTTCATATTTGTTTTGAAACAATGATAGGGAGTGGAATACCTGTAACATAACACCTACTTTGTGTCATTTTTTCTATTTATTTTTACATTATTCACATTTTTATTCTCTACACTCCTTTTATATTCAATTTCACACTGTATTTTATTTACGTTATATACTCTGTTTATATTCTGGTTATTTTATATTCCATGCACTTTATTTTTTGTATTTTGTATCCTTCCTGTCTTTTCTTTTTTCTTCCTTGAATCGTCTTCCAGTTTCACTATACTTTCTGGATTGACAATAAAGGCATTCATTCATTCATTCGTTCATTCAAAGGTTTGGCAGGAGTTTGCCGGCAGACGGAAATGTGTGAAACAGTCTGGTCAGCTGAGTAAGTCAGGAGGGTGATTTGTTTCATTTCCATTTCCCTCTGACATTCATAGTATTAAAGAACAGAAGCCAAAGACAGGAATTACGGTAGGGGGGCCGGGGTGGGGGTGAATGTTACAGATGTACAGTATTTGTAAGTTTTTTTTTATTTTATTGAGCTGGGCAATACTTCTGATTCTTACAGATATTTGTTTATTTGTTTGTTTGTTTGTTTGTTATTTGTTTGGTTGCCTAAAATACAGAACTACTCCTAAATGTACCTTAGGTCAAGTCCATCCATCTGTGTACTTTCTGTGATGGATTTATGAATCGGGGAGGTGAAGCAGCAGAGGATGCAGTGTGCATCCAGCTTTTTGCAGTGTGGGAACCTGCCTCTTCCCAGGAAACAGGCTGCTAAGCCACATTTACTGCAAATAACTCCGCCGGCCACTGGAGACCATGCCACCACAAAATGCGCACATACGACTCTTGTGAATCTTTCCGTATGTTCTACCAGGAATTAATTAATTCACTTGTTTCTCATAAATCATTTATTATTTTTAACATTTTACCAGATTAGTACTGCTGTGTACTCAGCTGCTTATTATTTTTGATAGAAATGAAAAATTTAAATTTCTCTAAATTTCCCATAGAGTACCATTGTGTGTGTGCATTTGCGCGTGTGTGTGTGTGTGCGTGTGTGGATTGGCATCCTGTCCAGGTTGTACCCCAGCCTTGTGGAACAGGTTGCAGGCTACACTGTAGGCCAGACCAAGATAGGCAGTTACCAGAAGGATGGATGGATGGATGGATGGATGGATGGAAAAGTTTTGAAGTTCAGAATCTATAATGTGTCTAAGGGATAGCATTGTCAACATGCATAACCACAGATGAACTAAATGACTTGTGTGGACAGATACAAAGTGATGTATAAATATGTAAATTTATTTTGTACTAATGATTTGTCACTATAAATCTGCATAAAGTAAGTACAACCCTCGAAAAATTTGTCTTTTTGAACATATTTGAACAAACGGACCTGGTATCCTCCCCTTTGCTAGAAACAGGCTCTTGAAGGGTATCTTCCTGTAACTATCACTTTCTTACTTAATCTAAGTGATTTTTTTTTACGATTTCTCCATGCAGGATTCATTTAACTGTGTGATATTGGAGGAGATTCGTGCATATATAACCCTCTTCAAATCACCCACAGCATCTTAGTTTGGAGACTCAAGATGTAGATTTCTTTGGTTTGGGCCACCCCATCATAGATTAGCTTGTATGTTTGTGGTCGTTCTCATGTTAAAAGATGTTGAACGATGAATATTGAATACCGAATCCATTGTAGATGCTATGAAGGCAAGCTAGCCAGGCACTGAAGCTTGCAAAGCCACAACTGAGCTTCACAGCTGGTAAGAGGTTTTCTTTTGTTTTTCTTTTTCAAACGTGGTATCTGGAACTGTGCCGAAACAACTGCACCTTTGACTCATCACATCGTTCCACCAGCGTTGTTCCTCATGCTGCCGTTTAATGTCAAACTCCAATCTTGAGTTGATGTTCTTTTCTGAGAGCAGACGCTTCTTTCCTGCTGACCTGCCATGTAGTTTAAACTTGTGCATCCTCTTTCTTATGGTTGACTCATGCATTTTCACATATACTGTGCTAAGAGCTGCCTGTAGATCCCATGGGTTCTTTGACTCCTTCTGAATTTGGTGGGATGGCCTGGCCTGGACAGATCGCCATCGGTCTGACTACTTCTCTATTTGAAGATCGTTTTAGGAGCAGTGGAGTGGATGACGTCCTATAAGCTGGAGGTGGTTTTAAATCCCATCTCAAACTCTTAAGCATGAACCACCTTTCTGTGGGCTGCTTTGGGTCTTGACATGATGGTACCATGTACCTCAATGGTTATGACCAAACTCGACCAGCTGTTTATTAAAGCTGTGACTGTCACACATACTGTCCAGTAATGACCCAATCATTTATACTTGACTGGGTACATTTCATTAGAATTTTTAGTGATAAATGTATACTTACTTTTTCCGCACAGGAATTTAGAATTTGTGTTTATTTATATGGTATTAATGTTAATTTCAAGTGTTTTTCAGTTTTATAATATTTCCTATCAGTATTGTTGAAAAAAAGATCTAATATTTTTCTGTCCAAGTATGTTGAAAAAGACATTTTTCAAGGGTTGTACTTTCTCATGGCACTCAACAAATCATTTAAAAGCGGTCCAAATCTGTGATGTTCTCACATGCCTTATGTTTCTTATAGCATACTGAAAGAAATCCATTTCATGTTTTTTAATAAGAGTTGAAAATGTATTAACAAATTGTATCAGTGCATTTGTTTTTTGTCATCACTTGATTAGAGTAAATATTAAAAAGAAATGGATAAAACGTAGAAGCTGCAAGTTAATTTC
Source organism: Mormyrops boulengeri (assembly GCA_026781065.1). Taxonomy (NCBI): domain Eukaryota; kingdom Metazoa; phylum Chordata; class Actinopteri; order Osteoglossiformes; family Mormyridae; genus Mormyrops; species Mormyrops boulengeri. Next base: position 8,302,519 of record JAODLD010000002.1, read on the forward strand.
TACATTGAGCAAGTTGTTTTGCACACAAAATCCCATGAAATATAACAATCAATAGGTAAGTACAGATACTGTGTAAAGCTGACAGCATTTAATGTCACAGTGCATATGTAAGGAGAATCACTGGTCAGATTGTGGCTATTTCTGTCATACCTGAATTTGTTCAGTTCAGTAGTTTTTCTTACTACTGGTAGGTAATTAATTGTCAATTTCACAAAAATAATTCAGTATGTTACCTTGTGAGACAAATTCATTTTCTATCATAACATGATCCTAACATAAAAATCTAATGAAATTTTTAACAAAAGTTAAAAGAATTATGCTGTCATAATGTCACTGACAGAAAGCAATTAAAGCTTGGGAATGATAGTAATTTAAGTCAATAAAAATACCACTTATGGATAAATACTGGTTTGTATTCAAAAGGTACCGTGATCTTTTATGAAAAGGAGAAAATTCACCTATAATTACATGTTAAACAACTGTGATTGCACCATGATGTAAAGGAAGGATGTTTAGGGACAACGTACACGAATATTCATCTATTCATTATCCTAACTAAGCACCAGGGAGCAACTGAGTTACTTTAGAGTGTGACATTATCGCTAAGGTCCATTATCAGGATGCAATGTAATGTTATCATTATTATCCATCTTATGAATGTAACAGTCACCACGTAGTTACCTTGGCAGAGCATAACAGAAATCATAGTATTCACATGATAGTAGATATCTATCTAATCTTAGGTGTAAGCGAATATTTTGTGGACTGTCCTATTTTCTATAACTTTATGCTGTAGTGAGGTATTCTGGATGGCTTGTAGAGACATGCTTCAGTGAGAGAGCAAAGGGTATTATCAGTTACCCACAAACCCAGCGGAAATTGATGAACGACATGTCTTGAAAGGACGTGACTGAAGTTTGCTGAGATGAACTCCCCCAAATAGATTCGGGGGATCGCATGTCAGCAGTAGACATAGATACACTCACTGTAGCAGTGGGATGTGTGTCAGATAGAAATTTTATCTAGCTTCCTGGAGGAGTTCGTTCTTATTTCCTGCATTCTGATACACTGATAGATGAAAGTCACCATGGAAGAAATCATGGCTGAAGCCAAATGGAGGAAATCCATTTTCCCCTGGTAAACAGATGGCAATATAACGCAAATTCCTGCACTAAATTCAGCTCAATTTAACTAACCTGCACGGCTAGTTGAAGAAAACAAAATCAGCTTCACCGGTGTATCTGTAATCATTTTGTGGGCTTCAATGTTCCATTTATGTTCACCTGCTATTAACAAAACAGGAAAAAATAAAGCATGCAAATGAGTCTAGAATTTTATTACTGAAGGCCAAATTCAGTTTAAAGCCTTTCGTGCGGAGGAGTACGCTTCGCTGTAATTGCTCTGTCTTTGGCATGGCATGATCATCAAGATCAGGTGGATTTATACGGACAATTGTCACCTTAACAAGCAGGTATACTCAATAAACTGGCCACTAAGTGTAGTGTCTTTAACATAGAAATTTTTGAATCAGATGTTATTCTGTATATACATTCAGAACTAATTTCAGATGTGTTTTGGAGGCTAATAGAAGGATGTAAAAGTAGATGTTTGATATTATTATTCACATATGAGCCTTTAGGGTTTTAATGCAAAGTCTGCTCCTCTAAACAGCGGATCACGTGGCTGCAACTGAATATATGCAACACAGAGAGAGGGTCAAGAGGAATGCATAGTCTAGGCAATTTTGAGTGTGGTGTGATTGTTGGTGAAGGACTTGGTGGTTTCAGCATTTCAAAAGCTTTCAAATTTCTACGGTTTGGAAGCACTACACTGTCAGGAAAAATACCAATTTGTACCTTTGAGGCTATAGTTACTTGTCACTTGGGCTGTACCCTCAAGAGTATGCCAATTGTTCCCTAGCTGTAGGTAAATGTACCTTTTAAGGTACAAAAAAGGACTCTGAGTGACATGTTTGTACCATTGGGGTACATTAATGTTGTTTGTACCTGTACCAGGGCTATGCTGGCCTTTTTCTGACAGTGTGCAGTGTCTGAAGTTTACAGACGATGGTGAGATCATTCTGCCAGATGCAGTTGTGAAGGTGCGAACACCACGTTAATGAGAGGGGGCAGCAGAGAATGGCCAGACATGAAGGAGAGATATACAGCAGAGGTCTGCAGCAAGGCTTCTCTGAAAACAAATCATGTCTAACCTTGAAGCACTGCACTGTCAGAAAACAGGGTACGGCCCTGGTACAGTTTAGTTTCCCAAGGTACAAACAACTATAATGTACCCTTAATGCACCCCCAATGGTATAAAAAAATCAATTTCTGTACCTACTGCTGGGGTGCAATTGGCAGATCCTTGAAGGTACAGCCCCAGTGACAAGAAATTGTACTGTCAAGGGTACGAATTGGTACTTTCTGACATTATGGAACTAAAATGGGTCCTACCTGGTACTAGCTAGATATACCTAGTCTTCCAAAAGCTCATTCTGGTCACAGCTCACAGTTCTATTTCTTCTCCCTCAAATAATCAAGCTTGATTGTATGTAGTAGGGTTGCCAAACAACTCCAAGTTTTTGGGTTCTGTGTGCGGATTCTGCATGTTTTTCCCGTGTTTTTGTGTACTGTGTGGATTTTGTGTGGGTACTTTGGTCTCCTTTTGCAGTACAAAGACATAGTGTTGATAATTGGTGCCTCTAATTATGCATGCCATATGATGGACTAGCATTTGTCAGGAGTGTACCCCTGCTTTTGCATAGTATAACTAGATGAAAAAAATGGATGAAATGTATATAGTAGGAGCAAAGCAAGATCACATTTCTCCAAAGGAATGTTAATTTACCAGCTTCATTTATATCCTAGATATAATGTTAGAAGGACAACAAAATATTCATTGGACAGCTCCATCACCTTTTCACCGATCTAATCCCTACTTCCCCAACATATCTGTAGTTGCCCTAACCCTCTCCGCACCTCGCTGTCTGTTTTTTCATGTGCTACCACCACTGCTTCAATTTTGGTGTGATTTTCTCAAAATGAAATAGGCCCATATTCTTGGGAAGTTTGAAAAAGAAAAACCATCAAATACTTCTGTAGTTACTGTGTTCACAAGCTCAAGTGTTCCTTTCCTTCGTTTACATTCACCTGTTTGGGGAAGATGGTGGCGAAGGAGGTAGTGCTATGGTTTGGCAATCAGAGGGTTGCAGGTTCGAGCCCTGCTTCCTCCTGCCCCTGTCAAAGTGTCCTTGAGCAAGACACTGAACCCCGAATTGCTCCCGGTGTGTAGGTTGGTGCCTTGCATGGCAGCGTTTGCCACTGGTGTATGAATGTGTCTGGGTGAATGTGAGGCATGAATTTGTAACGTGCTTTGAGTACTTGTAGGAGTAGAAAAGTGCTATATAAATGCTGTCCATTTACCTAGCACTGCTGTTTTGGTTTTGGTGTGATTTGTCTTAGAATGAAATCAGTTGTAGATCTGCATCCATCCATCCATCCTCTACCGCTGTTCTGGGACAGGTCGCAGGGACAGCAGTCTAAGCAGGGAAACCCAGACTTCGCTCTCCCCGGCCACTTCATCCAGCTCCTCCGAGGGAATCCCAAGGCATTCCCAGGCCAGCCGAGAGACATACTGTAGTCTCTCCAACATGTCCTGGGTCTTCCCCCGGACCTCCTCCCAGTGGGACATGCCCGGAACACCTCACCAGGGAGGCGTCCAGGAGGCATCCTGACCAGATGCCTGAGCCACCTCATCTGACTCCTCTCAATGCGGAGGAGCAGCGGCTCTACTCTGAGTCGCTCCCGAATGTCCGAGCTTCTCACCCTATCTCTAAGGGAGAGCCCAGCCACCCTGAGGAGGAAACCTATTTTGGCCGCTTGTATTCGAAACCTTGTTCTTTCGGTCACTACCCACAGCTCATGAACATAGGTGAGGGTAGGAACATAGATCGACTGGTAAATTGAGAGCTTTGCCTTTTGGCTCAGCTCCTTCTTCACCATGACAGACCGACGCAGGGCAACGCATCACTGCTGATGCTGCACCAATCCAACAGTCGATCTCCCACTCCATCCTTCCCTCACTCGTGAAAAAGACCTCGAGATACTCCTCCACTTGGGGAAAGACTTCCTCCCCGACCCAGAGAGAACACTCCACCCTTTTCCGGCTGAGGACCATGGTCTCGGATTTGGAGGTGCTGATTTTCATCCCAGCCACTTCACACTTGTCTGTGAACTGCTCCAGTGAGAGCTGAAGGTCACGATCCGATGAAGCCAACAGAACCACATCATCTGCAAAAAGCAGAGACCTAATCCTGAGGTCACCAAACCGGACACCCTCAACGCCCTGGCTGCACCTAGAAATTCTGTCCATAAAAGTTATGAACAGGATCAGTGACAAAGGGCAGCCCTGGCGGAGTCCAACCCTCACTGGTAACAAGTCCGACTTACTGCCGAGTGTGCAGACCAAGCTCTGCCACTGGTCGTACAGGAACCGAACAGCCCTTACAGTATAAGGAAGCCCGGCACCCCATTCTCCTGGAGAACTCCCCACATGACTCCCTGAGGGACACAGCCGAAGGCCTTTTCCAAGTCCACAAAACACATGTAGACTGGTTGGGCAATCGCCCATGCACCCTCCAGGACCCTGCCGAGAGTATACAGCTGGTCCACTGTTCCACGGCCAGGGCGAAAACCACACTACTCCTCCTGATTTCGAGGTTCGACAATCTGACGGACCCTCCTCTCCAGGACCCCTAAATAGACCTTACCAGGGAGGCTGAGGAGTGTGATACCCCTATAGCTGGAACACACCCCCTTCTTGAATAGGGGGACCACCACCCTGGTCTGTCAATTCAGAGGCACTGACCCCGATGTCCATGCGATGCCGGAGATGCATGTCAACCAGGACAGCCTCGCAGCATCCAGAGCCTTAAGGAACTCCGGGCGTATCTCATCCACCCCCGGAGCCCGACCACCGAGGAGCTTATTAACCACCTCAGCAACCTCCGCCACGGAGATAAGGGAGTCCACCCCAAAGTCCCCAGATTTCCTCATTGGAAGGCATGTCGGTGGGATTGAGGAGATCTTCGAAGTATTCCTTCCACCGACCCACAACATCCCGAGCTGAGGTCAGCAGCGCCCCATCCCCACCATAAACAGTGTTGATGCTGCACCGCTTTCCCGCCCTGAGCCGCCAGATGGTGGACCAGAATCTCTGCAAAGCCGTCCAGAAGTCGTTCTCCATGGCCTTGCCAAACTCCTCCCGCACCCAAGTTTTTGCCTCAGCGAGCACCGAAGCCACGTTCCGCTTGGCCCACCGGTACTCATCAGCTGCCTCTGGAGTCCCACAGGCCAAAAGGGCCCGATAGGACTCCTTCTTCAGCTTGACAGCATCCTTGACAGTGTCCTCCAGTGGGTTCGGGGATTGCCGTCGCGACAGGCACCGGACCACCTTACGGCCACAGCTCCCGTCAGCTGCATCCAGAATGGAGGCACGGAACATGGCCCATTTGGACTCAATGTCCCCCGCCTCCCCCAGGGCATGGGTGAAGTTCTGCCGGAGGTAGCAGTTGAAGCTCCTTCTGACAGGTGATTCCGCCAGATGTTCCCAGCAGACCCTCACTATGCGCTTGGGCCTGCCAGGCCTGACTGGCTTCCTCCTCCCCCACCAGTGGAGCCAACCCACCACCAGGTGGTAATCGGTTGACAGCTCCACCCCTCTCCTCACCCAAGTGTCCAGTACATGCAGCCGCAAGTCTGATGGCACGACCACAAAGTCGATCATTGAACTGCGGCCTAGGGTGTCCTGGTGCCAAGTGCACATATGGACACCCTTATGTTTGAACATGGTGTTCAT
>JAODLD010000002.1:8308474-8321711 GCA_026781065.1 Mormyrops boulengeri
CCCAATCACGCCCCTCCAGGTCTCACTGTCATTGCCCACATGAGCATTGAAGTCCCCCAGCAGAACAAGAGAGTCCCATTAGGAGCGCTCTCCAACACGCCTTCCAAGGGCCACTGCCCAACTCACACCGCACCCGACCCCTTAGGCCCCTCCTACAGGTGGTGAGCTCATTGGAGGGGGACCCAAGTGCCTTCAAGTGACATCCAGGCTGTGCCATGGGTGCAGGCCTGCCCACTAGGCGCTCGAGCCCATCGAGCCCCCCCCCCCGGCCTGGCGGGGGGGGGGGGGGGGGAGGGGGGGTACCCCGTGTCTAGGCAAGGGAAAACTTGAATCCATGATATTTTTCTTCTGGTTTCTCACCCAGAACCTGTTAGCCTTGGGTGACCCTACCAGGGGCATAAAGCCCCAGGCGACTTAGGTCCTGGGATCATTGGAACACGCAAACCCCTCCACCACGATAAGGTGTCGGCTCCAGGAGAGAGGCAGTTGTATATCTATGGCGTTATTTTCCTGCCTAATATCAAGAGTGCCACTGTTAAATCTGAGAGTAGGATTTCACATTCACTTGCACAAAACGTGTCTGAAGTCTGAGATCAAAAAGGAGAAATATGAGAGCAAATAGGAGAAATCCAAGCACAAGAGATGAACAGCATTCACAAACGTTGTAATTTGTGGTGCATCTAGTTTTTCACAAAAGTAATTCAGTGTACAAATCTTTGCTGCTTTTGACCAATCAGCCGTGTTTACAGACATATGGTAGTAAATGTGGGTTATGTGCCTTTTCCGAACAAGCAGATGAAAGTCTGAAAGCAAACAACACTGCTAGATTTGCGAGAGCACAACTTGAGCACATGTACCCTTCACAAGCAAGAGAAGCATCAATTTTGTACACGAGCAGCACATTTGAATGAATGCTTTGACAGATTTGTGCTGAACCGAATTTGCATGAGACACATTTTGTATGAGTGAACGTAAAATCCTGCCCTCAGATTTAAAAGTGGCACTCTTGACAATAGGTAGGGAAATAACACCATATAGATCTTCATCCATATACAATAATGTTTCTGTGAAGCGGTAATATGATCCATCAAATACTTTTTGAGTTATCACATTCACAAAGTTAAGTGTCTTGTGCAGTCACCTTTTCCTTTGCTGCCACTAAGTGGCATCACTTCAGTTTTGCTGCGATTTGTATCAAATTTGATCAGTTGCAGATTTTCACCCATACATTGTGTCTGCAAAGTTTGAAAAAGATCCATCAAATGGTTTTTGAGTTTTCATGTTCACACGGTCAACATAGTATATACTGTACCTCATATTAGGATGCTATATCGATGATTGGAAGGTCACTGGCTCAAATCCCATGGTCAACAGTTGGTCCAGGGACTGGCTGACCCTGCTTTCTCAACTGTATACTGCTTTGGAGAAAAGCATATGATGAATAAAGAAACTTTAAACTTTAAATTAAATAAACCAGTGACACCTTGGAAAATGTGTCAGGTGTCTGTTTTTTGTACGACATCCTTCACATGATCGGTGTCATATATGGTGATATGGAAGACAGAGAAATAAAACACACTAATCTGTGGCATTAAAATAATCATTTGCAGATGAGGATTAATCACTGCGTCATTAAGCCCCTAATACTACAAATGCTAAAATGGACTGGCTTTCCATCTAGATTTTGCTGAAGTGTGGCTGCAATTCAGCTGCAGGCAGTTTAGAAACTCAGGCTGAAGAATTCAAATTCACTAAAAAAAAGTAATTAAACTAGCAGAGATGTAATTTTCATTCCAAGTGAATTTAATGAAAGGGCCCTTAGAAATGGTTAGAGATATTCACATTAAGAATCACATCACATAATTATATTGTAGATGTAAACACACCACCATAATATCTTAAAGTAAGCGTTTAAAAAACATTATCAACTGTTAGTATATTCTTTTAAAAAAATCAGATTTTTTTTGGCAAATGTATTTATGGGACAAATGTGCATTTTTATCTCCTACAATCACTGCATCTTTGCCCAGTAGGTCTGCAGGTGTGTTTTGATTATGACAATGACTTTGGTACTTACAAGCATCATGGGTTTTGCTAGTGGAAAATTAAATTAAAAAAATGCATCTTATTTCCCTTAGTTGGTCTCTAGCTATTATAACATTCCACAACAAACTGTAGCACCGGCGAGATGATGCTGCATGGCCGAGCCCAGCAAGCACGCTAAGTATGCTTGGACATCGTATATAGCCCTTTGATTTGTTACTGTTAATAATTAGTGTGTTCACAGTTGTAGTGTGTGCCCTGGCCTGTGTCTTGTATAAATCCTATCCGATCTTCGCGTGTCGTTAGCCATTGTACTGTATAAATTACCCAACGTGTGTGTACCCTACAGTCTGGCGTCAGATCTCCCTGCTTCTCCCAGGTCTGGTGTGGTTCTGGTGCTTGTTTACTGCTTGCATTAGTGCTTTTAAGGGTTGAATGAAGGGGCATTCTTTTCCCCTTAAAGTGAGTCTCTTCATTTTTGGCTGCTACCGTAATGCCTCAGTCTGCCAGACGTTACACTGGTGTCAGAGGCGGGTTGCCAGAAGCGACCTCACTAGTGGCTTAGAAGAGGGCTCTCTGCACTCTACTTCAGGCAGCCCATTCCAGCTTCGCAGACCTGCAAGCAGCACTAACGCGATGGCAACAGAGAAGTAGCAGCAATTCTCAGGCGGGGAGGGACAAGATGCAGGTCTGCTGGTGCTGCGGGAATAAAGGACACGAGGCATGTTACTGCCCGGAGGCCGGCACCAGAACTGCTGGCAGACGAGCAGGGGAAGACAGAGAGAGGGAAGGAGGCGCTGTCCCGTCCATGTGAGAAAACCCAGACCCATGCAGCGTGCCCTGAAGCCGTCCCTGCTGTGCGGCCAGCACCCCGTCTGAGTCACTGGCAGCGCCCGGGGAAGGAGGTAGCTCCTGGAGGCTCTGCCTGCTCGCTGGCCAGTGAAGGCTCGCAACTTGCCAGCCATGAGGAGGCATGCCACATGTTTGAGGCTCGGCTGGCTCAGGAGCAGCACAAGCTGAAAGTGCAGTGGTGGCAGAGCCATCGGGAGTGGCTGTGAGAGGAGCTGGCCAGCTAGGATTGCAAGTGTTACCGTCAGAAGCACCTGGCTAAGGCAGCTGAGGTGGCATTACTGAGCTGCAAGACGGCGCTGCTTGGCTGATATAGGGGGCACTTTGGAGACCCAGCTGTCCCAGGAGCATAGCATGCTGGCAGAGCAAAGGGAGCAGGACCAGCAGTGGCTGTACGAGTCCCTGAATCAGGGATGGCGCAGCTTAGAGAAGTTGCAGGAGTGGCTGGTGGAATTGGAGCAGTTGGGCGAGGCCATCCCAGGCACAGAGCCAGAGGGCCAGCTGAGAAACCAGCCTGACGGTCAGCAACAGGTCCCCACAAAGCCATGGAGGATGAAGGGCCGAGGCCTGAGGGGACACGCACTGCCAGAGCCCGCTGGCTGCCCAGGGCCCACTAGCAGCCGGGCTTTGCCAGTGGTCCCCAGCTACTCCACATGTAAACTGTCCCTGGAGAGGGAGCACTGGCAGCTGCCACCAGTTCTCGGCAATTATGAACCCTATTTGATCCTTGCATTATTTAGCTGTTGTATAAATCACCCACCGTATGTTTACCTTACAGTCCGGCATCAGACTTCCCCGTTTTTCCCCGGTATGTCTGGTTCCAGTGCTTATTTGGCTTGTTTAGTGCTTTAAAGGACTGAGTAAAAGGCCATTCTTCCCCCCCTAAATCAAATCTCCTTGTCTCTCGCCGCAGCCGTGATACCTCAGTCTGCCAGACGTTACAGTATACCGTTCCAGCATTTTCCTTGATGCCCCATGAGGGCGGGCAGGATGACCATTCACTCACTCTTCCTTTGACTAGTTCCTATCCAGTTCCATTTCCCTTTTCTAAGATTCATCAGATCCTGTGGAGTGGTAATTATGTTACGTATGCATAGTTACACATAAGTGCAACAAATTGTTTTAATTAAATTGAGCTGACAGCTAACTCATTCCTTCTGTTGTAGATGAGGAGTCATGAACTCCATCATGGAAGTAAATTTGGATATTTTTACATGGTTGGTTGCATCATAATTTTTTGAGGCTGCCATCTGTGAGACATCCCGGTGTAAAATGCTGGCCTTCTTAATGCATTTTATGGGTACTGGACTAGCTATGCATAAAGGGAGGAAAAAGACTGAATTTTAAAACTATGTCTATGCTATAGAAGGACAGCATTTGGTCCTCCAGGGCTAACAGACTCCTTATTTGCTAAAATGTGGGGATTTTTTGTTCTTGTGTTTCACAGTAATCAATATGGGCCAAAGACCTCCAGCAGTAATGGAGCATTATTTACTGGTACAAACCTCTAGCATTCCCTCCCCAACCAAAACATTTCTGCTGAATATTTTTGCAGATTGGGTGTTCCTTGACCATCATTCAGAAGATGCACAGATGGTCACAGAGTAGAAAATGATTTATGTTTCGTTGAGATGTATTTAACATCCAAGCAATTTATTGTTATATGTGCAGTACACTATTTAACTCTCATTTTGTTCAGTCCAAATAATACAAAAAAGAAAAACAAAAAATGATAGCATGGTAGAAAATAAATGAAATACACATAACAACACGTTTTATACACACACACACACACACATATGCACTGCACTGGTTGAGGGCACTCCCACAATTCACATTCATGGACAATTGGGTGACTCACAATAATTGGGTGACTCACAATTCACCTTTGAATTCACATGATTTTGGACTGTGGGGATGGGGAACTGCACATCCAGGAAGGAAGTCCACAATGACATGGGGAGAACATACCTGTATGTGGAGCTGGGGTGGAGAATCAAACCCTAAGCTAACCACTGCACCATTCTGCGGACTCCCATAAACATACATAAATATGCATTAAAATACACATATTGGTATTATATTGTATATATCGGTATTATAATTCTTTATTTCCCACAAACCCTTCATTTCCCACAAATCCTTGATTTCCCACAGACTCATTTAGTTCTACAGGCCATTTTCAGATTTAGAAACTGGTTCATCACCAGTTGTATCATTTTTAGTTTTAAAATGTTTTAGTTAATTAAATTTTCTTCCGAATAGCTTGCATAAATCATCACTGAATTCAGCATATTGTTGCGCAAATAAAGAACTAAAAAAAAACACCACTGAGAATTTCTTAAAGTCCTAAATATAATCCAAACAAAACAAAGACACAACTCTGACATCTTGTCTTTTCTAAACAATTTAAGGACTCAATAATTCTTAAGCATATTATTTATAATCTGGGCTTTATGATGCTTTTTCCACCACTTCCACTTCCTTAAAACTATGGTTTCCTTGTTTTAGTTAATAAAATGAATAATAACAGAGGCACCAACTATGATATAAAATGTTACATTATGCTAATGTCTCGTGAAATCATTATTAGCTGATAACTATTCATCCATTGCATGATATACTGTATTTTTTCAATTTTTTATTGCTAAGTATCCTTCCTACTCTCAGTTACTATAATGTTCAGAAAATTCAGATATATTTTATTCAGCCTATTATACATTAAATATACCAGTGCTGAGGCAGTTTACCATTCAAGTTACAGAATAATGAATATATACTGTATGCTTCTCTGTAGCATACTAAACAACTGGAAAAGTTTGTTTTATTGTCTTTCATTCCTTTTTACTCTATAGTGAATTCTAAATGCTCTGGAAAAAAAAACCTGTAATTAGAAGTTCAAAAATATTATCACCATAAAGCAGTTCTCATGTCCCCTTGGGCTTCTGCTTAGGTTTTGCATGAATTTATTGTTACTTGTCTTTCTTACTTACATAGCACTGAAAGCTGGGGCTCATTAGCACATATAAGTTGAAGTGGATTCCACTTGCAGGAAGTTTGTTGTAATTTGCCAATAATAATGAAAAAAATGAACACAGTGAAGCCATCAATTACAACATACCAGATTAACAAATTAGCTGGCAAGCTGTTACATGGGATCTATCCCTGTTCTCGGCATTTAAATATAGACTGCGAGGTTCTGCTTAGTCTATCGCGGTCAGCGCTGCTGATGCGAACATCAAGCTGCTGTCCAAATGTCTTCTACAAGCCTCCGTAATTAGGCGCGGTGCAGAAATGCAGCGATGGGGCTACGCTGTACGTCCCTGGCTGACCCAGCGAAGGACCTCGCTCCGAATTAAGCTCACTCAGCTCCCACACCCTTCTGATCATTCGACAATGGAGGAGTTTAGCCAGCTGGCCTCAAACTCCCAAGGTTTTTTCTTTTTTTTCCCCCCTGTCCTCCTTGGGAGTTTCTGTTTCCTCTCTTATGCTACCCCTAGGCGTTTTCACAGTGAGTGAGACTATTGTACCATATCAATTGCTTTCAGTAATGCTTTTACTTTAATTGCATCTTATATTAAGCACAATGGGACAGCTGTGTGAGACAGGTGACGTGCAAATATTAAATAATCGGAAGATAACCTGAGCTGGCATATTATTCAGGCGATATTTGTGTAGGAAAACTATACCAGCCATTCAGAATAGCCCTTTTCAAGGCAATAATGGAAACAGAGTATGCATTATTGTTATTCAGATCAATGAGGAGTTCCATAACATTTAAGACTTTCAGCTGAGACAGACCCCGAATATAAACAAACTAGGAGAAAATGTGCTGAGGTTTCAGTGAGTAAATGAAACCTTCCTTTCCAGCATAGGCAATATTCAGATGACCCATTGATTTTCAAATCATAGCATTTGCTGGTGACTGATGCGTCAGGGACGGCCAGAAGAAATGGTCACCTGTGGAAAAGACAGACAGGCACCGTGAAAAAGAAAAATGCTGCCAGAAGTGGTGTTAATGCATCTCCGTGGAGATGTACGGAAATGTGCTGCGATGGTGCACACAGACCTGGTTTGACTAAAGTGAAGAAATTATTCAGCACAACAATATTTGTTTTATTTCCAGACAATAAAGAGGTTTTAAATTTTCAAGTGAGAGCAAATGATGCTGGGAAATCAAGTTGCTACAGTATTAGTGTTTTTCTCTGGAGATTTATTATTAAATCTCATTTGCCTTGACAAACTGACTGGAGCAAACTATAGGTAATCCTGCTACAGGTATGAGTGAGGGAAAAGAGTCTGTGTTGATGTTTCAGCAGGAAATGGGTGTAAAGCAGAGCCTGTATGATTTTATCTTACTTTCATAAAAATAATGTTCTGTTATTTATAGAGGTCAGTGGGGATGCAGAAAAGTAATTATTAATGTCAGGCTTGTGATGAATGTGCCTGATTTTAAAAGAAGCCTGGGAGGCGGAAATGATTGCCTGGAACAGGATAACGCACTGAACTTTCTGTAGTTTGAGGGACAAATTCTGTCGTAAGTGCTCAGCCTTTTTCTCATGTATCCTAAGTAGGCTAATACTTTTCCCCTTTGGGATGCTGGCACTGCAAGTGGTTTTAATTTTGTAGGAACAGTTTGTCATGGTAAGAAGTCACATCAGTGTAGCAGAAGTGGGGTAAAAGACAATTTATTCGGATGGAAATCTTAGCGGAGCTGTCTGTTGTATTGCTTGCAATACACACAAGGGTGTAAGTGGTATTGTGTATTCCATAATGTAATGTATACTAAAGCTGTTCCATATTTATTCGTGGTTTTTGCATTCTGGGGAAGGAACACAGGGTACAATAAGTTGCATAATGAATTTGGTTGCATGCAATAAATTACCGAAACTAATTGTCTGACATTTAAACTGCTGAGTTAGACTTGGAACTCTCTATACTTACTGCCTTGCATCTTGGGAAAAAAAAGAAAAAAGTCTTCATGGTGTGGTTGATTCTTCTCCTTTGCGTACTAATGGGCATATGTTTTCAAGAATAATGTCCTAACGAATTTGAAGCTTAGTTATGCCTACAGCCAGATGCTATAAGGCAGATGTTCTTGAAAGGCAGACATACATATGGTTTATTGAAATTTTATCTAAAAAATTATAATAGATAAATGACTAAATCAGCAAGCATACAAATAAATAAATAGATCAATAAACTCCTCCTGGACATGTACAAGTCTATGTTTTTCTCAATGTGCTGTGGTGTCCATTCAAGGAGAGACTCGATAGTATTCCCCCAAGTCAACTAAATTCTCCAGGTCTAATGTGAGATTTGTAACATTTTCATCGTCTGACTGCATATGTTAAATGTGCCTTAAATTGAAAGCTAAGGCTCCAAGCTTTGGGGCTTTACTTCTGAAGACAGGAAATTGTCCTCAGGAGACCCGAGCTAACACATTTACTTGATTTTAGGCAAGTTAATCCTAATTCAGAGTTTTATCCTCTGACATCTCTGCTTTGCCAGCGTACAACGTGGGTGAGTCAGGGGTCGGCTCTATATTTAACTCGGTGCTTTGCACAGGGGACTGAGGTTACGCGAGGGGGCAGTGGCGCAGACGTGGCTGCTCACTGCTCCCTCCAGTAGCACTCTCTAACAGGGTAAAGAGAAGCAGAAAGGTGGACGTGTCTCCCAGCACGACTAGCTCCTCAAAACACAAAGTTCATTGGCTTGTATAAAATATTGTCATTTTCTGCTGATGAATTTGACCTCAATTCCCATTTTTAGAATATTCTTTATTTTCTTTTGACTGAAAGATGGTGAAATAAATGAGACGTCTTTGCATGCTGTGAATATATCTTTACGTCGCCAACACCTCATCGCACATTATTCCATGCAGTAGCTAGAATAAAGATACAGAAGCGATGTGGAATTCAAATTTTGCCGTAAAAACACATTGTAGTTGCTCTGCAGTCAGTGATGACCAGAGTGTGATATGCAGATGGTTGCTAGTGGAAAAAGGCATTAAATGTTTCCTTTATTATTTTTCTCCCAATGGCTGCTGTCAGCCAATAAGGGAACACCTGAGACTGAAAAGAAAGCGAGAAAATAAATCTATTGCTTGGTAGCTAAGGACAGTTCTCTGTCTATTACAACCAATACGTGCCACTTAGCATCCAATTTACACCCCATCTGTGATCCATTTATGTCGCAGCCATTAGATTGAGCCCTCATAAATCACATCGTTTGTCTATAGCATTAAGATGGAAATTTAAGCAGTACACTCATTATCACAACCGCAACTGGCATTACTTCCCTTATCTACATTCCTTTAAACAAATGCATAGAAAATATCTTATCCATGTGTAAAATATACATGGACCAAATACACTGAAACTGCAGATTATACCAAAAAGGATCTCTCCCTCATTAGATGCTAATTTTGATATTTAAAGGTTAAAAGGGTTAATACAATTATACTTGACGTCACATGAGAATCCATGGTAATGGAATTCTGAAAATGAACTGGTTTAGTTTGATTTGGGGTCATTGACAGATAATGTTTGCTGTAATACAGCCCCACAGTGCAGAAAGCATATAGTGACTGCTGGCAAAGAGAAGTGTTTCTTCAAAGATCAACCTCCGATCCCTACTGTCATTCAATTTGCAGCTTTGGGGCCTGAGAGAAATGGGAATTAGACGTACTGTATCCCATTCCTTGGCTGTTTAAAACCTATACAGCATATATGGGATCTAATATACCATTTTGCTATGGCTTGAAGATATTCTTGGAATATTCTTTGTTAGTACTAAGAACAAAATTGCCTGTGTTATGTGCTATGAATACACAGACATACCCATGAAGCATGATCTGAAATAAAGACCACAAAGAAACTGCTGAAAACAGCGTTTTGGTGAAACTAGCAGGCTTCCTTTGCCTGGTGAAAACACGACTGGCACATAAGACAACACACCATTAGGTAAAGCTTTCTTTGTCTTAAATTCCATCTATGTTGCGTCTGCTTGTTTTTCATTAGTCCAGCTGATTTGATTTTGCATGGATGGATGATTCACGCCTGAGCCTGGAATTATACAAACCCAGCGGTACAGTACAAAAACATTCTGCTGTATTCTCAGCCTAATTCATTTCAGTGACGTTTTATCATTCTAGCTAACTAGTGTACTAAACAATATACATGCTAAAAAACTGGCATGATTACAAATTTTCATAATTGTGCAATTTTACACATAAAACATTTATAAATACATAAACCTGCTTTTAATGTATTTGTCTGTATTTTAGACGTTACTCACTTTATAGTCAAAAGGCCTCAAGGCAATCATACTGTACATACCAAATATGACAATGAACAAGAGGGATCAACATCCCAAATATTAAACTTAAAACAATTTTAAAATAGCCCCCTTTTGCTTCAGTCACAGCTGTGCAGACTCTTGGCATTCTTTCAACCAGCTTCCCGATGTAGTCACTCAGAATGATTCTACAACAGTCCTGACGGAGTTTCCTCAAGTTCTGGGCACAAGTTGGCTACCTTGCTCTTTCTCTTTGATCCAACTCATCCAAAACCAGATCTTTAGGGGAGTGTGGGGGGCAGGCCATCTGTCACAGCACTCCATTTCTTTCCTTGTTCACACGATAATACTTACTACATAACTTGAAGTGTACTTAGGGTCATTATATTGTTGAAAAACAAATGATTTTCAGTAGGTGTTCACACAGTGACAGGCTGTTTTTAAGCTTTGGTTAGAAATCAGCTTAACTCTAAACGCCTTTCACCCACCAGAGAGTGTCTGCTCTTTTTAGAGAAATGTACTGCAAAAATCATTCAAGCCATGGGTACGTGGATTAAAGCCATTGTCCTCGATGGTTATTTGCATTGATTCATTCCACCTGTTCATAATTCCCAGTGTGCTTATCCTAATGAGTTCTGCTATTCTTCTGACATCTATCTATCTATCTATCTATCTATCTATCTCATGGGAATTTGACTTACACAAAAATGTTCTGAGGCCAGAAGTAAAAATTATTGGTTCAGATAACCAATCAGATTGTAGAGGAGGTGGGCCCAAGCAACTGGAGGAGGTGAGATCAACCAATCAAATGCCTTAGTCCTGTCTCCTCTAGTTGTAATATGTGTAGCAAGCTGTTGTGTATGTTTAATTAGTCTGTAGCGGCCAGCATGGTTTTCTATGCTGGCTGGGGAAATGCCATCAGTTCAGGCAATGCCAAACCCCTGATCAAATTCATCAGGAAGGCCAGTTCCATCACAGCACTTACCCTGAACAAACTCATCAGGAAGGCCAGCTCCGTCACAGCACTGACCCTGAACAAACTCATCAGGAAGGCCAGCTCCGTCACAGCACTGACCCTGAACAAACTCATCAGGAAGGTCAGCTCCGTCACAGCACTGACCCTGAACAAACTCATCAGGAAGGCCAGCTCCGTCACAGCACTGACACTGAACAAACTCATCAGGAAGGCCAGCTCTGTCACAGCACTGACCCTGAACAAACTCATCAGGAAGGCCAGCTCTGTCACAGCACTGACACTGAACAAACTCATGAGGAAGGCCAGCTCTGTCACAGCACTGACCCTGAACAAACTCAGGAAGGCTAGATCCAGTACAGGACTGACCCTGGAGCCACTAGAGGGAGTAGCAGAGAAGAGAAGTGCCAAATTGGATATTATGAACAATTCTGCCCATTGTCTTCAGGGGGCGCTATCCTGGAGCACATTCCTACCTGCTGCCACTAGTCACCACAGCGCCTCCTGCTGATGTGCTACTCCCCATCCACTGCCATAACATGTCAGGAAGCATCCTGCCTTGTTACAGTACAGTCTGGCGCTTTATCTTCTAATTGAATGTAAATTATTTGCATGGAATTATTATTCTTATGTTTATATGTTTATTTTTAATATCACATTCGGTTTTTCAAGAATATTTTATTTATTTGTGTACTGAGTGCACTTTTAAAATCTGTTGACACTTCCTTTACTTTGTTTACACTATGTGTACTGTTTTTGCACCTTGGCACTGCATGTGTTTGTCAGGGCACTATGTTCTTGCTGCTGTATGCACTAGAATTTCCCCCTGGGATCAATAAAGTCCATCTTAATCTTAATATCTATTGAAAGCTGAATTTACCAACTGGTAGATACGTAGCAATACAACTAAAAAAGACAAAGAATGTGAGAAATAGAAGGACTTATAATACTTAACATAAACAATGGCATATTCAAGGTTTTCAGAAGTGGCCAGATGCTATATCTATTCTCTCAATGAGGCATGCAGTTTCACGTAAAACAAGTGTACGAAAGTGTACTAAGATCATTAACTAATCCAGGTTCTATGACTAATAAGCAGAAATTTTCTGTAAAGAAACATCCAGAACACTATCCAACAGGGAAGAGTTACATTTCACATAGTGTGTCATGAAGATGAGATAAAAAGTTACCCCATGGAGTCATTCTCGTGCATACAGTAGCAAGTTACATAAACTGCAGACAATCAAACATACGGTACAGTGCAAAGCCAGTGTGCATGTGCAGACAGAAGAATTCTGAAACTGACCAATGTATTAGGATCCCCACATAGTGTAGCCATCCAGTTTCAGTAATCTTCAGTGCCATATCAGTAGGTTGCACGTGTCAGTTAGAGCTGTATTTTGACAGTGAAATAATTACATAGGCTTAGGAAGGCGTAAATAAGTTGAGTTCACATATAGAGCAGTTTGATATGGCATAAATTTGAAATATTCCATAGCGTACTGAACATGCTTAAGGAAAGGTATCACGAAGATTGGAATATTTTATATTTACATATTTGAAAATGTGCTGCGAATATATCACATATATATCACAAAGAGATGGAAACCCATTTTGAATAGGCTAACAGAATACTAACAGGACAAGTGAAAATGTATGTTTCCATTATAGTGAATGTAGCATGAGACAGAAATATATACTGGATGTTATGCCAGTCTGTCACAGTGTGTGGGAAAGCTCACATCAGTGTACATGGGTGACTTACAGAAGCCATTTAAACTAAGTGCGTGTCTTTGGTTTGTGGTAGGAAACATCTCCAGGTGCTATTTGGACCTCCAACCCTGGAGATGGGAGGCAAACTTGCCGCCCACTGAGACACTGTGCCATGGGATCTGACGTGCTGAATTATTTTTGTTAAATACTGTATATAAGCATACTGATATAAAACAATCCTGTACTAGTATAAACTTCTCAGTGTTAAAACTCATTAAGTGGTAACATAAGAACATAAGAAATTTACAAACAAGAGGAGGCCATTCGGCCCATCAAGCTCGTTTGGGGAGAACCTAACTA
>JAODLD010000002.1:8321811-8350782 GCA_026781065.1 Mormyrops boulengeri
CTTGCGCTACACTAGCAGGAAGACTATTCCATACTCCAACTACACGCTGTGTGAAGAAGTGCTTCCTCAAGTTCATTCTTTGTTTGGTTCACTGCAAATATCAATGTAGTACAGGTACATTTTTGAACGATATGCAAAACAAGTCATCCTGCAAAAGCACACACTACACACCCTAACTGGTTTGACAGATTCATTTGACTACATTACTGAATTAAGATGAGTATATTGTTGATTTAAAATTTGTCATGATTAAACATTCATGAGTCAGATCAAACACATATTAAATTTCTCAACAGAAATAAACAGCTAATGGATTTGAGCTTGTACTGTATTTGTCCTGTCGTTTCAGGTCGGTGTTTGGCTCTCGGTGCCCTTGATCATTAAGTCGGCAGTTCATGTCCCGTGATTGGCTGAGTGATGTGATGTCACCATTGGGCCCTTGAGCAAGCCCTCTAAGCCCAGGCTGCTCCAGGAACTGGGTGACCCTTCATTCTCAAACATGCATCGATTTAGGTAAAAGTATCTGCTAAATAAATGGATAAAATTTGTAAATAATAATCCTGCATTTGCAGTTTGGCATCGTAATTCCTTGATCATTCCAAAAAATACAAAATATAGATGCACATGGGGATGGAATATTAATTAATTCACATAGACATGTTTTTATCTGATCAATTATTTGGTATAAGATTTAATCCATGATGTTTTATAGGTCAGTGCATATTACCACTATGCTTTGTACTTATAAAGAAATAGTTTGGGGCTGCTTATATAAGCACTAAATACACGTTAGAAGTTCTAGAGTGCAGTTCTAGAAAGTGCAGTCTATCACTGTGTGGTTAATTCTGTAGAGAAGACTGCCTGTTATTTCCGCCCGTTTAGACTAGGCCTTCTCAGGCAGCCTGATAATGTGGATATGACCTAGATTGAGTGCTGGGTTTAAAATTAGGTAAGATGCTTTTCTGTCTTTGGCTACCATCCATGCCAGTACCAAGATCTTGAATTAAGGTCTTAAGCACAACCCCTAATCAATGGGCAGTGCACAAAGATCAGAGGAGGAGAAACGTGGACCTGGTGGCAGGTCGAAAGCGAGATCTGCACCTGCCTTCCTCATGCGTCAGAGTTATCAGCAGCTAAATAGTGACAGCCTTGCCTGGATGAGGAATACACTTTTTAGCACTTTCTTAAATCATTATTGTACTGACAGAAGCTAAAAACCCACTTGTAAAGAGCGGATTATCGGTTTTTCTTAATGAGATGCCATGGGGCAGATGTTCATGAAACGCATTTCAAACCGTCATCCACTGGAAAGCACCAACCTTCCCCATTACTTTAATATCAGCCTTCTGTTCGTGCAATTCACACAACTGTACAGAAATGTTTGAAATAATTGCACTGTATGCTATCCATCCATGCATCCCATTTCAGGACAGGGTCACAGTCAACCTTAAGCCTGTTCTAGTTAGCATAGGGTGCTAGCAAGGTGACATCCTGGAGGGAACAGATTATATACGATCCGTAATAATGGAAAAACTCCCCATACAGTACATGAGGAAAAGGGAAAGTGAATATTTACTGTAGTAGCATTGGAGGTTAAAATAATACATATATATATATATATATTTATAATTTTATTTAATTTTTTTCCCCCATGTTTTTCTAATAGGCTCTATACTTAATGATGGTTTGACTTTGAAATTCTGTCATTATGAATAGTTTGCCAAAGTAATGATACAAAAAAACTGTAAAGTACTAAAATGAAACCATGTTCCCCTTAGTGGTACCGCAGCCAGTGTTGTGCTCAGTGTTTGCACGACTAGAGTCCTGAGTGTGAGTCAGCCATTAACCCACAGCATTTGGCACTGCTGCCTCACAATCCCGCCTCTACACTATGTCTGTAGTTTGTGTGTTCTCCGTCTGGATACTCTAATTGGTGTTTTACATTGCCATCGTGTGACCCATGCAATGGACTGGCATCCCCATGTAGGGTGAACCCCAGCCTTGTACCCTGTGCTATAAGAAACAGTATCATTATATATAGACATATCAGTAATAAAAAGAAACAGTGACAATACTACTTCTAATAAAATAAGAGTTTTGTTATGGCCGTGCTTACTTTGCACTTCTCTGTATGAGGCAAACATTGTTGCATTTTTCCTATTCATTTGTATTTTTTTTCCTCTTGTTAGTATTGTGGTTTTGCTTTAGTAGTGTTATCTTAAATAGCACGTCTCTTGTATTACCGATGATTATGTACCTCTGAGTTGGTACACTTGTGAAATATTTGAATAATTTATTTTACCCTAATTAATTCATATCACAATAATGAATATGGCATTGGGAAGCCTGCAGAATGGAGGATGAACCAGACGGAATCAGGAGGAATGCCACACACACACACACACACACACACACACACAGAGATACACACCTATATATATGTGTGTGTGTGTGTGTGTGTGTGTGTAGGAAGTAGTTGCCAGGAGTTGACAGTGATTTGACAGTGCCTAATAATTAATTAGCAAGTGACTCTCATTTATTAAAAGGACATACAGCAGTATTACCTGATTAGGCATCATACTCAATTCAACATGGGTAGACAGGATGAAAGACAATTTGCGTATGTGTATGAACTGAAGAGCATGAAGGTCAGTGAAAATCGGTGTGCTTTCCGCCCACATCCATTTGCCAGTGACATGACCTGAAGATCACCAGTGCCGACGTCTTCACCCTGCTCTTGTCGGAGCAGCAGGTGCATAACCAGCTGTCACTGTCTTGGAGACAGTGACATGTTGCACTTGAAGGTTATCAGTGACATGGGGAAGATGCTAAGATGCTAAGTAAGTCACTGGTGCTGGGAAAAACAGCACAGTCAAGGTTAACTGTTTCAAAGACCTACAGTAACTGTCATAGAGGGACAGCTCGACTTTATCAACAGGATATTTTGCTCAAAATATATATTTTAATGAGGGTAAACATGCGCACTAATTCCGCAACAAGTGAGAGACTGTAGTACTAATTCAGTTTTGGATATTACAGCATAACAAGCTAATGTATAGGAATTAACCAAATATTATATATTTAATTTTGAGGATTCAACAAAAAGGAAAAAGGAAAGTTCATGACCAAAACTGATACTGTGTTTTTTGTACAGCATTTTGGGTCAGTGAGCATTACTGATTTAATGCACAATTAAATAAATCAACAAAATTGAAAATATTTATTGTTTATCCATATGAGATTTAGCATACAGTACTTGTTGGAAGTGGATATAAATGAATAGCTCATAGCTGTGCTACAATTCAGCATTATCTGTTGATCCTGTATATTAAATGCTGCAGTTGTTGTTGCAGCTAAGGAACAAAACAGTAAAATTTCCATTTAGAGGTCAGATCACTCTCTGGGCCTGTACAGAATGCATTTCTCTGTAGATCTACCCTATTGGCTCTCCCGTCTCTTATTTACCTAGCGACCTGCCTCGGAGGCATTGGACTGGCATGGCTACACATACTCTCACAGGAAAATGGCTTGGAGTTTGTTCTCTTTGTTAACTACAATTCTTTTGCTGTTCTTATCTTACGCTTATACTCTGATAAGGTCTTAAATAGATCTTGGACTTCAGCTGCTCTGTATACAGACCAAGATATATGTTATTTATCCTAGGGGGAAACAACAAGGTGCATGGATAATGTACAGATAAGCATATAGCACAAAACATAAAGAAGGACACAGACAGAACATAGTGCAAAAGGGTGGTGCATGTGCAAAATAAATGTAGCAATTATTACGATCTACTAAATGAATCTACGGTCAATAAAACGAAATACATAAGATCTAGCATTCACCTGTCCTGACACAACAGTTCTAATACCTTACGGCATTCAATAGTATGATGCTGCAAACAAAACTATACAAAATACACAAATGTAAAATCACATATCAACAATCATCTTAGATGAAAAATACAGACCAAGTGACACAGGTGTAATTTAATTAAGACATAACAGAATTCACTTGTATGAAGAGATGGGTCCCTGGCCAGTGCTGACAATCTGGCTAAATTTGGCAAGGTTTTCATAGTCACTGACTTTTAATGACATTTCATAACGAGGGGCTATTTTAGCAGTTTTAAGTAGGGCTACATTTTTGCATTTTCCTGTAGTTTTCTTTCCCAATAGGCTAAACTAGGGGAAGCAAACCTGATCCCTGGAGGGCCACTGCGGGTTTTTGGGATGACCGCTCAATCAGCCAATAACAGTGGGTTCCCAGGACTGGAGTTCAGAATCATTGCTTTATTATTGCCTGATTGAGAGGTCATTCCAAAAACCTGCACCGGCTCTCTATGGATCAGGTTTGCCAGCCTTGGGCTAAACTGCGCTGCCGTTTGTTGTTTCTATATACACATCTTATATATACTATAATGTATATTGTTCTGACTAGTCTTTGATGAGCAAACTGTGACAATTTATCAATCGTTTTGTGTAAACTCACACTTGTTAATCATCTGATGGTGAAACCATTCTTTCACTTACATACGGTTTGTTTGCCGTGACATCCAAACTTTAAGTTTTTTTATAACATGTCATTATATTATCAAACAGACTCTTTGTTGAGATTTTTGTGAAAATAATTGCACTAGTACTATTGTTTCAACATAGGTGCAGTGTTACTGGTGCATACAGCTGGGTTTGGAAATGAAAAAATATAACAATTGTCCATACATTGAGCCATTCTTAGGGTACTGCAATCATTGCGGCCCTACAGAGGTCCAGCCTTTAGACGGCGCCGCTCAAAATGGAAACCTGAGTAGATAATGACAGGCTACATAGCAATAAGTTATTAAATTTTGTTTTATAGTTCATTGTATCCAGCCACAGCGCATCTGAATACATCATTTTTGCTAAATATAAGGGCTGAAATAGTACACATATTCGTCGTATACATTTGGTACATCATTTTCAGTTTGGCACGCACAGTCGACATGGGCATAACCTAAATTCACAAGTAGTTGTTCAACACGGAAAACATTATGCTAATTGTGTGAGTTGGTTACAGCTAATGCTGGTTACAGTCAGTCATAATCGGTGGTTCGGGAACATTTTGGTTTCCCAGTAAAGCACACCAGCACTGGACAGATTGTCTGTCAGCTCAGTCATACAGAACTTGAATACATTGCTGGAAACACATCCAACACCTTAACTCATTTGAATGTGTGTACATATGTGCGCATGACTAGAGCAAGGCAGAATCTGCCTCTCTGGGCAAGTTAGTCTCACCGTCATTAGTTAGTTTTGTGTCATTTAAGGCCATTTACCCAGGTATTTCAAATCGGTAGTTATAGGCTACAAGTGTTAAGATCAGTCCCTGCCATTTCCCATTCTGTCAGTCATTTCCCTGAGTTCTCCATTTGGTCAGCGGGGGTCACTGTCCCTTCCGTTCTGTTCCTTGTGTTCCCTTAGGTTTATTCCCCATTCACAGTCCCCACAGTTCTCCCTGGTCCTGGGGCCGCCGTGTCTCTGCACACACAGAATGTGTGGCTGAATAACCATCCATCCTAAACCGTCCCAACAGCTTTGGACGTTCAGAATTTGTGCCTCGAAAAACAGTTTTTTTGTCAATCTACTGTAAATTACATTCCTTGTGTTTTTGTACCCCAGTTTGTTCCTTGCCTGTAGTGTCATTGTTTTACTTGTTTTTGGCCAGTCTGTATTCATGCATTCCTTGTATCTCCAGGTATCTTTTGGTCCTTAGCATTTAAGTTGTTAATAACCCACACTTGTCCCTTGTCTAGACATCAATATTACATTATTATATAAATCCCCGTCTGTTCCCAGTCCCTTCTTGGATATTGATTATGAATGTGCTTGAGTTTGTCTTCTGTTAAATGTTCATTGTATTTAGTTCAAAGTTAATTAATTTTGACCGATGCTGATACCTACATACATTAACACTCTTGGGTTCTTAGCTTTGTCGAAGATGACTGAACTACAGGCTGCTGACAGGTATACTGTTCGGGATGACGACTCTAAAGATGCATCATTAAATTGGTAGTGTTAAATGTTAACATGTCGCCTTATCAGCTTGGCTCATCGGCAGAAATTTTCATATCTGCCGATGCTGATGATGAACTTTATAAGCCTTTACTGCCGATGTTGTGCCAATATCATTGTACATTCCTAATCTGTATTACAATGACCAACCAGTAGCAGATACAATGACTTTCAATGAGTGAGGTTTTTAGACTGATTTTCCGAAGGTTTTGAGTGGTTTGAGAAAGGATCGTTACAGTATATGGGGAAAACTATATAGGGAATCAGTGAAACAAGACCATAGTTTCGGACTCTATATTCCAAGACGTTCTATGTTGGTATCCTAGCAGACTTTGACAACTGACATTTCCGAATAGCAAGATAGCTGTAGAAACTGTGCCTCAGGCAAAAAAGTAAAAAAAAAAAATATATATACCCTTCTGACATTTTTTCCCCTGACAAACATTTATTATCCGTATGTTACCATGAAGTTTTCTTAATCAAAAATAGACCAAAGAGCATCGTATAAAATAAAAAAGAGAAAAAAATAGAAGGAAAAAAAATGATTTTGCCTGCACTAAGTGCATGAGTTTGTACTGGGGCATAGAGACTATTACAGTGTTAATATAAAGCATTTACGATGGTTAGTTTCAGCTGCATTAAATATTTCAGAACGACATGCCGCAACTAATCTTTTGTTGAAGTAACTGATGCGCCTGCTGTCTCAAGTGTGGCGTTTTGCTGCCCAAAACATTATGGGGTTTGTAGTTGTTGGTGCAGCTGAAAAGATGAACCCTGCTTACTGTTTTGCTACCCTGTTATGTCGCAGTTTACACTGGTAAGGGGAGCCAAACTCACTTTTCATTTATGTATTTTTTATATAATCTACACCCTTCAGCGTAAGACCCTTGTGACTGAAGATTTTTACATGTTCCTGTCCCTGTTACATAAACTACAGCTTGGCATCTGTTGTTCCTTGTGGTGTCAACAGACTTCTGCTACTAATTTGCATACACATGACAGACAGTGATAGTGTGACTGACTCTGATTGGGAGACAATCCCTAGAAAACAGAATTATTCTCCGTTTGATTAACGGTGGATTAGTTTTAGTAAGCTACGGCACACATAATGCCTTTATAGGAATTGTGATTGTACTAAATGCTGTAAGATTTCTACAGAAAATGTGTAATGTACTATACTTCAGAAAACTATAGAATATTACAGGTCTCTTACAGACAGTCCCTGGGTTAAGAATGCCTGACTTATAGACAATGCTTACTTATGAACGGACTGACATAAAGCCTATTATAGTAAACATTTGAGTTAAATACAATGGTTCATAATAATGAACACATGCACTACTTTGTAATACTCATGAAATCCTTGCACGACTCCGGCTGTTAGTTGACTCAAGGTACAGTACATTAAATAACTATGTACCTGTTCTGACTTACCTACAAATTCATCTTAAAGACAGACTTAGGGAACGGATCTTATTCATAACCAGAGGTCTGCCTGAGTGTGATATTTATGTGTAATATTCCATAACTGACCCAATTTACTATGGGATTCTTATAGGAATTCCTGTAGTATTATTTAATTAAGATTTTTATGATATTTATTTATAACATTGTGCATTGTTCTTTTTTGTAAGGGTAGCTGTACTGAGGTCTAATTATCTTTCACAAAGCACCCTTCTGTATACCTTTTGCATCCCAAGACAACAGAAGTTGTAGCACATTTGTAGTCGTAGCCATGTATGCTGATACCATTGTGAAGGACGTCACACGTTCATCTTCTGCTGATGTATAACAGATGCTGTCATTTAGCTGCAGTCTTCAATGCCATGCAGGCACATTCAGTTCAGGTAGAACACATCTGCAGCTGTGCAAGGTGAAATCCCTCAGGTGTAAAAATGTGTTGCCATTTATTCCACTTCCCTATCAACTGTAAGCTACTGCAAACACAAAAGAAGGAGCGGGAATCAATACTGGGGCTTACATTACCCCTGTCGCTGGAAAATATAATATATAAAGATACTCTGTGTATGTCTCCCCCTTGAGGGGGGGCATATTTCTTTTTGTTTTAAGACAAGATACTTTCATTTTCCATTTGTGCTACTATAGAAACAAAAGGATTGTTTCCTCTTTAAATCAAGTCCACAATACTCTTTATTTCATTTTGCATTTTATGCGCCATGGTACGCGTAGCATCCCAATCCCAGATAGATGTTCTAGTTTTATTGTAAATAAACCCCTGTTGTTGTTTTTTGGGGGGGTTCCATAGGGGGTAGAGTGTGATTGTGGGGGACTGTAAGACCCTGCAGCTAGGGGTTAGGGCTGCCTAGGGAGGGAAGCTATATGAGGGGGAGTTTGGCGGAATTCTGTCTCTCTGACCTCTCTGTCTGGTGGGAGCAATTAAGGTGCAGTTACAAGTGTTTCTTTTAAGGCGTGAGTATGACCAACAACAGCGAGTATTAAACAACTGGTGAAACGGGATGGTAATTCGGGTTTTATTACCCCCTTTTTTGTAGGGAAATGCTGTATAGAAATCCACATTTACGATGTCCTTTATGTTTCTTACAATCCTGGTATTTGGGATTCAGTTTTGAGACTGAATTCCTCAACACTACTGTTTTAGATAAATGTTCATTTCATTCAGTGGGTGAAGTCCTTTTCCTTCTCCTGTTGCAGCTGTTGTGGGTTGAGAGAGAATCATCCTCGGCATCATCCGCCTTCAGTGCTGCCACTGTGGCAGCCATTCAGATCCAGTTCTTCTGATGGTGACAGTAATGGCATTCCACAGCAGCAAAAGACTGCTGAGACAATGCATTGGTGTTTGAGTGGAGCCGGTCAGTCCAGTGCCGCATGGAATCATGGCTATGGAGCATCTCAATCTACTGAGCCAGCTGTCATTCAAGTCCCTTGAGTCTGAACAGCCATATAAAGGATGCATAGTCTGCCGGAGGAAGTGCCTGCCATTCAGGCAGGGATGGAAGTGGTGCAGATGTGGAGCTGGTAGACCAGTGCATGATAGTCAAGAAGCCTCCCCCACATGGTATGGCCACACTATTAGTACCTATGACCATGATGAATGGCCTTCGGCTATTGGCGGATCCCAGGACAGCAGCCTCAATGTCAGCAGCCTGAAGGTGATCGAAGGCTACAGCACATGCGTCATTCCACTCAAATGAGTTTCCCTTCTCAATCAGTGGATGGAGTGCACTTGCAATGGTGGCAAAGTCCTCAATGAAGTACAACACAATGCCAGTCCCAAGAAACTTTGTAGCTAGGTGACGTCATGAGGAGCAAGCCAGCCACAGACTGCTGGGTCAATCGCCATGTCGTTTTGGTGCTTACCATATGGCCCAGAAACAATGTGTTGCGCTACCAAAAGAATGTAGGGCCAGATTGGGAGGCTTTGTCAGGCCGGGTGTAAGCCAGATCAACCTAGATCAGTGTTTCCCAACCTAGTCTACGGGAACCCCAGACAGTCGACGTTTTTGCTCCCTCCCAGCTCCCAGCCAATCAGGAACACCTGGTAGAGGTGCGCTGGGAGCTGAGAGGAAGCAATAACGTGGACTGTCCAGGGTTCTCCGAGGACTGGGTTGGGAGACACTAACCTAGACATTCGAGGGGGTATGAAACAATGTTGGTTCAAAACACAGCTTTGTATTTCTCAATATGGGACAATCCCATAATACACAGCACCAAAAAAGAAAAAAAGAAAAGTTACCAAACTGAGATCAATTTATGGTGAAAATTGTTTACATACAGATAGATAAGATAATTATCACTCACACAATCATGCCTTCAAATTATATTTGAACCCTTTCCATTGCTGTTATACATCTTTTCACACTGGTTATGTGTGCACAAGGCATGGAATTAGTCCTTCCTACTTTTGAAATGAATGTGGACCACTCTGAAGTTTTTCATTTAAGTATTTTGAATGCGAGCATCCACTGCAGATAAAATCATCAGAGAGAAGGGCTCAACCATTAATTAATAAACCTTTTTCACAGTGAGTCCGGAGGCGATGTGTCGTTCACCACTGAAACAGAAGATAATTTTTTTTGACAAGGGCATCTCTGAGTCAATAACAGGACTTATTATATGCCCGCTGGACTTGATAATGGACCAGTCACCCGGTGTTCGTTCATTTTCGTTGGTATAACGGCAACTGGACTGTTTTTCAGCAGAAACTTTGTAATTAATAATAACACCATCATTCTAATTTATTGTAGCGTGTGACAATTTTTTATTCGTTAAGTAGCCATATGTCATGGCTTACAGATGGCACTGATGGTTGAAAAGAGTACAAATAAGCATCCATCCAGACCTTGTACCAGCCAAAGGACATCAAGCTGAAAAACTGCATTGTCCAGTTACAAGCATTTGTCAATAATTGCATGTTTATTAACGTTATCTAACCCCTTGGTGAACATTAAGAACTTTCAGCTTTTCTTTTCCTCTTTTTCTTATTTCTGTCTTTGATTTCATTTCAGCTATGCAGTGAAAATGAGCTTTTTAGGTAAACACTATATGGGGCTTTTATTCATCTATACGCAGCGTTAATATGATATTGATGCACAGGTCATATTGAGTTGTGGAATCATGACAGGCAGATCATGCCACAAACTGGTAGGCTGGTAGGCTTACTTTTAAGGGTTGAGGTACATGCTGGCCTGGCTAATAACAGGAAATACTTCCTATAAGTGGTATTAAAAGCACTGCATCTACCAAGAGGTTATCAAGATATGCCAAGCAGCAAGTCTGTGGAACTGGGGCTAACACCCTCTCCATGAGGTGCTCGAATGTTGTAGGGGAATTACAGAGTCCAAATGTCATTATTTGAAACTCCTAAAGCCCCTCGCCAAAAGTTGTCTTGGACTAAGCTTCGTCTGCCAATTCCACCTGCTAATACCCACGGCAGGGATCAAGGCAGCTAAACCAGCTTGTCCCAGCAGTGTAACTAGGGGTGTCAGGTTACCGTATTGAGGCGTCAATCGTCTGTTCAAAACCACCTCGACTAGGTCTGTTTGAGGATTCAGTGACACCAACCCCTGCCACCTCTTGTAGCTTCAGGTCTGCTGCATGACGCTTCGTGAGAGCCAGCCAGGAAGGCTGCATGTGGATGGACCGTACATTGCCAGTGTTAAAGGTGGACTGAACCAGCCCGGTGTGTCTGCAGTTCTCGTCCTGTGTCACAAAAAGTTCAAGGGACATGTCAAGATGGAGCTTAAGCTGCTTGCACTAACTGGGATCTAAGCTGTCAGAGCTGCTTGACAGCTTGTGCAGTTTCTGCAGAAGAGCCAAGAAGGGGTAGCCCCACCCCCAAGGTATTCACTGCGGTCATTACTGGCATGGTGGTTGGCTGGGATAGCAGTCAAAAGTCTGTGTACTCATGACCTCTCCTTCCTATCATTGCACTCCCTGGAGACCACACTGGAGATCTACTGTTTGAGAGTCAAGCTGGATTGTGGCCATGGACACATCCACACCAGCAAGTCTAGGCCCACAATGCAGGTGTCTAGCTAGAATTCTTGTGTGACCTAATTGCCACTGATATCCACCTGCAAGACCCCCAAGACTTCCACATTTACCCTTGCCCATACACCGTCCTCATCTGTACCGGGTTGATGGTAGCCAGCAGTGCCAGGAGGTATACCTGGTTGGATGAGGGAGATGCTGTATTTTGTATTCATTAACACTATATTTGAGTTATAGTCAGCTGGTGTGCCCCAAGCAACCGACCTGGATATGCTATGTCTTAGGGGTAGACAGTTCCCCTGAAGATGTTCTGGTAACGCTTTATAATTAAAATAATTTTTATCTACAACCCACTACAAATATGCATTATAATTACTTTTATAAGAAATAAGGATGCTTTGTACTGCATTATGAAGGTATCTATAGTATAGAAGAAACTTCATAAAACTTCATAAGGCAGTTATAATGCATAATAAACATGGCTATAATGTGTTACGCCTTTTTATAAATTATAACGTATTATGAATGTGTTAGATAGATTAATATAGACATGCCATTCACAGAGATCTGGACCCCATTTCCCATGGACTACGTACTGCTGCATCTTTGTGCTGGAGTTGGGCAGTTGCATGCTATGTGCCCTGCTTCCTCACATCAGAAGCATAGGATCTCTGCCTCTTCATCCCTGGCCCTGTTGGCTTGGCAAATAGAGTCCTTACCCTCGTCAGTCCTTTTGCCCACGTCCACTTGATGAACACAGTGTCATGGGGTCTGGGGCAGAGTTGCTAAATGCCTCAGCACTAGCACAGACTCTACTGTCTTTGCTTTTGTCAAGGCTACTGAAAAGAGGGCCAGCTCTTCCTGAACAGATATACAGTATCAAACTGTGGGAAGCCATGCTGGGATTAGCACAGCAGATCAGCTGCAAATGAGCCCAATCTTTTGCCTTCTTGTAGGCGCTGAATGGTGAGCTGTCAGTGGAGCTTCACTCACTAAAGCTTCTCCTCAAGGCTGTGAGGGCCCTATTAACAAATAAACACGACAAAGAAGAAAATGGAATAATAATCAGCATTATGCAAGCCACATAGCCTTCTGGGATGAATTGAATCAATGATTCAGATTCAGAACAAATAATCTTTTTTTTTCACTGAAAAAAGTATATATGATTTTCATTTCAAGTATGTACATGTGTTGAGGAACAGGTTTACAAGCTGTACATTTCTTTTTTGCTTTGTATTAACAGTAAAGGGCTTTTTGCCTTTATTTTTGAGTGCTTTATTTTTTTCAGTTTTGTTGGTTCTTTCAAACTATTGTTACTTATAAACTATCGT
The DNA here is from genome assembly GCA_026781065.1 of Mormyrops boulengeri. Taxonomy (NCBI): domain Eukaryota; kingdom Metazoa; phylum Chordata; class Actinopteri; order Osteoglossiformes; family Mormyridae; genus Mormyrops; species Mormyrops boulengeri. Next base: position 8,334,665 of record JAODLD010000002.1, read on the forward strand.
TATTTATTATTATTTTTATCAACAGTGACTACACTGAATGAGCATATATATCACAGTTGTCGCAGATGTCAGAAAAAGTGAACACTGTGCATGAGGTTGCACACATGGATTTGTAATAATATAAACATTTTGTGTGTTTGTGTGTGTGTCTGTATAAAACTTCTAAAAGTAGAAATAGTAGAAATAATTTATAAAAAGGAATTTTCAATGTGTATACACAAACACACTACCTGTAGATTTTTTTGTCAAAACAATGGTGGGCAGAGGATGAATTAAATGGGATGAAAGGGACTCTGGACCGGCTAGAGGGTGCTGGAATAGAGAGGGATGACCAGAGACAAGCAGGTGGGGGTCAAAGCCCTGTTGAGAGGAAGACGGCTTGGGCTTCCCCAGAAGCACTAGTGTGGTCCAAGGGCGTGAAGCCATCCAGGTCATCCGAATTCTCCTGGGAGGCAAGAAGCCATACTCAGGGCCAGAGATATTACCTGACTGACCTGCCAGGGCTCTGGGAGGTTGCCTTTCATCCCAGCCTTGATGAGGTGGAAAAGTAGCAGCTGTGAAGACTCCCTCTCTTTCCTCGCTGGTGTTTTCGAATGGGAACTCCGTGTGATGGCAGCTTCATGCTCTCTCTGCTGCTGAACTGGGGAGAGGCCAGGTGGATGAGGTGAGAAGCAGGCTGCAGATGGGCCAGCGCTAATGGGTGGCCATTAATAAAGATAACAAAAGATGCCATCAAACATAAGCAGATAGCTGACATTCAGGTTCCATTGCATGAATTTCACTCTTTACTTGCCATGCCCAGAAACCGGGTTTTCATTTTAGCAGCCTGATAAATCATAGAATAACATACAAAATGCTGTTAATACGATTACAAATCCTTAGGTGCCATGCTGGCTTTTCGTAATACCTGCAACTACTGTGAACAGTCTGATTGGCTTGTAATAATGGTGAGTTTTATCAATAAATACTGAAGATTCATTTTCAATGAATATAATGAATAGCAATTTACCGATTGTCAACCGCTTGTGACTGTAAACTGCAGAGGTTTTACTCCAAACGTGTTATATTTTTAAACATAAAAGCACATTGTTGATATTGAAAATTATTCATTATCAAAGAAAGAAACTATTGTGCGATTAAGTCATATATAGGGATCTCTCTTTATTCACTTTGAATTTCTATCGGATATCTTGTAAAACAGACGAAATTATGTGACGCTGTGCAGGATACTGCTTTTCCCTGTGGACACAATGCAGACTCTCTTGGGTTGTAATAATTTTGAAATTTCAGGCCTTTCACCAACTGTGTGTATTTTTCTGTAAATTGAATCATTTTAAACCCCATTTATTCCAAAACATAGAGAATATTAAGAAAAAGTTGATAGCTATGAGTCTTTATTGTATATGGAAAAGCATCTTTATCAAATATACAAAAAGATAATCAAAAAAACAGGCAATCGAGAAAATGCTATAATTAATAATTTAAATTGTTATTGTATATAGTGACAATAAGAGAGTGTTGATAAAATAACCTCCCCTGCAATACAGGAATAATGCAGATCAAAACCTGGGAGGAAAAGAAATCTGTAAGTGACTAAATAAACTAGGTGATGCTGTTGGAATGACAACAATGTATTCCCCCAATGACCCGGGCCCTGTCAACTCCCTCACATCTAATTCCTTCTTTTCCCACACCCCTAACCTCTATACCCCCCCTTACAATAATAAATATTAGAGTTTGGAAAAAATCCTACAAATACTTTTTGAGTTATCACGGTACCCAGATGGTGTGTCTGAGAGTGCCCTTGCTTTAGCGGAAACTGCTTTAATCTGAGTTCAGTTTGTCTCAAAATTTTAACACTCCCCTACCTTCACCCATACAATGTGTCTGCAAAGTTTGAAATGTGTCTTCTGCTCTTGCCCTTTCCCTTCTTTGCTGCCATTTAGCACTACTACTTCAATTTGGAAGCAATTTGTAGATCTTCACCCTTATAATGTTTCTGTGAAGTAGTAATAACATCCTTCAAATATTTTTTGACTTACTGCATTCACAAGATCAAGGTTCTTCTGCGGTTATGCTTCCCTTTACTGTCACTAAGTGGCGGAGCTTCAGTTTTGGTGTGATTAATCTCAAAACTTGATTATCCATCAAATACTTTTGAGTTATTATGCGTATTATGCGCCGGTGGCAGACCGATCTCAAAAGCACATGTATTCCTCTGTACAAGTGGAATGGTGATTTAAAGAGCTGCCACCTCATGTAATATCTGTGCCTTATGCTTCCTGGATGGCACTGTACTGATAAAAACATGCAGCATGTGTTGTTGAAGGAGAACCTTTGTCTGATGCAGGTGAACACATCCATTGTATCTTGGATTATTGACCACTTGACTTGAAGTCCACAGTTTGTGAGACAATAAGTGGGAGTGGGATGCTAACCCAGAGACCCAGTACAAGGAGGCCTTCATGAGGAGGCTGTGGTCCTATGGAATATGCAGGTCCCTGTTATGGTGATTCTACCACTCTTTTTTTTTTGGTGGTGCCAAAAGACTCAAGAAACGCACCATAAATGCTGCTTCTGTTATTTTTTAAATGAATAAATTTTAAAGATTAATTTTCATACATAATGAATAACAGTTTAGATTTTTTTTTACAGAATGACCGTATTATAACTGTATACTGTAAAGGTTTTATTAGAAACATTCTTCATAGTGAAAATTACTGAACGATAAGGAATATGCAGGTCCCTGTTACAGTGATTCTACCACATTTTTTTTTTCGCTGGCGTTTGCTGGGTAACAGCATTATTACAAGTGATGCCAACAGACTCAAAATGATCAAAAAGGGTACTTCTGTTTTTTTTTTTTCTTCCTTTGGAGACTGACCTAGACTCTCTGGAAGCAGGCATACAGAAAAGAACACTCAACAAAATAGTTGGTATCCTGGACAATGCCTCACACCTGCTGCATAACATTCTGCCCAAATAAAGGAGCCCCTTCAGCGGTAGACTCATACAGCTACTCTGTTCCCGGGAGCACTGCTTGAGGTCATTTTGCCAGATGCCATCAGACTCTGCAATGAGGGGTCCTTACTGACCCCTTACTGTCAAACCGTCTGGGCTGGACTGGACTACTTGCACACTTTGTTTTGTAAATTGTACTTTTTTGCTGATTTAAATTATTACCTGTGTCTGCTTATACTATGCATTTTAACAAGATTACATCTGTCCATCCTTCTCCTGGTCAGGGAGGCCTCTGGCAAGCCCCCGCAGAAAAGGGCATTAGGCAGGGGTATACCCTGGAAGGGATGCCAATCATTCACAGTGCAAAATCATAATTTGGTTTGATCGTTTTGGTTAGAAGTACGAAACTGTGAAACTTGTTTTTTTTTTGTACTGTGCTCTCGTGAAAAGAGCAGGAAACTATTTAATAGTACAGCTTTTGTGTGCACAGGAAAACTGTATTTTCACCGAATTTATGCAACTTAAGCGGTTTAACATCTGCAGATGGAATTCATAGCAAAGGAAGCCAGGCAAGACGGATGGGAAATGAAGTCTGTCATAGTACAGCAGCTGGCAGGGCATTGCTGAATTAAGTGCAAGGGGAAAGTGACAGCAGAAGCCATACAATGCTTAATTGGTGAAGAAATAGCATTAATGCCGCATCATATAAAAGGTAAAGATTCACTTTATTTCTTTTTGATTAGTCTATATTTTGTGAAATACAATAAAGTATTGTGTTTGATTTTCTCATTTAGTATCCATGCCCTAGTATCCATTTGCCTAGATTGTGTATATATATTTATATTTTTTATAGTCTAAATGTGAAGCTCTCAGACAGGATGTAGATTATTGTGCTGGTAAATAGTGCAGCATTGAGCTTTCACCTGTTACACCTGCATACCAGCATAATCCCCTCTTTTTCATACTTGTCACGCAATTAATTTACAATTTCTTTGCTTCTGCAGAGAGGCTCTCTCTGGGAGCAAAGCAGTGGTGGTAATCCAAAATATTGTTTCTTATGAACTATTATATCAAAGGCAGGAAAATGAGCAGAAGTGGGTGACTGCAGGTGTCACATTGTTTTATGATGGCTGGTCACTAGAATTTCCTTTTCGTGTTCTCAGGTGGTCGTATAAAGAGCCCGGCCATCTGGTGATGGTAGGAAGCAGGAACACCTGCTGGCCCAGGCCAGTCTAAGAAATGCCTTGGCTTCCACACCTTGTCAAAAGCTTGCTCCTCCAGAAGGTGGTATCGGTAGTTCCTGTTGAAAGGAAAGGGCGGAAAAATTACAGGCTGAAATATAATCATCACAGGCCGGGAGTGAGTGCATTATGAATCAGGTATATAAGGATGAAGCGCATCCAGCATAATACAGGAGTGAGAGGCAGACGGTCAATGAAGAATATTTCTCAGTCCGACATTTAAAAACCTACGGATCAGCAATCAGCATGCTGGGGCATTATTCCACAGAACGAACGGCTGGACCTCTCACGAGAACATTTACATACGATGTTCACAGAAAGTTTTGGGACACTTAATTCAAATTTATGGTTTTTATCAAAAAATCATTATGTTTGTCATTTTTTTTCACAAAAAATATACATCACGTTAGAAACAACCAGTAGTTTTAAGAAAAAACGTTAATTTCAAGTAGTAATAAATTAAAACCCAAATTATACTTCTAAAAGAGCTGTTCTGAGTTATAAAGTTCATTAACAAGCCGTCTCATTTTGGTGCTTTTTACTTAGTAACATCTTTGCAATAAGATAAAACACCAAACATTAGTGTTTAGTTTCCCTTTGGGAGCCAGTGGCTACAACTGCAATTAATAGCAAAATGGCAAGAACAGAACTGAATGAGTCAGTCAAAAAAATTATGATACTAAATAAAAAGAAAATATGTGTGGAAGATATGTGCAGATATGTTAAACATGGCTTGTCGGTGTACTTTTGTTATGAAATCAATGAATCTGTAATATTTTTACAGAATTAAGCAAACGTCTCTGGGCTTCCCGTGAGCCTCATATGTATAGCTCATTATACCGCATCCCCGTTACTGAGCTCACTCCCAGGAATACCACTAGCTGTAACTCATTTCCATACGAATTCCTATGGATCATTTTGTCGATATAACTGATTTAATCACACAGCCCACTTTTCTGTGTGTGTTTACCCAGCAAACTTCAGTTGCTCTGAACCTGGATCCCTGATCCCTGAGATTTCTGCATTACAATATACACATTTATATTTTCAGAATAAGCTATCCCACGTGATTTCATATTGAATATTTTTATATTTAATAAAGTTGTATTAGATTATGCCACATCCCGGGTTGTTCCCTGCCTTGCCCCTGTAGATTCTGGGATAGGCTCCAGACCCCCCGTGACCCTGAACGGGATAAACAGTTATAGAAAATGGATGGATGGATGGATGGATGGACTCATATAGCAAGCATCATGAATGCAGCAACAAGAAAATTATTTAACCGCATGCTTATCGATATTATACGTAAATGACAACAGGCATAAAGAAAAATCAGGTTGAGACTTAATCTTTGGGGAGCTTCTACTTAAAGGTAAAATGGTTCTAGAATGGTGAAATGTGTCTTTATTATAAACTGATATCTGTATCATAAATATGATATGACCCAGGAGAGGACAGAACCTGAAAGCCCAACTGGGCTCCCTAATTTCTACCAGGGAATATATCTGTATCACAATCTATTTTCCTGTTCACCACTGGAACAGTATCAACAGTGTAAATATACAGTACATGTATATATGTCAGGCAAATGTCCAGTTTATGCAGAAGTACTGAGGCGGTGATTGACAGAGCTGCTCTTAAGTGAATAAGTTAAAATTGTACATTTATAGCAGAAGGAGGAAAGGTTAGGGATATAACTTAATAATATTGTAAGTGGGTATGCATATTGCATTTGGCTATCCATTCAAATATTTCCATAAAAGGATCGTCACCCTTGTCATTTTAGGTTTTTTATTTTTAATATGACTTGTCTCTGAATGCATACATCTGTTGACTTTTTAAGTAGAATGGTACCTCTGAGTGGATCAGTGTAAAAGATTCTTGTCGTGTTATGTTCAGACTAAAGACTATGGCTAAGATCACTGTTTGAATCTCATCGGTGTCACTGGTGACCAGGCGGCCCGCAGTGACAAGCTGCCGTCACTCCGATGTGAGCATTATTTGATGAGGATATCTAGACAGGTTGCAGCAACAGCAAAAATGAAATTGCCCCAGCCTGAGAGACACTGTGAATGGAAGTCTGTCCCGCCCTGCTCGTCCTGCCCCTTCGTCGACCACGCCTACTCGTTAACCTCATGTGAATTCCCCATGTTTACCAGCTGTGTGTTGTTAATGCCATTAGTCCTATATATTTAGGTCTGCGTTAGGTATGTCTTCCCCAGTCCGGTCATTGTATTGTTGTGTTGTCGCTTGCTACCTGTTCGCGTTATCCAATAAACCCTGCATTTCCCCGATCCTCCGTCTCTCCGCTCCTGCTTCCCTGGTTGGGACGTGACAAAGTGCAGGTTGGTTGGGAGGTAAAGAGACTTGATCTTTGAAGTTGCCTTTTAGAGGCAGCCACTGATGGGGAAAAAATAATAGTAAATCTGAAGTGAAATATCTTCTGAAAATAATCCGCACAGTACAACGAAAAATATGTGGCTCATTTGATTTTCAACATTTTGCTATTGAATATGATCAGATCTTATTGTGTGGTGAGTATTAATAAGTACAGGGGAATATGTCAAAATGTTGTATGTTTAATTTGCAAGATAATCAAATCTTGCAATATTCAAGTACAGAAATACCATGTCTCTAAACAAACTCCCATGTAACACAAAACTAATAAAAGGAAAAATAAACTCAGATACTTGAATGCTTTTTTCTTTACCAAAGATTTACCATTAGAGTGAAATTCTCAGTACACGTCATATTACGATCAAAATTAATTGCTTCAAATAAGGGTTCTTGGTCTGTGTAAAACGACCCATTTCTTTGTTATCGTTTTTTCCGTCTAAAATCAGAAAATGAACTCGCATACAGCGCCCTCCACGATTATTGGCACCCCTTGTAAAGATTTATAAAAAGGGTTAGAAAAAATACACCTTTTGGTGAAGCAGTTTCATGTCACGCTGAAACATTGAGAAAAATCCAACCTTTCCTTAAAATAAATTAATTGAAAGAAAAGCAAATCGTTTATCAAGAAATAATTATCTTTAACAAAAACACATGTACATGAACCGTTTACTTATCTATTTGGCTTTGGGGCCACATTGTCTCACAGGCGAAGCTATGCGGGCCACATGAAGGAAGTGTATTTCCCCTCAAGAACAGTCATGCTGCCGAAGTGTCTCTAAGGCCACCTTCTAAGAACTTGGGGTGAGCGAATGTCTGCATCCGTTCAGTCAACAAAATTATCTGTATCCGGAATGGTGTGCAATTTTGTGGATAATCCATTACGAAAATGACTTGTAAGAATACAGGCACTCCTCTTTATTTTCTTTTTTATGCACAATTAGTATGTTACATGTATAATCTATACAAGGCCATATATAAATGTGACCACCAGTGTCAGGTAAAATCATATATCATAATGTATGAAACTTGTATGAAAGGGGTCATAATTGTTCATGCTAAGCAGTATCTGTATAAGAATCATAATGTTCTTTTTTCAGAACCATGTTCCTGAGAAGTCTGAAAAACAACCGCAGAATATAGTGTTCACAAGATGGCTGCTGGAGCCTCCCGTTCTGCCCTCTGCCGCCACCCATGTGCTGCTGCTTGAATATGGGGGTGATTTGTCTCAGGGATACATTTTCATCAATATAATGACTTTGTGACGTAGTAATAAGATCAAATAGAGTATCCTGTTTGCTAGATCAGGCCTCTTCTGTAGTCACCCTTCCCTTTGCTGTCACTGAGTGGTGCTGCTTCAAATTTGGCGTGATTTGTCTCAAAATTTCAACAGGTCCAGATCTTCACCCATTCAGTGTGTCTGCAAGGGTTGTAAAAGATCTGTCAAATACTTTTTCAGTTACCGCGTTAGAAACGATCAAGAAGAACACTCGGGTGACTGGTGTTAGGCAAAGAGAATATCATTACTTGGGAGGCACAGCATGGGAAGCCGGCCAATTAGCGCCGTTGAAATCCATTGAGAAAACAGGAAGAAATGATGAAGACAGACACGGATATTTGTCAATAAAAATCGGCTTCAGAACAAACGCATTATTCATACCGGATACCCGTTTCACCCAGAACAGCATTCAGCAAGCTCCATGTCGCTCCTGCTTTGACTTCATCTAGTGCTTATAATGCCACTATAATGAAGAAAATGAGTTAAAACAGGTTTCCCAGCAGCAAGGGAGATGTCACTGCAGGTTAACAAAAAAGTGAGCACCGCGGTAAAACTAGTAATATGTGCCCCAAGGTCTTTGAACAAAATGTGTTGAAAGGATTCCAGTTACAGCAAAATCTAAGCAGTTCACAGTCTAAACAAACACACAAACAAACAAAAAACAAACAAATACACATACAAATAAATGATAAGGTGCCAAGACCTGAAATGAACTATTCATGTTTATAATTTTTGTCCATGCAACACTGATCTTCAATCATGGGAAGGATCGATTAGCAGTCATTGCTACTAAAGGAAAGTGATAGATAACTTTCTTTGGTAAAAAGTGACCAGAAAGGGAGCTGAGGGTGTTGGATAGCTTTCTTTTGTTAACTGAAGGTCTGATAATATTCAATTTAAAAAATGACAACTGAAATTGTACTTTGTTATAATGCTGCACAGGCAGAAATGGATTTCTCATAGATTTGAAGATAATATATATGTGTCACAGCAGTGACGACAATGGGGCAGAATCCCATCCAGAATGACCCCCAGCCTTGCACTCCGTGGGCTCTGGGGACCCTTGTAACCCTGCAAAGCATAAGCGGATGGAAGAAGGATGGATGGATGGTAAAAATATTCATTAAAATAACCACATATTTATGATTTTTCTATAAGACGTCCATCTGTCCATGTTCTCTAACTTATCTGACTCACCCACTTATCCAGTGCAGCTTTGCGGTACCTGTACTGTATAATACAGTAAACAGACTAGTGGTTCTGTAATGAAGTTAATTTTGAGAAGATGGAAACTGGACTGGGAGCAGCTCAGCAGGCTAGGTCAATCTTCCTGAGTGTTAAGCTATACAGCCTATAAAGAGTGGAGCGGAACTATTCCATTCAGACCCAGTGGTCCAGAGTTCCACAGTGGCAGAATGCATTTGGCATTGATCGACCACTGGTTGGAGGGTTTTAAGGCGCTCTGGGTATCTCACCTGGCCACTGTATAAGCACCTCCTGCAAGCTATTTTATGCGCCGGCAGGCCGCTGATTGCCCGCAGTGCGAGATTCGCCACTCCGCTAATCAGCACTAGCAGTCCTACATGGTGCCATGTGCCCTGTGGCGTGGGAGCGCACAAACAACCAAGTGAGGGTATGAATCGGAGCACCATATGCCAACTGCAGCTCTATTCCTTGAATTTACATAGGACATGGCAGACTGCTGGAACTGGAATGGGAATCAGCTAAACTGGGGGATAACTAGGGGAAATGAGGAATATAGACATATATGGGAAGCCTGTTTAAATTATTAATTGATTCAGGCTAAGGTTTTAATTATTTGCGGTGGTGTCTTTCTGCTTATGAATACCAACATTAGCTAAATCCATTATTTTTCATCCTTGTATTCAAGCATCACAAAGGACATTCCAAATAACACCCAGTGACTCCTGGGCAATATCAAATTCAAACTGTTCTGGCTTAACAGCTCAATCAGACTTGAATAATTATGTGATAACCTGTTACACAGCAACATTAATGGGTCCACAAGACCAGAAGTAAGCCCAGATGCATTCAAGAATTAACTTTAGCATATGAGAATTAAGATAGGATGGATTACTTGTGCAAGGCAACCATAATGAGACAGGCTGTGTAGCCAGTTAAAGAGGAGCGATCTGGTGAGTCAACAGCTCTCTCATGACAAATGGTGCATTAAGTGGCCCAGAGAGACTGTAAACACAGGGTAACATCTACTGAGTTAAGTAAAGCCGGCCAAGTTTTCGCCCAGGGCGTATGGCAGACTACCAGTAATGGGGCGATCTCATTGTATATAAACTGGTTTGCAATATTTTCCTTACCAATTACTCCTGTGAAGCAGGATTGCTCATTTGCATCACTTTTCTGCTTCATTTCAATTGAAAACGCTATTAAAATGCGGTACGTAAGTGAGTGTTAAGTGAAAGGTATTTTTTCACATTTCTTAAAATATTATAGCTGCTAGCAAGTATTGTGACACAGGTTCAGTCCTTGTATAATACATCTTCTAAGCAGTTCTCCTGAATAGGGTCATAAGGCCACTCATTGTATAAGCCTCTAAATTATGTAGCTGATTAATTAATTTTCTAAGGTGCATAGTCTGTCATAAAGGAGCTAAAGTTACTGCAAAGTGCGCTTTTGACAGCATAAAAAGATCTAAGCATCCCAAACAAGTTAGAATTCCTCTCCTTGTACAGTGAGATAAATCTTATCAAGTAAAAGCCAGAGAAAATGCACAGACAACATTACATTTTTTGGCATTGCTATAAAACCTTGACATTTTTTGGCATTGCTATAAAACCTTGCTCCTTATTGACTTATTGCTTTTGTATCATAATGGGAAAAAGGCTTTATTTGCCATTTGCACAAATACATTGGAACGCTATCCCATCTTGCTCTCTGTTTGAGACACGGGTGCGAGCGAAGTTTGGGGTCTGTTCACAGGGTTAGTCATTTATCCAGCAGCCCTAGAGCAATATGGGGTTAAGGGCCACGCTCAAGTGCCCAAAGGCAGCATCAGTCTACCGGCTGCGGTATTCAAACCCGTGACCTTCCGATCTTTCCTAGCCTAGACTCGCACGCTGCCCCCATAATGATTCAGCTATGAATAACAGTATTTATGAATGATGTCTCTCTGTGAAATATTGCCACTCTGAATGCCATTCAGTGTCAACCAGATATAAAATATAATGGGCAGTAACTGAATTTTACATAGTGCGATCAGTATCTTATCCACTTGATTAACAGCATGCATCATGCATGCATACATAATATATAAATAAAACACAACCTGTTAATTTTCATGAGCTGAGTGAAATTGCTGGAATTGCATTAAAATTGCAGTACCACTCAGCACAGAATGTCTACTTCAAATGATAAAGACAAAATTCATATTGCATGATAGAGAAATGCAGCACTGGTGTTGTGCTGGGCCTGCATTTGAGACCAGTGGGTAACATTGTGTCCCTGCAGCTCTGCAGTGGCAAATTGACTCTGGCCCAGCTCTGCATGTGCAAAGCTGTCATTTGTTATTGTGTTGAGTTTTCTCTCACAGTCCATGAGCGTGTGTGAGTCGGGGTGGTGGACAGAGTAATATGACAACATACTTGAATTTCTTTCCGTTTTGTGCATTATCCCTGGATGAGCAGAAATGGGCCCAGTGCGATACTAATAAGTACAAAACTCATAATCTAACAAGCAGCGTATCGGGGGCCAAACAGGGAATCAAACACATATTTGGCAATTACTGGTTTCGAGATTGGCATCAATCCTGGGGTTCTATTATGGAGACCAAGATAAAAGAGAGCATTCCAATGCATACACATTCTGGAGATGACCGAAGGGAACAAGTCAATGAACCCAAACCTTGCTGAGATTTACAGAACGTCTGTCTCTCCCTCTCTCACATGGTACTGTTCAGAAGAGTTTTAGGATCTAAATTTCCCTTAGCGTCTAAATGCAATGCAAGGTTTCAGTGGCTTGGCAGAGTATAGCATTATGCCATATGCTCACTGCAACCCTAAACACATATATATTATATATATATATTTTTAAAAATGAATTATGTGGCTGGAATCCAACCTTGTTATATTTTTCATGCATAATATCAAACATATTACAAGTCAAATATCTTAGGAAGCAAAATTTCAAGAAATTTTCAGTGATTTATGTCTAGTCCGTGATATAACAAATGAAATTAAAAGTACATAAAAACAAGTTTTCTAGTCTAAAACTGACTTAATCAGCAGTTACATTCGTGTGAAATACCACTGGTCAACAATTTTTTATTTTCTTTTTGTTTCACACATCAAAAGAGGTGAATCTATTGTTATGCTACTGTTGAAGCTATTATCTATTGTTTGTGCTGAATTCAAATATGTAATCAGAATGTACCTATCACACAAGGATTTTGAACCTTTTTTATATGTATTTTTACAACATATATGTGCATGGTGGAAGCGATTCATCTTAAAGGTTGAGATGTATGATTTTCTGCTGTACTTGGCCTCAGGGAAATTCCTATTAAATTCTTTGATGTAATTTTTCTGTATCAAAGAGAGCAGGACACTGTCTCAACATGTCCAAACAGCCTGTAAAGTCAGACAAAACAGTACTTTGCACCCATCTGTAAAGTCCTAAAATGTTCAGAAGTTGAAATTAATTTTTTTTCTTAAATGCGCCAATATATTCTTAATAAAGATGATGATTTAGTATCAATATAGCCTAAAAATGACATCGCTGAAGAATTATGGGTATTCTGAGTGCATTTCTCAAATCAGAAAAGACACCCCTTAGTGATTCTGTGATAAAAGTATTTGCCAACCAGTGTTATGTGAAACAGCCCTGTTTTAAACCTTTTACAATAATTATAAAAAAAAAAATTGGACGTTTCTCAAAAATCGTACGTGATGTCAACATTTTGAAGTTATTCCTGTGATCCACATCACCAAATCTATCCGGCGCACCAAGAGTAATAAACTGAACAAAAACCTCATACGCCGATGTGTCAATTCAATTAATATTTGAAAGAATTTTAAATGAACTGTGTGCTCAGAATCAGCATGTTCATCAAAGAAGCTTCCATCCATCTGGGACGGTGTTGCCCCTTCGAAACTCACGGGCATTATTTACTACACACTGTTACAGTTCCTATGAAGAGCTGAAGGTATTTCAGGGATAGCCGATCCATCCCGGCACAGTGTGCATTACAAATCAATATCCAGGGCCAGACTGATTTTTAAGAATGATTTAAACTTTAGTCCTCTGAAAAGTATTGAAAAAATACTGAAAAACTATATCTCAGTAAATATAGTATTGTTCTTCTTTTCTCTTTTTGCAGACAGAACTTGGCCACAGATGTTTTGACCGGCCCATACAAACAGCTTTTGAACACCATTATTCATCTGAAGTGGCATATTACTGCCCTGTAGGTGAATCTGAGATATAGCACTACGAGTGAAATGTGAGTAAAATCTGAATGAAGATCACAGCATGCAGACAGCATGGTATGGATAAAAACACAAATCCATACATGTGTGGCACGCAGAGATTTCTGATCTTCAGCAGAACTCTACATGCAGCTGTAAGGTATAAGCAGGCGTCACTGTCGGTTCAGGCCGACCGGTTACTATGTTGCTAGACTGGCAGTTTATAATGAGGGAGTGAAAAAAAAAAATCTGCATAAATCTCTATCATCCCTAGCTCCAAAACGCCAAACAAGGATTTTTATGGAGGAATCCGTGTCGAAAACGGATATTCCGAGGAGTATATATGTCAAGTGTGCCAAATGGTTGCTTAAATTATAGTCGAAGGATGTGATTCTCAACCTGGAGGGACATGTTACGATTATATCCGACATCAAACACCCTGCTAACTCTTCTAAATTATAACCGGAAAAGAAACTGGATCAACTTGGTCATCTTATATAATTTAGCTATTTCTGATTTGGCTGTAAGCCATCATGGTCCCACTGTCCCAGTGATAGGCTTCCACCAGCAAACTATTTTCACCAGCAAAACTTTCTTGCATTGGGATTCCTGAGTTATAGTCAGATAGGGCCGCTCATCAAGACTGTTTCAGAATAGATTCTTAGCCTTCAACATTACATCTTTTGATTTTGACATGGTCCCCATTACTGTTGACTTGATAGCTAGGAATTTTACGTCCCCTAATTGTCTCACTGCAGAGCAATTCATAGAAAGCCTGAAATTAATAGTGATGGGAGAAAATATGAGGCAGTCCATCATGGTGGCTGTAAATGTTTTACCCTGTCAATCACCAAATGCTTTAACTTACTTCCCATTGGTTACATTTGACTCCCACTGGGCTAAATCAAGCAATGAATGACAATGAACACTCATCCCCTTAGGGTTTCGAAGACTTATTTCTACCATCACTAGCAACAAATTACCCACCAAACTTGTCCACACTGGTGCTAATTATATTTCATACCAACAGTATAAGAAGAAAAAACGCATGTTGATTTCCCTCATTTATTAATGTGACATAGAGTGGTTTGACCCAATATTAGTTTATACCGCCTAAAACGATGCCTAGAGATGTCAAGTTCCTCCGAAAACATAGCTTACATGAGCAAAAAATTCTGGGAAACGCTTGGTTCTTGTCAGAGGGACAGACAAGGGAATGATTAGTTTTTTCCTCAAAACGCTGTGAACAAATTACCTGTCTTACTGCTCAGCATGATGCCCTGTGGTTGTGCAGGCAGTCAGGCATGCGATTTGTTTCCTATGTTTTGAAGAAGAAAAAAAACATAAGGAAATTCATGCTGAAATCAATAACTAAAATACAACTCAACACACAGAACACTGACCCAGAGCTCATGTGACGACTCTAAACTTATCATTTACATCCCATTACAATGAAAAATATGACCAAATTTTTAAACTATAATTAAACTTCAACTTGGAATGGCATTTCAGGGACCTTACTTGCTTACCTTTTAAAGTTAATATTTTAAAAATAAAATAAAATAAACTGTAACTTAAAAGCAACGCGTAACAGATTTCTTTGGGAATTATCTTTGCCATGATAAGTGTATTTGTTCCACATGCTCAGATAATGACACTAACGTCAGAGTTAATAACCATACACCAAGGAGACGCGAGAAGGGAACACCTGGGGATTTACACCACAAGACGCAGCACAAGACAACACTGTGCTGCTAAACAGCAGCTCCACTAGCACCAGAGTGCAGCCGTTCCTGAGCCTAATCTCCCTTTGTGCATAAGAGATGACTCAAGGGATTTTTTTTTTGTCATCAGTGTTTACTTTCAATTTATGGTTTACATTTGCCACAAAAATATAGAGCCTTGCGGCAGTAAAAGTGGCATAATTTTTAAGTCTTAGTTGTAATTCTGTAGAAACACAGCTGTTAGAAGCCAGCACTACGGATATATTGTGGCAGAGGCTTTCATATCAATTTGAGCTTCAAAACCCTCTTGTGCAAACTAAGCAAATAAAAAAAAATAACAGACACTAATGTACATTTCACTCATAATTATGGAATGCTGCCAATTATTGTTCTTTATCTGGACAATGATTTCAGTTTATCAACATTGCATTTTAGCATGTTTTCCAGTGACCTTGGAGAAGGTAATCGGGAAGCAAAGGCACTGTGCAGAAGAATTAATTTTATGTATACAGAAAGCAAATAGATCGTACCGCTTTAAACAAATAAATATTGTTTAAAGGAAAATCAAAGAGGAGTATGCAATGTTTTCTTCTTCAACATCATCTTCATATGTGAGGGAATTGGGCCTGCTGGGTATGCAGCAGGTCAAAGACAGAGCCGGTGCTGGGATCTGGATCAGACTTGCTGGCAGTGAAGCCCCACAGTACTCCGTTTATCTCAGGAGTACAGCTTTTCCAGCTTTCCCATATCCCACAGACTATATCCGCAACACTGTGCATATTGGCACACAGCTACATCTTAGTCGTCTTAAAAAAAATCACTTAAAGAAAGAACTCCTGTGCAAAACGATGGAGTTTATGCGAAACTTCAAGAACTGCTATTGCTTCATGCAAACTATGCAAGAGCAATTGCATTATATAACAAACCTGGCTTAATACTTTAGCTAATATACTGTGAACGTTAAATAATGAACAAGCAAGATACATACTATTAGTATTACATAATTAGGAAGGAGAGATTTCTTTTCCTCTTTTCCGTAGCATTCCCAAGTCAGAGCTGCTTTGGAAAGCCCCCCCCC
>JAODLD010000002.1:8356347-8368877 GCA_026781065.1 Mormyrops boulengeri
AAAGGTTGGATTTTTACGCCTATTTTGAATTTTACTCGAATACAAATACTTTTCCCCCCTCAACAAATACAGATACAAATACCGGCTGCTTTGCACACCCCTAATATATATATATATATATATATATATATAAAACAAAAATTTACACACAGCATGTTCGAATATAACCATGAGATGCCTCTTACTTATTTTGACAAGTAAAAAGCTGCATCTATTCTAATTCGCTATTTACTCCAATCATTTGTTTAAACTTTGTAGAGCACTTTACCCTCAACTGGAAAAAGGTGTGAGTATGCAGTGGCTGGATTATGATGCTAAACAAATTCGGCAGCATGTTTGCTCTGTCAATCATCACGTTCATTGTTTACTGTGATGATACAGACCATAATAATGTAAAAACAGAGAAAAAAAATGATAGCACAAGTGTAGTTTTAGAAATGATCCTTAGTCTTCATTTACAGCAATGAAACAGTTACTGTAGGCTATGTGAATATTATTCATTGCTATTATAATTTATAATTCTTTGCCAAGCTCTACATAATTCTGTCTGAGCACAAAATCATTCATTTTCTGCCTAATTCAGTCTACATTTTTTTCCTGAATTGCTGAGAAATTATTTTATGTAAATAATGCTTTTGGCGATCAGCACTATACTTATCCTTTTGATTTGTTACCCTCTATTTCATAACATTCAAAAAGTTTTAGCATGTAACACCGTTAATACTATTTTTTGTACATTCCACAAGTAACTAAACCACCCATCGAAAAGCATCTAGTTACGAAGAAATATTGGCAATAAACTTATGAACGCTGTAGCAACATCGCCTCCAGAACATGGACACAACAGCCAGAACAGATAGAACAATAGAAATGGGGGCCAACCTTGGTCACCCCCACGGACAGCAGACACCTGTGTAAACTTCAGCACCTTTGGTTTGGACCTGCTGTCCTTAGTCCCAAGCCTAATCTTCCACTCCTAAATGATCCCGCCTGGCTCACATTTGGAAAGGCTTCCTCGGGAGTTAAAAGCAAGGCTCCCTAAGAAGCTGGTTGGCAAGTGTCTGGTTACTGCCTGATGCCCAGCCTTAGCTTTGCAACGCTCACACTGGCATGGATGAAGCAAAAGCCCAGCAGGATCCATCTGCTTGCCTGAACCTGCCTGAACCTGCCGGACCATGCGATCCTTCACCACACTCCCCTTTCCCTCCATCCTTGTACTCCCAGTTAATAATAAATATTGCATTTCTGGGGGGACATGCTGAACCCACCTGCTTACACGTTTGTGTTTTCCTATGGATCTCTGCACTGGTGGAGGATACCGGCACATTCCAAAACTCACATTCAGCTTCTTTTGTGATCTCTTCTTCTGTGCCCCTTGTGCTTGTTTTTTTCTCTCTCTCTAATCTAGGATCCTGACTGGATGAATGACTGCTGCCCTGGTGTGATGGTGCTGACAGAACACATTACCTGCCAACCGCATTTGGTGGGCATGAGTATCCCTCTCCCAGAGCGACAATGGAGTGCATTGGGTATTCTAACAAAGTTGAGGCATACGCCATACTTTTGAGGTATTCAATTGCGGAGAAGGTTGGGACTGAGAGGAATGGAGTAACAATCTTGCTCCCTTCCTTACAGGAGAGGCTCACCAAACTTATTATGAGCTCCGACATCTAGAAGCAGGTTAGAATCGCGTGCTGAAGTGGGAGATTCTGTGCTGGATGGGATTAGGCCTAGCCCAGGCAGCACAGAGGTTCAATGAATAGAAAGATAACTCAATGACATCTCATCAGCATCTCCTCCACAACACCTGCTGATGATTAAGCCAGGGAAACATACAGCTGCCCAGATTGTGGAATTGGTGGCCATGGACGATTGTCTGTGCCATGCCAAATGACCTACTGACAATCATCAGGCCAATGGCCCCCACCACATACCATGAAGAGACAGGCATGAGAAAACCAGGTCCTCTCTGGGGAAGAGGGATCAAATACAGGAGCCAGATGTGGAGCATCAAGCCTCATAAGCCTTCATACTGGAGTCCAGAACTGTTTTGTGAGGGACTAGTGTCCATTAACACAGAAGCATGATGTATAGGATCCATAGCTTGGATGGGATATATTCTACTTCAGAAGACCACCTGGAACCCTCTGGTCTTCAAGGTCAAACTCCAGAGAGACTGTGTTGTGGAGGTACTTGATTCTTGGAGCACCATCAACAAATGAGCTCATCAATATCAACAGGCACAATACAGGAAAGGAGTCCTCCTTTGTGAAGGCTGAGGAGCAGACCCACCTCCACCACTGCTGGAAACAGATAGCAGTGACTGATGGGGTACCCACAGGAAAGGAGAGGCTTCTGCAGCAGACTTTTATTGTCCACAATAAACTCCTCTAGTTTGTGATCACTTGATGGAAGGAGGCAACCAACATGCTGGTGGTTTCAATGGCCAAAATGGATGCAGTTATGCACCTTGCTCATACCCAACCCCCAGGGACGGCAACAAGGAAAAAGGAATACATTAGGGACCAGTTCCATTGGTTAGGCATGGATGCTTCTGTCTAAGGTATCCCGGCTACCTCCCCCTGGGCTATTAATCGTGGTTCCCATCATTGAGGTGCCCTTTGAATGACTTGGGATTAATATCTTAGGTGTTGTGGTGCGGAATGGCGCAGGCGGGGAAAAAAGGTGACGATCCACTTAAAAGCTCCAAGACAAAGGGATTTACTGGGGAAGCTGGACACACTGGGTAAACTACAAAACAAAGGGACCATGTGTGGTCAAAAGCAAACGGGGAAAAGAAGAACAAGAACTACAAAAATATCAAAATGTAAAAGCTAGGGGAGAGGAGCAACACTGGGCGCAGAACTAGACAACCCAAAATGAGCAGCAACAACATACAGTAACAGATCAGCAACAACACACAGTAACTTAAACACAAGACTACGAAAACTCCAACAAACACTGAAAGTAAGAAACACTAAACACACACTGGGAATTTCTACAGTTGGATGAGTAACATGAAAGCAAAACAGAAATGGAACTGAACAGGACTAGAACGAAAGGAAGACAAACCTATAACCTGGAAACACAAACACAAGTCACAAACACTGGCGAAACAAAAACAGTACATTCAAATAAATAGGTGACACTGGCCCCTTGCAAACCTGTTCAACATGAATGAAGATGGAGGGATGGATGGATAGATAGATACTCCAACGTGTGTAAATCTATTATCTATGAAAGGGTCACATGTCCCAGTCAATGTCACATTCAGCCATTGATCCCTTTAAAGTTCAGTAATCTGTGCACCCTGGCAAACAAAAAATAAATCAGTTTCTGTAATTTTATTATCAATGCTCTAAAAAACAGGTGGACAGTTATCAAGTTAATTATAGCTGTGACAAGTTAATTTATTTATTTTAATTTAATATTTATATTTTAATATTCACGGATACTGTGCACAATATAAAGATTTCTTTTTCTCTTGAGCCAGGAGGATATATCATTAGCTACTACTGACCCACATGCTGGAGTTATACTGTACATGCTGATGGATGATGATGGATGGGTTAAATTCGATTATAACTGGTATTCAAGATATAATTGTTTTACATTCAGCTACTTATCGCCTGTGAGGACAGCCTTCACAAGGTCATTAGCAATGTCATCAAAACAAAGCTATGTGACATGCACTGAGCTCATAAATGTTGAAAGAATTGCAGAAATATATGATAAAAACTAAATTAGTATGATGAAAATCATGAGATACTCCATGAATCAGCTTGCCTTAATCAGCAGTAGGGCTTTTTTATGATGTTGCCTACAAAATACTCCATTCTAGAAGAACATACCTAAGGCAACCTTAATGCCTATTTTCATCTGATGTACCTGCCTTGGTAGCAAGCCATGGCAAGCAAGGGTAAGGAACAACATATGTTTTAATAAGTTATATACAATTTGCAGCAGCACATATATTAAATTGCACATATTGGCCGTTGCCTTCCAAATGAAGCTTAATATTGGCAATGAGATCGTCAGTTGTTCTGTTGATTTTTCTCGCAGAAGACATTTCCCGTTGAAAGCCATACAAAACAAACTGTTCTCAAAAGAACTAAAAGCAATGTGACTTAGGACTGAGACTAGATTAAACGAAATTGATGAATTTCCATAGTTTCAATAGGTTAATAACTCCATGTATTTCTTTTACCAAGCTATTTCAATCATGGGGGGATATCAAGATGGCTATAAATAAAGTTTAGCCCTATATTGCTTCTGTCAGAAATGTCAGTTCATTACTGAGAGGTAAAACATATCATTATAAGCTTCATAACTTTAACCCCAGTAGGGAAACCAAGGATAAATGATTTATTTGAAGGTTTGGAGTGAAACCTTCTGCTTTGATCATACTTAAGTACACCAATGTTTGCTCTATAAATTGAATCTATATACAGTACCAGGCAAAAGTCTCAAGTCACATAGTGAAAGCACTTTGCTTTTCAACAGGGTAACAACCATAAGCGGACCTTGAAGTTATGTAGTAACTAGTAAGTATTATCTTGTGAACAAAGAAAGAGATGAGGTGCTGTGACAGTTCACCTGGCCCCCACAGTCTCCCCACCTAAACCATACAGAGCTTGTTTGGGATGAGTTAGATCAAAGAGTAAGACCAAGGAAGCCAACCATTACCCAGAGCTTGTTGTACTTTATACTGTTGCAATGACGCCATTGAAAAGCAAAAGACTGTAAAGTTTGAGAAAATATTGAGATATATAAACTTATTCAAAATTATACACATATATGTAATAATAAACGATTGCATGCCTACTTCTTATAGTAACATTACATAAGGTGTACGTCTGATTTTGTACTGCATGAGGGCAATAATTATTATTCCAAGCTGTTTTCTTTTTATTGATTTCCAAGAACGTATAAATAATTCTTTTTTGCAAACGTGCCTTATCTTGGCAGCCGCAGGAGTGTTCGAATGCGAAGGAAATGGTGCAACATTTAAGAATGAATTTTTATGGCAACATCAAATAATTAATACAGGAATCCAAGCCTATTTGGAAATAACAAAATTAATTATTTAAATATGTAAATAAAGCCAGTTCCAGGTAGATATCTGATCCTAAGTATATAGTGTCTTTGTGAATGAATAGCATTATATGAAGTTTGTTTTTCTTTTTGTACCCACTGTTATGTAGAAAAAGCACCTGTTATTGATGGTTTCATGTACAGTACCCCCAAATGTAAAAATAAATTTAAATGTCTAATGCAGAGGCTGGTGCCCTCCCCATCTCCGGCAGATCAAAGATATTCACACCCTGACGATGTACGTGAATGGTCATTATATACAATGCCTTTATATGTCATAAATATAATGTTGATAACCTAATTGAACAGCAGCTGAACAGGTGACCCCAAATGTCATAGCTCTTGCCCCCATAGGATTCAGCATACTTTTCACCTGTCAGTAGGAGATTAGCTAGTAAGCCCCTGGAACTCACCAGTTTATTTGCCTTCAGAATTTTTATTTCATGCCAGGAGATGTAGAATTGAATAATGGCAGTTTGAAAATGAGATACGTAAAAACAAAGTCATCCACAGCTTACATCAAGGTGTCAAGATCCCCAATGGGATCCTTAATATACTGTAAGTATTATATTTTTGTATTAAAACAGCATATTTTAATCTATCTTTTTAATTCAGTTTTTCATGGTGTGGCTTTGTGACACAGCGGCCTATGGTCCGCACTCCCTGCAGCCACACCAAAAAAGATTATGCCTCCCTGCCTATATAAAAGCTTTATGCAGCATTCAGATTGCTACTTGTCAAAATGCTGTGCTTCTGTTTCGACTGCCACTGTATTGTAGAATGTTGCCTGTCTTCTCAGCCAACTTATGGATAATGATTTGAATTTACTATGTCGTGCTCTGGATCCTTTTTAAACTCTCTTTGTATTTTTACCTATAATTATTAGATTTCAGTGTGCACCTGTTAACCTAGATGACCATTCCATAGACTCGCTAACCGTGGATTTTGATCTCAGATCACTTCTTACAAGGCCAGAACATGTTAGGAAACAAATTTTATACTTGTTTTTTTTTTCAAATGAGAAATGAAAGCAAGCTTACTGAACTCAAAGGTTGGTTATTGGCGTAGGAAATTTGTAAAACTTACAATGCAAACAGAAATAATTGTTTTACATGTCACATATTGTGCTTGCTTAATAGCTGCTTTTAGTTTCCATAATTTCACAGCAAAATTATACATATTGACAGCATATAGTCAGTGCTTTATTCAGGAGTCAGTTAATATGAATTTGCATGTTATTCTTGCATCTGTTTATTTGAAACATTTTGTACTGATGTGTCAAAGAGACATTAGTTATCCACTGCTGAGTGTCCAATGCATGACCAAAGGATGTTGCATTACTGCTTATGATTATGGAAGTTAAGTAAATAACTGTGGGAATAACGGTGCAATACAGTACAAGACATGTATACATGTTACATCCTTGATGTGCACTTTGTACCTGCATGCTGAATAGGAACAGAATTAGGAAGCATTGAAGCGAGTGATTTTAATCTGGGACTAAATATCCAGCAGTGGATTAGTCTCAGATGCTTTCATACCTTTAGCTCATGTCATGAAATATGGATAAGGCCAAGAGGATTATGAAAAAATGAAGGCCTTTTCCCAAAACCTTCCAGGGTACAAGCAAGATGAAAAGTTTTGCAAATAATGGCCAACCAAATGCAGTCCATTGTGCAGTGCCACTTCTGACACCAGAATCTGGTTTAAGATTAATTAAACCCCCCCGAAAGTCACCTTTCGGTGCGGATTGATGGGTCTATATGGGGGCTTCCTTTTGGTCTTCATCAATACGAAGAGCTTTACTTTAAAACTACTTCAAATTCTTTTGTCAAACATTTCAAATTATGGTTAATTGTGAGTAAAAAAACATCACACACATTGTGTTTCTCAGCTCAGTTACAGTCTGTGGTCAAAAGCAGGTAGTGCAACCAGCACCATTGTCAGGTAGTTCCCTGTTAGAATTATACTGAATGTTACAATTCTATTGAATAAAAGTGAACAAGCCTTCATTTCTTTTTGAATAACAATGAAATTGACCTTTTAATAAAATTTACTACCACTCGCTATCATCACTACAGAATCACAAGCAATAACTAACGCTATAAATACCCACAGACCTAACGAAGAAAACGCCTTACTTTAATAAGAATATGCACACCACCTTCTTCGGGGAGGTGGAGAAGGCCGCAACCTGTTTTATTCTTTTCTGACTTTTTTGTATGGTTTTATAAAATATGATTAGGATGCAAGCTGTTTTAGCTTAGTCAGATGCAATTATAATGATTAAAATGAATCACTCGCTACAGGTAATTAATAGCTTATTTTTTTAAAAGGTTACTCTGAATGGTTGGCATGGCGGCTCAGTGGGCACCGCAGTGGGGGTTTGAATCCCACCGCTTTTTTTCCCCTTTCGACGTGGCATGGGGGTGTATCATTTTTTTTTTGCCTCTGAAATGAGTGCAATCACCAGAGGATCCATATTTTAGACTTGTATAGGGAAACTGTATTTTTATGTAGTTACTTATTATAGGTCATGTGTGAGAGTGTCACGCTTAGCAGCGGGAGAAGGGCGACTCAAACGCAGGCCGTAGGTGGGCAAACCCCTCGCAGGGGTGTTTATTAAAAGGAACGGGCAGGATAGCACAGGTTGACAGGGAACAATGATCAGACATGGATCACAGGACTGAGATGCACTTATATACACCAATAATAGGGAGCAAACAGCTGTGTGAGGGTAACAGGAGGGCAGGACCAATAGGGAAGGCTACCATTCTGTGGGCGTGGCTAGTTTGGAGCCACCCACAGAGAAACACAGGGATCAGAGAGGCGGAGCGGGCTGGATGTGACAGACCGAGCGTTTTCACCAAGAGTAGTTCCTAAAAAAATCAGATAGGGATCCAATAACTGGTTTCCCATACAAGTCCTCTCTGCACCTAAAAATGCACTTTTGCAGGGAAAGTGGGGCAAAGAACGCAGGTAGTGGTTTACAGAGCAGTGAAAAAAAATCATATAATCGGCTGAGTCATACTTCAGCGAGTGCTTCGGTGCTTTTCGCCAGGTGAAGGTTGGTGGTTCGCTTGTAGTGTGCAGTGCATTTCCTTGGTTTAGCCCAACTCTGCGTATTTCAGGGCACAGTGAATCCTAATAAACACAAAGCCATTGTGAATAATGCCGGTCCAATCTTCCAGTGTCACGTTGCCTCATCCACCATGTATAAGTCTGTTTCCATGAGCATAGAAGCAATGCAGACCACAAACCATGGCCTTTCCTGCTATCTCTTGACATCCTGAATAAATACACATGGATGATTTGAATTTGGTGTCCAAAACAGTGTTTTCCATCAGCACAAATTAAACAATAGCAATAGAAACATGTCCTAGACGCCTGTAACATCTGCAATAATGAACAAATACTGTTATGTGGATTCAGGCTGGCTCAGGATCAGTTGAATATGCTTTACTGTCATGTTTCCTTTATTTTGACAGTTACCTTACAATATTAAAGCATAATATAGCAAAAGAGGACAATAATTATCAATATGTTTATGACAGGATTCACTTACCTGGTAATATGAGCGCTACGAGATAACCTGCTAGTGTGGCTAAGACATCTGTGAACCACTGCCTGTTTTTCTGAGACTTCAGGACACCTGGAGATTGGGAAATATTAAGTCGAATTTTTTATAAAGGCTCTTCATAAGATCTGCATAGCAAGTGTAGCTTTTGACCACTTTATATTACCTAAATGGGCGCTGGGGATTCATTTTACTGAATGATAAATGTTTAACTATTAATCATATGTATTTATATATTGTCATTGACTGTTAAATGAGATATGGCATACTGTAATTAAATAGTCTACATTTTACTCATATGCATGTAGAGAAATATGATTTTTTTATTGTCATATGCAGTATGATTCCAAAGTGACTAAGAACCTCACAGGCCTACAAAATTGCATCATTGCCTGAGATATACAGTATATTGCTTGTTTTTTGTGATGTAGTTCCTGTATAGCAATTCACGGCACAAATACTGTCTGGCCAAAATTCCTTATTACTGCTAGAATGCATTACATCAAAACCAGAGGGATTTTGTGAACTGTTGGTGTCTGTTGGTGTTTTCTGGTGTAGGCGATTTTGTTTTTTAATGACAATCCTACATCTTGAAGTAAATCCCCCGGGAATTCTTAGACACTAATAGAAATTCAGATGAAATTGCATGAAAAGTAATTTGTAAAAGTGTGTATAGATACTACAAACTCTAGGGCAAAATTTTAGATCCTCTTAGGCATTTTGAAGTAAATAATTATTTAGGTACTGAGTCATGTGATAGACAGGTAAAACAATATATAACATTTAAAGTTACGCTTATATGTATTCATTTGGCTGATGGATTTCACTGAAGGAACATACAGGTCAATGCATTAAGCAACAAATAGCATTAACAGAAATAAATAGTCAGTAAGTCTTGTGTTTATATGGAATAACATATTAAAATGCTTTATGTTACTTAATAATTTGAAAAATATCTATTTGACAACCCTTCAACAGAATGCATGAACGATTAGATACATATGTAGTTTGCTTTTTGTTAGTATTTGAGTTGTGCATCCTTTACTAAATTAAATTTCCAGCACATATACTTATATAAACATATTTCCATCCCCGTACATTTGTATTCAGTGTTGTCATGGTAACACAAATTTAGTGCACATGTAGCTTGTTTGCTGCCACTAATTATCAGCACGGAGTGCAAGTGAACTGAACTGAGAACTGCTGCACTTCTCTTCTTGTTTGAAAGTGTCAGTGGGTTTGATGGTTGTATAACTTTTTAATTTGTGGGACTGTGTGCTTTTCTTCTTGTTTTCCTGAATGTGTGTTTTAATTCCTGATATTTCTTTGTCATCACAATGGAAGAAAATACACAGATAAAGACTCGTGGGGTGAAAATGAAGTCATTCCATTCCAGTGAAGTAATGGGTTTGGCCAGTTGCTGGGAGGCTTGCATCTCCCGCATGTCCTGGTGAATCCTGTGCATTAGTGCCCCTTAGGGGTCTCCCCCCTTTGGCTTGTCTGTTCCTGTCCTGGCTGCACCTGTGCCTGCTTTGGAGGGATCCTGCACCTCACACATCCATCCATCCATCTATCCAAAATGCTCATATTTCCCACCATATCAGTGCTTTAGAAGATTAACTAAAATGGTAAGCATATGAGCCACAGCACAAACGTATAATGCTCGCATAAGCACTGTTTATTAATACCTATCTAATGTTAAACCTACTTTTGAGCTACCAAGTATACACCCTCAGAAAAAAAGGGTTTAAAAATTGTTCCTTTGCTTGTCACTGGAGCTGTGCCCTCAAGGGTCTGCCTGTTCTACCCTTAGCTGTAGGTAATTGGACCTTTTAAGGTACAGAAATGAAATCCCCTGTAAGGAACATTTCTGTACAATTGATTGTACGTTAATGCTGTTTGTACCTCTGAGATGTTCCTCAGAGTCCATTTCTGTACAATTACAAGGGTACAGCTCCAGCAACAAGCAAAGGTACAAACTTTTACTGTTTTTTTCTGAGAGTTTATATACCAAAGTGTTTATTTCAATTCCACTATAGCAGCAAATTGTAATCGAGGAGAGTTCGTCTGATTTGATGATGTTCAAATAAAACTGCCATATTTGCTTTTGAACAATATTAACTATCAGCAGTTAGTGTTTCTATTTCACGCATAACCCCAAAATTAATCACCCATCACCAGTTCAAATAAAAGTACCCAATGAAGCCTGTGAGGTTTTAAAACCTTATTTTCTTATCTCATATCTTATAAGGAATTATTCAAATCATCCTGGACTGTATAGTTCCCAATATTCTGGAGTCACTTCTCAGCATTAATAAATGCATAGAGACCGTCATAAGGTATTTCACACTCAAATGGGAAAAAAATAATGATTACATTTTTAAGCTACGTATTCTCATACTTAGAAAACTATCTAGAGGATTATCTGCTAAAGCGCATCAAACAATGATGGAAAATTCTACTTTTATAAACTAGTTCAATCTCTTTTGGACAATTAAGTGCGTTAATAAATGTTGTCATTTTGGACTTCCTCTGCCAGGCCCTGAAGGAGGGACTCCCCCTTTGGGTTTGGTTCCTCCCAAGGTTTCTTCCTTCTAGGGAGTTTTTCCTTAAAGGGACAATGTAAAGTACTTTAAAACAATGTAATATTGTTGTTACATATAAAAAATATTGAAATTGAGATTAATTACTGTGCAATACTTTGTATAACAAACAATTAAAATGCAGATGTAAAATGCTTTCCTACTTACTTCTGCACCTACTTCCTGTTATATGTGTATTGAAGAACAGAATTCATTCAGAAGTTCTGATACATTCTTATTAAAAGTATAACAGCAACACTTTTACCAACTGGTGAATTTTCCTACCGCTGGATGATTGTTTTTCTATCCCTGCTGAAAAGAAACTGCTTACTGGGCTTAACTAAAGGTTCTGTAAACAAGAAACAGCAAATATCATTGGATAATGGTAATCAGGCACCACTGCAAACAGATAAATTTATTTAAGAGCTTACTGATACAGGCAGTCTACGAGAATCTCACTCAGTGGTTCCAAAGCGACACGGGCTCCCTGCTGTACTGTAACATCAAGACAAACCTCCTGCACATCGGGATAATCTGGATGCAAGGTGGCACTGACCCAAGGAGACTTTGGGTGGCGCCACAATCAAGTTCTGTCGAAGTCGGCCAAGGCATCGTAGAGATGCAGGTTAGCAGTAAATAGCAACTCCGAAACAGCAAAGCCCACCTACAGAATGTTCATCAAGGCGATGCGGCACCAGACAAGCGCGAGAGAACCGATGAGCAGCAACCAGGTGAAGAGTGGCAGATGCAAGTGGATCTCAGAAGGCAGTTGATCTTCCTGAGAGAGACAGTAGTGAGTACTCTCCAACCAGGCATCATAATGTGGTCTGCAGGAGATATAAGGGTCCTCATCATACAACTAACCATCACATGGGAAGAAGGCATGACTGCAGCCAAAGGGAGGAAACACCTGAACTACACCAAGCTGGCAGCAAAGTATCAAGTGTCTACCCCGTAGCAGTGGGGTGCTGGGCTTTTATCAGTTAAGCAGCAGCCTCAGCTTCTCCATGGTGTTGGCATGATGGGGTCAAACCCATGGAGAGCAGTGAAAGAGCTAGGAGAGAAGAAGAGGCAGAGAAGGTCAGTTACTGGCTGTAGTTTCGGAGGAGTGATAGTGTTTGGGGAATAACACCATTGTGAGGGCAGCTATGGGGGTAGCGGGGGGGGGGGGGGGGGGGGCCGAAACAAAGGGGGGAAAGCGCCGGGAAGGGGGGAGGGGGGGGGGGGGGGGGGGGGGACGGAGGGTGTGTTGGGTTTTGTATAGATTTAAAAACATA
>JAODLD010000002.1:8369034-8385703 GCA_026781065.1 Mormyrops boulengeri
CCCCCCCCCCCCCCCCCCCCCGCCGCCCGCCGCCCCCCCCCCCCCCCCCCCCCCCCCCCCCCCCCCCGCCACCACGGGGGGAGACATCCCCAATGTGCCTCTGCCTCCCCACTGGGAGATACACTGGAATAGGGGGCGAAACATCTGAGAACAGCAGTCCCCAGCTGACCACCCTGCAGCTAACCCGATGGCGCCGGGGGAGGTACAGCGGGCAGAAATGTCCAAACAGGAAGCGACGTCTTACCTGTATAATAGACTACCGGCATTACTGCTGAACAGGTGGAAGACTGTATATCTTCTTAAGTTCTGTGTAAATTTTATGGGTATAAATTGCTCATTACATACTTTTCTAAATAAGTTGCAGTAGAAGCACAGTTTATGTCCAAAGCATGCCGTCGCATTTTATCATAAAATCTTTCCATAATCACTTTCTGTGTGCTGTGGGTAAATGCAGTTGCCTGTACAGCAATTAATACATTTGTTTACAGTCAAGCGCCACATAATGACATTTCAGTCAACAGTAGACTGCATTTACAACGGTGGTGTCATAAGCTTATAACGAAGTCGAAAAATTCCTAACACCCAGTCAAATCATATCCATCGTGACATCGTAGAGCAACGCGTTCTCGTGTTTGTGGTGATGCTGGTGTAAACCATCCTACTACGTTGCCAGTCGTATAAAAGAATAGCACATATAATTATGTACAGTAGATACTCGATAATGATAATAATCAACTGTTACTGATTTACGTATTTACTATACTGTACTTCTTATCGTTATTTAGGCTTCGCCATAGGCCATGCACATATACCATGTGTGTAGCAGGCTGGTCCATCTATGTAAATCACCTAAAGACACAATTCTCAGATGGTGTCCCCGTTGCTTAGCGATGCATGACCGTATTAGGAATCCATTCTCAATTTTAAACACAAGCGTTAGTTATTTATTGGAAAACTTTATACATTTTTGAGAGCCTCTGTACCATCATTTGCCAGTAAATCTGGTGAACAGTGAATTTTGTTTTTGAAAAAACACTGTACGCAGGGAAGTTCACTTTGTATTTTCCTTACACGCACTAGTAAAATTTACAAGACCTTATAAGGCGGATAAAATCCACATTTCTCTATAATTTATCCTAAAAGACTGAAAAAAAACCTGCAAAAGTGTCAGAAGAATTGAAGACTTCAGACAACATGACTCCTAGAAACACAATCAGAAGAAATTTGTCTTCTGCTGGTATTGTGACTAGGAGATGTTAAAAAGCCACTGGTATCTGAGGGGAAACAAACATATAGGATAGAACGATGCTGACTAGTTTTAGCTGAGCTGTGTGTGAGTTGAATACATCGCAGCCAGAGTTACTGTAGGCATGAAGGGAGATATATTCTGGTGTCTGGAGCCTTTTCAGCTGTTGGTACTTGTTACCCGCTATAGGCAGCCTACTGCAAGCATTTGTGTTTTCTCTTTTTCCTGCATCCCACTACACTTTCTCTCATACAGGTGGGCCGTGCCAATTGGCCAGTGAGCCATCATACCTCCGGACGACTTCAGGGCCCCGCCTCTGTTAACGCTGCCTGCCCCCGTTGGAGTACGGCACAACAAATTTAAAGACACCCGGATCCAAAATGACAGGGGTAAAGAGACAGGAAAGAGAGAGATTGCGTCCTGCAATGCTGAGGGGACTTTTGCGCATTGACTTAGGAACAAATCATTTTGCTGAGGCGGCAGCTTTGGTCAGGCTATTCTGTTTCGGTTATCTCTGTATGTAGTTTGTAGATAGCATATTACTTTGAAATACATACCTTTTGTGAATAGTACCTGTCTGTACCTGTTGTTTTATTTCTATTTTTTATTTTTCTCCCATTCCACCAACACACATATACAAGTAGTGTCTCTTTATATGTTACCTACTGTTTCCCTTAGACACCGGTTCTAAAAGGGGTTGTAACAGTACATGTGAGTTGGTTCACTGTGTAAAGTCGATTAATGCTGCTGTCTATAGGGGAATATTGCAGTAAGGCTTGCATCCCGGTAGAGAAGCTGTTTCGAGAGATGGAACGGGAAAATCAGAAGGTATTTTTCAACAAGACAATGCGTCTGCCCGCACTAGGAAGACCAGCAACTCCATCGGGATCATGTTTTGGCCTGATCAGAGTCCAGATTTAAGAATATTTTACCTCACAAAAGATACAAACTAGCTGGAAAGTGAATTTTCCACTACTGATCAATGGTTTGAAGTCATCAAAACTGTTAGGAACAGTATTGATTCTGCTTTCTGTAAAAAGGCATCAGCAAGCTTACCTATAAGGATTCAATGTTTGAGGGAATCTAAGGAAAGCTCTTCCAATACCAAATTATTTTATCCATTTGTTTTTTTGTTTTTTTTTCAAATTTCCTAACCACTGACTTGTCGTTAAACTACATAAACTGCATTTCTTACAATTTATGCCTTGGCCCTTTTTGCCCGAGAGTGTACATAATTACTGTACATGCATAATAAATACAATACATAAATGCTTTCAAAGTATAAATAAATAGCTGGATAGAATATTCCAGTATCCAAACAAAACTCAGTTACGTAAAATATCATTGACTGCACATGTCCATGCTGCCTCTCATTGTTTTACCAATAAAATTACAGTATATGTAGAAAAATGAACATGTGAACTATTGCACATTTTCATCAACTGATATTACTGTACTGTACCGGAATTGTGAAAGGTAGACTGCCAAAAAAATGTTTTCGTGGGAATTAATTATTTGTGGATACTTAAAGGAACTACCAGTGGTAAAACATCAGACCTAGTGATGTAAATACATACAAACTGTTTCATTTGCAGAGAATCGCATGGAACCACATGTATAACAATGTTTTCTTAATGCAGGATAGTAATCATGGTCGTGCCACTTACGGTGCATTTGTCTTTCTCACTTAGCATTGTTTTTATGTTGTTTTAATGTTTGTCATGTGGATCTTCCTGATGCTAGAGCAGTATTTCTCTCCCAGTGAGTCACTAGGTTCCAAGAATAACACGTCTGAAAAATACGTATGATGGATTTGTCTCAGCATTAAAGAACTCGGAATACAGTTCAGGACTAGGAATACAATCATTAAAAGATTTATTGAAGCTTATCAGTTGTACATCTTAATTAGAGCACACCTCCACTCAAGCATGTTCCTGTCAGGAAAACAGGCATGTTGCATTCTTCTTAGCAACAGTCTTGAAAAATCAAATGTCAAGTAAAGTTTACATCTTGGTCCTGTTTTTGACTCATATTTATTTTTAGTGCCTATACCTTTAAGTGTTTATACCTGAATAATATTTCAGTTTAATGTACAGAGGATTTTAAAGAAACTCTTAAAAAAACATTCTCACACCCAAAAGAGTTCCCATTTGTTCTCTGTAATCATGTAAGGTCTCTTAAATGGGCTATTTTGTCCTTCTGTTTGTGCATGATTAGCAGTGTCATAAATTATTGTTACTGCTCCAGTCAGCCAAACAAACAAACACACAAATAAATAACTTGGTTTTTATAAATAGGATGTAAACTGAACACAAATGGCATCATTAGCTGGCCTGCAACTGATAACTGCCTTTCTTTAATTTTTCAGCTGAGTAATTGAACTGACATTACAGACTGTATGATGTTTACAAACTGCCTTAATTTGGCTGTGTAAATTTTGATCCCATCTCACACATGACAAGTTTATTAATCAGTCTGCTTTGCATAATCTTTCAATTTGTGCAGGGAATCATGTAAGCATACAGACGCAGTATCACCCCTTGTTATATGTTGGAGAGACTAAAGGAAAATTTGATCAAAAATAATTGAACTTTGAATATAAAAGCATAGAAAACACTAGAAGGAATACAGAGTCTGCTAATGAAGAAATGAATAACCTTAGTGATTAAGAGGTTGGCGAATTGTACCCAATGGCATGTGCTAGTGTAAGCACCACTGCACGCACACATCATCACTGCAATGTCATACGAGAACACACAATGACTAATGTCTCCTTGTGATAGAGAAATAAGAGTTAGAAGCCCTTTGCATTTTCACTTTGATTGCAGTTGATTACATTTGCACATTAATGGCTTTTATAAACATCTTAAGCAGTTTTAAATTATGCATCTAGTGTAGTTTAATTAAAATTGCATTATATGCAAGTCTTTACTCATTGCACTTGATATGATTCATTAACAAACACTATCATCATATTTCCTCTGTGTATGATTTACACGGAAGCAAACCTAACAAAGCTTGTAATTTATTAAGTCACTTTTTTGCCTTTACTAACCTGAATCATTGTGCGATAAGAGACAAATTAAAATATACAGTGATCTGTCATCAGTGGAGTTCTGAAGACTGACATAGTTGTCCGTATATGAACGATATTTAGAAATATAAGAGTAATATTGCTTTCAACAGTGACTGTTATCTGTTTTTTCCATTTTAATTCAATGAAATGCTCAATAGGCCTCTGAGAATGAGTAAATCGATTGTTTAGTTTTGTTGAAGTGATGACAGAGGATATGTGTTTAAATATAAAACTTTTTATGCATGAAAATATATGTATTTTGTACTGTCTGAATGTCTTTGACCTCTTCACTGGGTTTGTTGCATGATGTTTGACTTTGTGAGTTCTTTATTTTCTATTTTTTATGTGATGCACTATTCTGCAATGGAACACTGAATCTTTACATAGATCTGGGACAAGAGCTGGACATGTAGGTATTTCTGTGACATCGAGTAAGCCAGTATAGGCTCCCATCCCTCTCTTTTCTGACTTATTTTTTTCTTGAACTTCCTGAACCCTATTTATAAGATTACCTGACCCCCAGAAATCTGTCTCTGGTCTGCCACCAGCATAACAAATGTCAGTATTTCACAGAGTCGCTGATTTACACATATTCTTTTAAAGGTTTTCTGTAAATTTTGTATATATTTTAGTGATCAGGTGTCATTGTGACACACCACAAAGAAATGTGTCCTTTGCATTTAACCCTTATGTGACATAGCAAGGGGCAGCTAATTCAGCACCCAGGGAGCAGTGCTTGAGGGTCATACCTTACTGGTGTTTTGCTGGTCAGGGATTTGAACCAGCAATGCTTTCAATTACAAGTCTGCTTCCCTAACCATTAAGCCGCCATAACGCAACATAGATGTTCATGTAAGTTTCTTCCACACGTTACATATTTTTGTACGGTGTTTTTAAGAATCATAGAGTGACATCCAACCATTTTCCAACCGGTTATCCTGGACAGGGTCATCCACCTACCCATCTACAGTATCATGCAACTGCTTATCCAGTACAGGCGCAAAGGCAGCCCCAAGTCCACTCCTGGCAGCACAGACCAGAAGTGAGGAAAACAACCCAGACAGAATGCTAGTCCATCTCAGAGCAACCTTTGGCAATTCAGAAATGCCAGTTCAGCTACCTGTGTGCCTCTAGACTGCAGGAGGAAACACAAACAAAGAGGAAACGTCTAAACTCAAATCAGGAATAGGCCCGTCATGGTAAGTACATTATGGACTTTTTTGCATTATCGACACAATATATGGACAAAACCTAAATAATTTTAATAATAATTATAATAATAATTAATTATAATAATATTCTCGAATGAATATAATAATAATTATAATAATAATAATTTTTTCTGACTTCAATACTGGAAAATTGTGTTCACATAACAATTAATGCCACCAACTTTTTAGCCAATCACACTGCTCACTCTGTCGCAGGCAGCTCAAGTTTGGCTTTTACTTTTCACGGGCGCATGAGCCCCATGCCGCACGCGCTGTAGTGTCACATCTTCTGGGATCCTGAATGTTCATACTTCCAGAGCCAACGTGGCAGGTGACCGCGTGATTTGACATCAGGACTGGGGTGGCGCTGTAGAGCAAAGCTGCTCTTAAGAGTCACATTTATGAAGTGTGGTCTGGATGTGAAGAGGAAAAAAGAAACCTCAAGTGAAATATATAATAAATAAAGATATATTTACATCTTTAAAATAAAAAGGAATGAAACCACAGCCAAAACTAAGCTAGATTTCAAATGAAAATTTTAGATATATACACACACACACACATATATAAATAAACTAAATAGAAAAATAAAAACAATAATAACACTGATGCGAAAACATAGACAGGTTATGACGTTGCAGTCCAAATGTATTTTATTTTAGTTTGTAGCCATCTGGGAGTCTTTAACCCTTTAGCAAGAAATCACAGATTTTCTCAATCAACCATTCTTCAAATCCACTCGCCATTTTTGTTATCATTTTGATCCTAGAGGGTACAGTATGAGAGGTATTCATATACAATCCCCAGTCAGACTACTTTCTGACTTCCTGCTACTATGATTGAGGTGTGTTTGTGTGGAGCCTCTGTAAAATGGGTTGACAATATATTGCATGTTAAGGAATTACTGATTCTCTATACTCCTGTGCCAAATGTTTAATATGTTAACAAAGCCCGAGAGTCCATTTTATCTGTTTTTGGTTGCATAATTTGATTATGTTTTACTTACTTAGAACATTTTTTCTTGACATTCCATTGCTCTTTGAAAGAGCGTATCTGCATTATTATGCTATTATATTATCATTATATCAGTAACATAAATGATCTTAAAATGACAATAATACCATTTATCACAATTACTTCTGGCACAATATATCATCCAACAAAAGTAGTGACAAGCCACCCACTGAGCCTGCACGCCACCCGAGACCTAGATGAAATCTTTTTGACCAAATTCTTTGATTACCAAATTTCTGTTAATTGCCTTTAATGTTGCTTCAACAGAAACTAGATGGATGGATGGATGGATGGATGGATGATGGAAAGGTTCTTAACATACTGAATGCTGTAACACTCTTCAAAGTGTCTTTTCTTACTCCTAGGTACAATGACCTCTTCAGGCAGCCCTGTTGTCAGTTCTAAGACCAGAGGTCTGCACTTCACACTTGAGCACCTTGGGGGGGCGGGGGCTGCTGCCCCATCCTTTGTCTCGTTTTTGCCTCTTGTTCTTCAGCTTGGAAATGTCACTCTGATACATGCTGAAAAGCCACAAGCAGGCACTGGTGTACAAAGAAGGGTGGATGCAGGAAGCACAAGGACACATGGGGAAAATATAAGAGACGCTGGTGTGTGAAGGAGACAAATGTTATGGTGTTTCAGAATGTGGGTGTGTACGAGCCATCGTCTTAAGGGGGGAACGAAGACAGAGACTGGAAGAGTGTGATAGATGAGAAGGATTCTGTCTAACTGGGATATACAGCACAGTCAGTCTAGATGTAGGAGTAACTAAGAATTTA
This sequence comes from Mormyrops boulengeri, assembly GCA_026781065.1. Taxonomy (NCBI): domain Eukaryota; kingdom Metazoa; phylum Chordata; class Actinopteri; order Osteoglossiformes; family Mormyridae; genus Mormyrops; species Mormyrops boulengeri. The sequence goes on from JAODLD010000002.1 coordinate 8,376,361, forward strand.
ATTATACTCCTGAGTCAAGATTTATGTCTGCATATGACCTGCAATCATTTTTATCCTCACTATTGGCCTTTATGTGATTCTGTCTAAATCTGAGAAAAATGTTGATTGATTAATACTTTCCCTGGATGATACTGCATCAGAATTGAATTAATTCAGCCAAGACCATTGCATCTATCATTTGGTCTACTGAGTTTTGTGATGGATCCAATTTGCTGGTAAAATTCTTTAGAGAATATAAAAAAGTTTTTGGTGAAAGTGTGCAATCAAATAAATTATGCGCTGGATCGATTATTATATGATTACATACCGTTTTGGAAGCACCAGATAAGTAGGGGGTGCTACCTAATATAGAAATGAGGGTAGCTTTTCGAATAGTATCAGTCTGATCCCTCTCGACAAATATTACTCTTTTGTTTTCAGAATCACTGAACACAAGAGCTGTATCTGCAAACAGCAAGATTGATTGTATGTCTTCAACCCTTTCAGAGAAGCATGACATTCAGCTTCTGAATTGATATCCCCAGTTGCAATTCCATGGGGATAGTTGTGCCCCTAAACCATTGCACAGAGAAGACTTTACATTTTGTATTGGACATTCTGCAGTGGGTTTAAGACATGATATGCTCTATGTTTAGAACATCTTTTTTACAGGGACCTATGTTACTGCTTGCAGTGAAATGGTGTCAGCGTGTCAAAGGATTCCTGGTAACAGATAATAGATTGTCATGTGCAACAACATTGATGCCATAATCTATAAATATAGTACTCAGCCAGGTGTATGGAATACTGATGATTGTTCTAGAAAGTCAAAAATCTATGACAGCATGCAGTTGTTAATTAGCTTTGGTCACAAAAACAACATTTCGGTTATATCAAAAGACTGAAACAAATATTGATATGAATGAATTCTGTTTGTTAAAATTCAACAAAGTTTAATTTAATAGCATTTAATTTGAATTTCTTTTTTAATTTCAGTTTAATAAATTTTTTTTTCATCATACTCTATCTGCATGTATGGGGTCCCTAAATATGAAAAATTACCATCAAATTTCTATCTACATCAAACGCACATGACCAAGTCCAGAATAAGTGGATTAAAGACAGATGGATATAGTTCAAACAGCAAAATAGCCCCTAGGTAGTCCCTAATCTCAATATATGTCCAAAGACCTGCCCACATCACGTAAATCAGTAGTTTGGGAATATTTTGGTTTCCCAGTAAAATACACCAACTCTAGAGAGGGAACAGTTGATAAAACCAATACTGTCTCTCAATTCTGTTATACCAAACTGAAATGTGTTGCTTGAAACACAGCCAATGCGCTAACTCATTTGAGACGACAACATCTGAGTGTGTGTGTGTGTTACTGCGTGTACAGAAAACGCTTCTGGCGTCTAAGAACCCACTGGCAGGGAGTTCAGACTGGGCTAAAAAATATTACGGCTATAGGGTTTCTTTTGCTGCAAATATGCAACCATATTTGGTAGTAAAAAACATGGGATTTAGTTCATTATGACTTTTATGATTTTTGTCATTTTCGATGTATTTTACATATTTATTTTTACAGTGTGCAATGGGTGTAAATCATTGCGATTCGATTCTATTGCAATCATCGAGGGAATAATTCAATGCATATTAATTTTCTATCGCGATTCGATTTTGCCATTATTTTGATAAACGGTATTCAAACCTTTTTCAACTTCACATAAAAAAATTCAAAAATATGACCATGTAATTTTATTACACATTATTACACATGCAAGGAATTTATGCATGCAAAGTTATTGTTTATTTTTATTGTTATTATTAAACAAAAAGAACAAGCCATTGTAACTGGAAAAAACAAACATAAAGGAAGCCCTACCTTACTGGGGTTGGGGGCTGCAGGTGCAGATTAGCGGAAAGACATTACATCACTTTTTTTATTCTGTAGAAAACAAAAGATCGATCCAGCACATAGACCAGAATTAATACTGAATTATAAACATGCGGTTAGCCGGCACTTTGACACTTCTTATAAGTAGCGAATGAGTCGAAAAAATCCCTCATCCTACATTATCTTCTGGTGCTGCTGACTTTAATACTGAAAACTTTAATATTGGCTGGCAATATCAGCCAAGATAGACACATCGGACCTTTGCTTAACAAAAATCGGCCAATAATAATATATTGTAAGCTGAGTTCAAGTGTTACTTAAACTGATCTTTGCACTAATGTCGGACCACTAAACAGATCTAATCTGAGTGTTATTAAAATCAAATTCAAACTGCACTAGTCTGTTATATCTCTAATGTTACTAAAACTTGAAATCTGATCTGACTGTTTGTACTGGTATCCAATTATCAGCAGTCATACCACCAGTAGTTCAGACTCAGTAATCCATCTGAAGTTTGGGCCTGGCCAGTACTTGGTTAGGATACCGACTAGGAAAGCTGGGTTGCTGCTAGACGAGGAGTTGGTGTGGCCAAGAGGGGAGCCCATCACGACACTGGTTTGTGTGGATCAAAATGCCCCAGTGCAGGGACACTGTGTGGTAAAAATAGCGCCATCCTTTGGTTGAGACGTATACCCGAGGTCCTGACTCTGAGGTCATAAAAGATCAGCATATTTTGAAAGAGTAGGGGTGGTACCGTGATGTCTGGAGTTGAGTATCTTAATTTACTTGGAAAGATTTTTAGTTTGCATGCCTTGTTGCATTGTCATTAGACAATGAAATGTTAACATTCTGATGGTATATGTTTACTTTTTTATATTTAAGTGTTAGATTTTTTTTAATGGAGTAATCAAATTTTTCATTATGTTACTCAAAAAATTAGTTGTTAGATCAGTTGATTAATCTGTTGACTTTCCTTTGGCACTTTAGGCAAAGAATAAGCTGGTCCTGAGAAAATGACTGTGCAGTACTGCGTCGATCAAAAATGTTGTCAGTGGAGCTAATGTATTCTTTGAAATATTGAAGTCTATCAAAGTTAAACAGAACAAATTCTGTAGTGAGGAAAGTGACTTTGATAAGAGAAGATACGCCCTGAAGATGCATTAAACACCCTTCAGCCGAACTGTGTTGTAGAGATAAAGTAAAAATACATAATTTGTTTAAACTTGGTACATACAAATTCCAAAAAGATGAGTGAATGGCTTTGCGTAACTCAAATACTTGCAACAGTGTGGCGTTCATCGTCCGAAACAGAGTGAAATCAGCTGGCTAAGTCAGCACCCTTAGAAGCTGGCACCCTAAGAAGCTGCCTATGTCGCCTAGTGGGTTGACCAGCCCTGCCTAGGTAGTACTTGGTAGGATTTTCCTCAGCCTAAATCAGGCTTCCCCAATTCTGGTCATGGATAGCCAGAATTCAACACAGATCCCTGCACAAACACACCGATATCAATTAATCAGTTACCAGTGTGTATGACTAGGGAAATTTGCAGACTCTTTCCCTCCAGGACTGGAACTGGGGGACCCTGGCCTAAATTCACTGAGGCATGGGTTGAGAAATTTTGTGGAAATGTTCCTTGGGGAATTTTGTCATTGACATTTTATGCCGGAAATGAATATTTGGTAAATGGAAACAAAACTGCTAACTTATTACAGGTTTTCATTTTTAGAATTAATGTACCAACATATCATTATCCATCCATCCATCCTTTCTACGAGCAATTATCCAGTGGCAGCAGGAAGCTGTGCTGGGCAGGACAGGACACAAGATGGGATGCTGCAAAGGGGGAGGTCTGTGGCTCAGCGAGTTAGGGGGCTGTGCCTGTAATCGGAAGGTTGATGCTGGTTGAAATCCAAGGATTGGCAGAGTGATTGCGCTGTTGGGTTCTTGTGCAAGGCCCTTAACCCCCAATGGCTCCAAGGACTGTTTAACCCTGCTTTCACAAAAATGTGCATTGCTTTGGAAAAACATCTGCTAAATAAAATTATGTATATAATGTATACTCTGGATGGGTCTGTCACAACACACACACAGACACACACACTATGAGCAATTGCAAGATACCTGGGCTAAAGTATTTTTACAGGCAACAGTGAAGATACTAGAAAATCATTACTTTGGAAAAAAAGGAATGCTAATAATTTAATAACTTTAATAACGTTTTTACATTCACATTAATTTTGAAGTTCTTCTGCAGTGGCTCAGTTGGAGGTGTGTAGGAATTTATTATTAATCATGATATTTATTGACTGTCAGTCCTTGTGGTGAAAAAGAACAAATATTTTCTGCTCCTCAAGAGAACCATGGCCTTGTTCCATCATCACATTGAGAGCAACATATCTCTTTATTCTGCTGATGTTGCAGTGTCTTTCCTGCAAGGTGAGAAGGTAACTCACGCCATGCTTGGTCTGCGTTGGCTGACATTACTTACCATACTGTATATTGCAGGGTTGTTCGACACCGATTTCTGCGGACTGCAGTGTTTGTGAGATCATGTTCTAACAAATGCCCTCATTAGGCACTAATGAGCGGGTTTTCACAGCAGAAATGTGGTTCACATGCTATAAAAGGAAGCGAACACGGAGACATGAATGTACTAGATGACTCTAGTGATGTGATAAGTGCAGTCTGCTCTTGGTGTGGATCAATGCTCTGCTACCACAGACAGTTCAACCTCAGAAGCCAAAATTATTAAACCTGAGTGTTGAGGCTGAACATGAAAACAAATACAATAGTGCCACCGGTTCTTATAAATTGATAAATTGAGGGGTCCTGTTTAACAAACAGGGAGCAAGACAATCAGAATAAAAAAGGACATAAATTTATCAAAAATCAGTTCCTTCACTCCCAGCAGGTGACCTAGTGTCCTCTATTTAAGCACCGAAGCAGAAATTCAATCAAAACCCAATGAAAAAAAATACAAAGATCCTCAACCTGAGCCACCCTCCAGTGCCGTGGCTGCTCCATGTAATTGAATCACAGGCCACAGTTTAAACTCACCTCTCTGATCCCACTGGGGTTGTTATTAAATAAGCACTCAAAAACTTTAATGTAGGACAATACAAATAAAGGGAAGAGAAAATCCTATTGGCCTTGACAGGGAGGTAAAAGCAGGACTCTAGGGGATAGCTGAGCATTTCGAAAAGAAACACCCCAGGCGATCTTTTATTAAAGTGTGTAGTCTATCCATGTGATTAAACCCGATCATTGGACTCTATCAAATCAGCACTTCCTCCATGACCAAATGCGTAAGTTTCTGGTCCTATAAGGACCCAAAGCATCTCATTAAAGCAATTAGTCAAGTCTTTCCTTATAATGTAAAGCAAAGCTGTAGAGAGACAACAGAGGCGCACAAATATAGTCGCCTGTAAACTTCTGCAAACAGGCGCTACTGAATTCCCACAATTAGTAGTTTTTAATTCATATATGGCTCAATGAAGAAGTTGGCCATTCAGCTGTTACATTAGTAAGTGTTACAAAGACAAAATTCATACATCTGGAGCCATTTTTAAACACCTGGCTGACATAAAATGAGCACACCTGTATTTATCTAATCCTTAATGTAGGTGCAGGAATGTGTCTCTAGCATGTTATTAACTGCTGTTTCCAAAGTAACTGATGGAATGGTATTAAACGGACAATCTGGGTCCCAGTGAAACCAGTGCAATAACACATGACTTTGGTTCCTATAAAGAAAGTGCAAGAAACAGGAAATTTGGTGGTAGAATTGTAATCCTTGACTTTTCTTCCTTCTTCTCAGCACATATATGTTCAGACACAAAGTGACATCAAAACATCCAAATAGTTTGTGCAGTGATTTTGGACAGTGTCAGCCTCCAGCCTTTGGATAAGGATGATTTTTTTCTCCCACTTTTCATGCAGTGTCTCCAGCAGGAGACATTCGGAATTGGCACCTTCAGCACACCTCCTGGCCCAAATCTGTGCTGTTCTGTGACCACAGACGACGCACATCACCTCTATATCTGTTTTGCCATGAGGGACCTTGACAACAACCTCCCCCCCACATTCAGAAATAGGAAGGAGAGCTCACCTCTGCTTCCAGGGCACAGTTCATCCCCTGCTTTATTCTGTGAGCCTCTTGTGCATCTCTGATACAGTCCATCAGTCTTATTCTTCCTTGACACTTGCTGCTGGAGCTACCAAGGGCAATTCTCAGCTCTGAAATGCAACATGGACTATCCCCTCTTCAAAACACCACTCCCAAATGCTGGCCAGACTCCAGGCATATTTTATTGGGCTACGACAAACATACAAGCCAATATAAAACTGATAAAAGTATTTATTTTTAAGATCATCAAACAGCAAATAAATAAACGAACACAAAACACAACAAAGCAAAAGGCCTGGAAATATATAATTAATCCTTAATACAAGCATAGGTACACACCGCTGGGACATAAAACAATTAAGTATTAAATGATGTTTAAAATGTAATTGCAAAGTATAATTCACAATATGATTATCTTGCTTACTAATAATTAAATGACACATGTAATTGCTATGAGTTGGGCAGATCTTCATAAACTCAAACAATTGACAGTTGGAGTGAATTAGCACTGACATATACAGTCACTACCCTGCCGTGGATTGACGCCCCATCCTGGATTTTCCCCCGCCTTGCACCCATAGCCTCTGGGATCGGCTCCGGACCCCCCACAACCCTGAATAGGATAAGTGGTTACAGAAAATGGATGGATGAATGGATATACAACCACCTGTCAAGGTATATGCATGTTTGCAAGTGTATACTGTAAATGTATATATTGTTCCGTACTCGCTTGTCCTGTGTAAGGTTGTGAAGATCTGAAGCCTATCTTGGAAATAAAGGGTGCAAAGCAGGGGATAACCCAGGATGGGGTGCCAACCTATCGTAGTGTGTGTGTGTGTATGTGTGTGTGTCTGTGTGTCTGTGTGTGTGTGTGTGAATATATGTTCATGAATTCTTAGAGAATGAGCACATATTTTATTTTTCCTTTTTATAGCCTTAAAACATAGTTATTTGGCATGTGTATGCTTAAAGAATATGCTAAATTATGAATCTTTATAATATTAATAATGATACTTCAATATTATTAATATTGAATTATGACTATGTAACATTAAATGGAGTAAGACAAACTGTATAATAGATGTGTTTTTGGAATTTTGTCTATTATGCCGGTAACTGAGGATGTAGTAAGTAGCTCTTAAAAAGCATGAATATATGTATCAGCAGTGACTGCTGACTGTGGTACGTTGTCCTGAAACTTATGTATGACCATGGTGCTTAAATAAATCTGCCAGCATGACCATGTATCTTAAGACGCTGATTATTTCATTGCAGCAGCCCCAGCTGCTGGCCTTTGAGTCCAGATTAAGCATTTTTCAGTTTGATGGCAAAAGTAAATTTCCTGTGGTGTCATAATTTAATAATTTGATACCTCCACCGGAGGCTTAGTGACATACACTACCAGTCAAAAGTTTTTGCACACACTGAGATTTTCTATACTTGCATGTCACTCACTTAACATTTACTAAAAATACACTCAATTTTCACAACACAGGGGAAGCACGAACCAGGGAAGCAGGAGAAGGAGCCAAAGGATCGGGGAACGAGGGATTTATTGGGCGAACAGTACAGAACACGAGGCAATACGAAGGACAGACGTCAATGACCAGACCGGGGAAACATACTCTAACCCGGACTTAAATACACCAGACTAATTAACAACAACGAGAAACAGCTGGTAACACGGGGATTCCACACGAGGTAGATGAGGGGGCGTGGCACACGGGAGGATCAGACGACCGAGGCATGGCATCAGTATTCTTTGCTAACAAATAAATTTATAGTACGTTCGCTATTTGAGTACCTTTATTAGCAAGATAATGTCATATCTTTGATTCATCAAAGTAACCTCCTCTAGCAGTTATAACAGCAAAAAAAATAAAAAATTTGAGACATTCTTTATACAAGAGACATTAAATACTCCTTGATTTCATTAGAAGAAACAGTTTACTTTTGAGTTTAAACTTAAAGGATAGCCTCGTATGTGACTATGCCATCACCACACAACTATAGGATGTCAGACATACACTATTACATACTCGTTCCATGTTATAAAGGAAATAGAGAATAAACAACTCCATAATTCTTTTATTTCTGGCTGTTACCTACCATGTGGCGCTAATGCAACTCTCTTTGTGGGATTCATTTGTCTGACATAATTCTCATCCACACCCAGATCAACACTGCAAATCTTCAATCCAGTATCCGTAAGGACTGCATGTTACTCCGTTAACTACCTGCTCTGGCAAAAAACAGCTTGGAGGAGATCTTCCATGTAAGAACTCAGCAAGTCATAATCAGTGAGGAAGGTCAATCATTGTTACTCCTATCACCTCGTACACCTCATGAATCATATGCTTGTCATTAGCTAATATGAGCAGCATGTTGTCTCTGGGAAGGTCATCGGGAAGGAGTAAGGCTACAGGGATGCCACCAGGTTGCTGCTCGAGAAGAGGTTTAACATCGTCAGCTGTGACCATGAATACTCATGCACGGAGGACCGTGGATGCGGTAGTGATATTAAGTGTTGTTTGCTCATTGAATCATTTCGCTCTGATTAATACTGGAACCGCTGGTGTGTTTTTGACCTCCTTTAACTGCCAGCAGCAACGTTCTTCAGCGTATCACACTGTTTGTTTTCACTAAAGGGTCATCGCGTTAGCACACCGTTCACCCAGCAAGAAAACAACGGGACAGTCAGTAATCCTCACAGCAGCAGAGTTGTCACCCCAAAAAGCCTTAAAACCCAGATGTTTTGATTCAAGCATTGTTTTCAATAGATTAATCTTTTGAAATTAATCTTAATCTCAAACCAGTAATAAAATAAAAGTCTCGCTTTAACGTAAATACCGAAAGAACTGATCACATTATTCAGCATTACAGTTGTGTATAGGCGAGCTTGTTATTTTGAAAAGATATAAAAAGTGTTACACCTGGGGCGATGGTTGTTAAAAAGCGAAATCTTTGGCAAACATGAAATCACGAATAAATCGCATCTATTTATTCAACATTGTATAAAACGCATACTGCTTTGGAAAACTTTTCATCTTTACCATTTTCCGGCAGAGCAGTAACCCTATAAGAAACATTACGGCTTTTTGATTGAGGATGTTATATTCACTGCTGTTATTAGCACTATTAGCACTGCCTATAGTCTCCCCTACTTTGAGTAATGGCATTTTTTTTTCTCCCTACCCCTCCTGGGGTATGCTGCCTGGAGACCCCAAATTTATCAAGATATCCTGCACACCCTGCTACATGCGACGTCTCCACTACGCATGACGTCCTTCTGTCCAGCTCGCTCTTCTGCCTGTGTCGTCCTCCATGTATGCCCGGCTGCCT
>JAODLD010000002.1:8391848-8417261 GCA_026781065.1 Mormyrops boulengeri
ATTCTTTATAATTACTCTCATATATATTCCTTTGATGAAAGGTACATTGCAAAACATCCAGCGCATGTTTATGTCTGTGTTTCTTTATTCTCTAATAGGCTGTTGTGTTGGTTATTCTGTATAGTAAATAATATCTGTCCATTTTCACATGCCTTTGTGCGCTTGTGTGACCTACATGGATATAAAAACATAGAAGGCAGTTTGAGACAAAGGCATACAGATGACACGATGCATATTTACTTGCATTTCCGGACTTTCTGAGAATACATATGGTTTTAGCACTGGTCCGCCGCCACAAACGCTTCAGTGCGTGAACCAATAAAACGAAAACGGTTTGATGGATCTTTTTCAAACTTTGCACAGGCATTGTAAGGGTGAGGAACTAAAACTGCTGAAATTTTGAGATAGATAACCAATAGATAAGATAGATAACTGAAGCGGCACCACATAGTGAAAAAGAATGGCAGTTTTGACACTTGATCCAGTTAAGATAATACTTCAAAAAAACATTTTTGATGGATCCTTTTCAAACTTTGCAGAGGCGTTGTATGGGTGCTGAACTGGAACTGCTTAAATTTTGAAATAGATCAGCCCAAAACTGAAACAACCCCACTTAATGGCAGCAAGGGGAAGAATGGAAGCAGATGACATTTGACCTTATGAATGTGATGTCAAAAAGTCTTTGATGGATCTTATTATTGCATCATAAAAACATTAAACAGATGAAGATCTACACCTGTTTTCATTTTCAGACAAAGCGGCAAAGAAATGAAGCAGTCGCTCTGTGCAGAAGCAAAGGAAAGGGAAATCCAGCTGCAAAAGACACTTAGTCTTATGAACTCAGTAACTCTAAAAACGTTATACAGATCTTTTTCAAACTTTCCAGGCACACTGCAGGGGTGGCACACTGGAAGTGATCAAATTTTGAGACAAATCACTCTAAAACTGAAGCAGCATAAGGGAATAAGGGTTTCACACATTTACTCCTGTTAGCGTAATAACGTGGAAGTTTTTCACCCTTTGCAAACATGTTGTTGCAAACATGTTGTATGGTTGAACCTGATGAAAAAATCACACCAAGATTGAAGCAATTGCAGTTAATCATAGCAAGGAGAAGGATGAGATGATTAGAGGCTTATCCTTGTGAACAGAATCCATCTATTGGTCATTATTTGCTCTGTTTACCCTTTTTGATCATTGATGGATCTTATTACCAGTTCACAAAAACATTATATGGATGAAGATTATATGGATACTCCTAAAAGTAATCATTGATCGAGTCCAAAATTGTAACTGGGAGGACGGAGTGTCATACCTGCCTCTGCATAATAAATCAGGAAACTCAGCCTGCTCTGGGTTGAGAGCATAGAGCTACCTTATGTAAACAGAGCAGTGAGCAGTGCTATTGGAGCAGTGGTCTAAGTAGCAGTCTTGGTAGTTGGAGTTTTGATGTGTTTTGGTTTGTAGGGCTTGTCTGGGTAGGTCTGTCTTCTCCGTGCCTGTCAGTGGCCAGCAGATATTGCCTATCGTTTTGGGGTGACTTGGGGTTCATGGTCCTTGACTGGCATTTGGCTTCTAGTTAGCCAGTTTCAATGTTGGATTCCTGGTGGCCAACATTCCACAGCTGATGTGCTGTGCTGCTGGAATCCTGTCTCTGGGGGTTTTGTCTTGGGTTTTGAGTTCTTCTGCTTTTAGATTCCGAGTTTGGGTTGTCCAGTCCTCTGCAGGTGACTCAGCCTTCTGTACGCATCCTGGGGCTGTCCATCTAGTCAGCGGCCCAAGTCCACCTGGCTCCCCATTTTCCAGCAGTGCTGGGGCTGTTAGTCTCAGAGGCCAGGAGGCAGAAGACCTGGCATGTTGGATGTGCACCCTGGGGTGAGGTGTTCTGTCATGGATCTGGTGTTATGAAGGCCAATAAGTGATTTTTAACCTGAGTGCTAAGTCCCAAGTCGTGACACAGTGGGCAGCAAAACTGGAAGCGGCAGAGGACAGCTGAGAGCAAAAACAGAGCCTGTGTATAAGATGCTTTGTGTGTGTGTCCTGCAATGGATTGGCGCCCCATCCTGGGTTGTTTCCTGCCTTGTGCCCATAGGCTCCAGACCCCCCCACAACCCTGGATAGGACAAGCGGTTACAGAAAATGGATGGAAGGTCAGGTGGCACACAATGTTTGATATTCTATATCTTTACATCTGTGGGGTCTTTTAATTAGAACTCAGTGCTTAAGCTTTCACTAATACGTAAATGTTGTAATATTTACAATTAGGACCATATTTTTTAAAGTGAGAAAGTCAAATTTCAAAAATTGTCCCAGTTTACCAATATCCACCCTACCATTATTGTATCTTGCCGTTCTTACTTTTATGTCACAGAAAATTTGGTTATCTTGCAAAAGAGAAGTCAGTGGAATATAAGTATTTAAACACACAAAAAACATAAATAATATAAAAGAAAAAATTGAACATGGACATTAAGGAATACAAGTAACTGGCGAATTGTCATATAAGTGGAATGTGCAGTAAATGAATGAGCGTACTTTCAGACCTACATTTCAAGAAATCACAGCATTCAGGTAAAAACACAATTATTAACTTTTACATTTCCAGGTGATCCATCCAGTCATTTTAGAAATTGCACTTCACTTGTGGGACAAGTACGGCTTAGATGGCTGGACCAAAGGACAGGGCTGCCCAGGGAATACAATGCCGGCATTTCTGACAGCACAAAATCTAGGCAAGCAGTTCAAATTTCAGTGATGAATGTAAAAACTTTTACATTTCTCTTCTGCTGTTTATTGACTGATAGATGACAGCGAGAATCAAGGTCAGCCGCTGGTCCATGACCATAACCAGTACAGCTCACGCAACTTTATTTTTTCACCTTTCCTTTTCTGACAAACCACAAACATGTTATTTTGTAGCTTGTTTCTTTAACCTTTTTATGTGCTTGCAAATGGTCAGATCAAGTAATTTGTGTTGTAGTTCAGACAATGTACTTATTTAAGAGTTAAACAGCTACCAGTTTCTATGAAGTCTGTTCTAATGTGTAAATATGCAGAACCTCACAGTATACTGTCTTGTCTGTAATAATGCTTAATGAGGCATGACATGGACACATATTCAAATTAGCAGTCTAATGGAAACTATGATCTTTTACTCTCTGAGGTAAAATCATGATGATCTCTACTTGGATTTGAATGTGCCTTTTTTTCTAGTCCTAAGGCAAAAGCATCATATTTCATCTTAATACAATGGCCCAATGGAATCTGTAAATTATAAACTGCATTTGCATGCAATATATTTAAATACTAATTCAAAATCCTGTGTGCTGCAATTGGTTAATAACTGATTTGTCTAGAACTGCAGGATCAGAAGTCGCGAACCTCTACACAAAAATGCATAAAAATGTCAAATGCTTATGCGTCTTAAGCCTGAAGATTTATTAATGTATATTAGTGCCTTAGTGGTTAATGAATTCCATTTTTATGCATTATGTAGAGGCTTGTGGAAGTAGAAAAAAATGGCAACACTTTACTCGAGGCACAGAGGTAATTACGAATCCTTAGTAAGTTAGTAGTAACTCACTTACTACTCAAGCAAATCATGAACAAATATAGCTTTTGGTCAATTAATACATTAAGTAAGAGTTAGTTTATGATTATTTGCGCTCCCTCAAGTGTTACCAAAAAAAAAAACAAAACAAAAAAATAGACGGCTAATGTCTAATAAACAGATAAATAAACAGAAAGTTGAAGTGTCAAACCTATGTTAGCAAATTTAATTAAATTACTTTGAATGAGGTGCAGTTTGCCCAGTTTCTTAATTCTATTTCTGATTTTTATCTTAAGATTTTACTGCGTGATATAAAGTCAACTGTAATATACTGATTGATTTTGACACATTTAACCACAATTACATATCTTATCTCTTCTTATCCTGTTCCACCTTATGTTTTTTTAACTTATTTTGACTTTCTCATTATACCAAGTGCAAACAGATCATAAACTGATACAGAAGCTTGAAATTCCAGATCATATTTTTAACTTAATCAGCAAAAATTCTAATCATATTTAATAACAGAAACATTAGTGTAACATTATCGCATTTAACAAGTCTGAACTAGTAATATATCAAATAAGCATTTCTGGCTTTAGGGCCTTAAAATACATCCTTTGTTGGAGATGAAAATCCTGAGTATATGATGAAACACTCTGTATCTATATGTGTGACACCTTCGGCCGGTCAGCACTCCTTGCATTCATTCCCTGCCATACCATCCCCTACCTCATCAGAATATCGAACGCACCTGTATTCCCAATTATCAGATGTGTATTTAAGAACTCTTTGTGAGGTACTGAGCTTCTTCTCTGTGGAATTGCATACAAAGCAGTTTTGTTTTACTATTGAATTTATGGTTTTCTGATTCCTGCTTGTTTTCTGCCCGTTCCCAGAAGAGCACTGTAAGATATTAGTTTTGTCGACAGTAGTTTTTCATGAAGGGGATTCATCAGGGCCTCCCATGCTCTGGGTCTTTTTACACTGATTTGTGGGCCATTTTCAGACATGAATGATCAGCAGGGTCATAGAGCAGCTGTAGAACTCTTGCCTCATTATAAAATGTCCTGTGATTATTAAGTCAAATGCCCCAAAAAACAGTGAAGCAAAATCTGCCTTAAATGTGTTCATTTTATGGTGCAAGATGGTATGAACTGTTGACATACGGAAGGTGAACCTATGCACAAAAACACCACCATTATTTTATTAAACTGGGCCAAGACTGCAAGCTATGCAATGCAGTTTTCCATCAGGGCAAAGGTTCAAATCTAGATGTTCTCGTACCACTGTCAGGGTCTTAAATTTTTTTTTGTATTGTACAAAGTTATACAATACAGGCAAACAATAGGAGCAGAAATCCAGAAAAGTAGGAAAGTTTCCAGTTCTTTTCAATATCTCAAAGTTCACTCTAAAAGTAAAGTAAAGACTACTGATATAAGCGCACTCAACAACAAGCGTGCTTTATGTCATTACTTACCATTTTTTTGGCAGCAGTGCTAACCTATATTTGTTACTCCATGGTAATTCTGTAAACCATTGTGAACTACTGTAGGAACTACTGAAGAAACAAGTAATGAATAACACAAGTGAAATACTGATCTCATGTTCATCATTATTGAATCATGACGCATCTTATCTCAAGTATTAACTATAGTTGTTCATGATTTGTTCATGATTTGTTCATGATTTGTTAATGATTTGCATTTCAGTTGTAACCGGGTTATTACTAAATATTTATAATCAGTCAAGTAAAGTGTTACCATTTTTTGTAATTGCCTAAAAACGCAGCTGGTACTGAATATAGAACAAAACAGTAAGGTAAATGTTTGTAGCTGAACTGGTAGACATAACAAAGGAAAATGCTTCAATTTATCAGTCAGTTGTGCACAAATTCAGTCTGTGCTGCTTTGTTCTTTGCATAAGGTCAATTGCCGTAGTTAACTGTGAGGATATCTAAATATTTGCCCGCCTACATTCAAATAATGGAGGGTCACACTGACAGCCAGTGGGATAGACACCTTCTGGGTCATAGGAAACACCTGAAGGGGGTCCTCCCTGCTCTGGCAGGTTAAGAAGGGTCACCCCAGGTTCTCCCATAAGCTCCCCCAGCTGAGAAGAAAATGGCAACAATCATGTGACCTCCCACTGCTGTCTGGGGAATGCTGGGAAAGGTCAGCTTGCCGTTTCTGCAATCTGTAAGAAAGTAACTGATGCGGATGACAGCAGCCAGCAAGTCGCCCCTGAATCCCTGGCAGTCATGAATAACTGGCAGTACTGAATTCATGCCAAACCTCTTCTTTATTTTCTCTTCCAGCACATCAGGGTACTTGATCCAAATCTGCGCAATTCAAGTCCCGTGTTGCCTTGGCCTGCATTTTATTTCTCTGACATTGCATTTCTAATAATGCTTTACTTAAACAACAGAACATTATGGCTAATCTGTATTTTCCAAGGTCAGTAGAACCAAGTCTTTTTGCTAATCCCAACAATCATTATTGATTGCAATCAAGAAAGAGGTTAGAAGCCCATTGTGGTGGCTGCATCAGCCCCTAACTAATTACACTGCTTGCCCATTGCTGAAACTGTCTGCTTAATCAATACAAGATTGTCTAGGCAATCACAGCCATTTCATCTATCAGGCCTTGTTTCTAAAATGGTTTTCTTAAACTCTAAGAATAGCTATATTACCATCCATCTATCTTCCATAACCACATTTTTTTTATCACAGGGTCATGATGAACCAGAGCATTGTACAAGAAAGTGCAGGGCATGGTGCAGGGGACATCGTGGATGGGAAGCTAGTCTGTGAGAGGCATCTCTCTCACACACATAATCACAAATCTCCGCAAGCAAAATATCAGCAATGTGTATAAGGGTATAAAGCTATACTGTAGCCGTCCCAGGATAACAGTTTGGAAGATGGATGGATAGATGGATACTGGGATGAATGGATAAATGGTTCTGCTGACCAACTACTGTGTGTGTGTGTGTGTGTGTTTGTGTGTGTGTGTGTGTGTGTGTGTAGCTCTGCGCTCTCCATGTGGAGTTTGCATGTCCTCTTTGTGGGTCTCCCCAGGTTTTTCCAGGTCCTTCCAGTTAACTCCAGTAGTCCAGTTAGGCTACTTGGCATCTCTAAATGGCCCCCGGGACATGTGTGCATGTGCCCTGTGATTAATAGGAGTCCTGCCCAGCTTGTAGGCCAGCACTGTGCTTTAGGCTGTCTGGGACAGGCTCCAGGACTTCTTGACCCTGACCAGGGAAAGCAGTTATAAGATGGGTGGATAATGGTAATAATTTCAAAGGAGAGGTTGGCCAGGAAAATGATTTTTTGATATTAATAAGGCTGGATAAAATTAAAATGCTCTCCTGAACTCAATAAATGTACCGTAATTATTGTTGTCCTGTGTTTTGCATGGCCGTTATTTTGTTATTTCATTTTTTTTTGCACTTGCCAGTGTTTCATGTGATTATGAATATTTTTGTCCAGTTGTTGACTTTTGTTTGCAAAGGATGAGAATACTCAGTCATTCACTGCACATTTCATCACCCATTTTATTTTTAAAATGCAGAAACAGAGAGATGAAAAACATTGAGCTATACCAGTTGAAATGAATGAATGCGGGGCAACATGTCCAATAGGCATCAAGCGCAGGGTCTAATCTAAAAATAGATTATAGCGTATTACCACATAACCAGAAATTAGTATGATGACATTCCTTAGACACGCCAAGGCTGATGAGATCCCTTAGACAAAAGCTGCACTGGAAAAGTGTCAAGCTGAATGCAGCTGGCATCTGTTTGTGCAGATGTGTGTAGCCAAAAAACACAAACTCCCTTCTATAATTCCTCTGAGATGACGCTAGCCATGGATCCCGCTTGCTGTCACAGCTTATGGCTGATTGTGGGGTGCCATGTGCAATCAGATGATCAATAAGGAAGAAGGAAGTGAGATGCGAGGTGTCAGCTGGGTAATTTTGTTTACCTAGGAAGTTATGTATGGCATGCTGAGATGATTATGGGGTTATGATTGTTGCTGTCCACATAATCTTTGTGCTCAACCCACTGTCAGTTTCAATTACTGCCATCCATGTTTCCTCGTCCTCATGCAAACCGCACAGGGAACCTGGAAGCCTCATTTCAGCTAAAAGAAATTTACATGCATCCTTCCTTTTTGTCTGCTGAGCATAACATGGCAGGAAAAGACGCGTTGTTGCTTTTCCACCGCGTTTATGGAAGAAAAAAATGTACACACCCATCTTCATGTAAATGGATGTGGCTTTACAGTGGTGCTCTTCAAAACCTTTACGCGCGAATTGAGTATAACTGACTCTGTTTTTCTGTCATTGCTTTTCTTCATGTTTTGCACCAAAACACTTCCCTTTCAGTAATATTTCCACAATGTATATTTTAGCAAAGAATTTTCTTATAGTTTGGAAACAGAGGAGCCAGGGATACGGAGAGGTAGAGAGATAGAATGAAGGAGAGTTTAAGTGTCGTTCTAGTTTATGATCTGTATTATTACCTCTGTCTCTCTGACGTATTATGCTTTGTACCTCAATTTATTAATTTAATTTTATATTCCCATTTAAACCATTAAAACATATGACTGCAAGGTCATAACATGCCAGTTATTTTTATTGTTTCAATTTTATTAACATCAGTGCTGCAATTAGACACGTTGCTGATTTAACACATTTTCTATATGTGCACGTTTTATTTATAATTATTAATGAAATGTCTGAAGAGTAATCTGTCTTTTAGCACTTCATTAGCATTGCAGCCATGACTGTGGCAGCGCTCTCCCTGCATGGCTGCACTTTCCGACTTAGCCGCTTATCAGGCACGCATGCAGAACAGCGCGCCGTTTATGAGGTCGAGGAGGCCAAGCCGTCGGAAGCCTGAGTCGTAACTCCTGTAGCTGCAACGGCCAAACATAAGCACTGTACTGTAGTTATGCTTTTGTGATCTCAAGGAATATGAAAGGGTAGATGGGCAGCAGCATGTCCGAGCCGTGATTGTGATAAAATGGCCAGGGACGAAAGCTATGGTTATGTACAAAGGACGGACAGAGTGTTGATTATTTTGATGTGCTACTCCTTTGATGGAGTCTGACAACCTCGTAAAAAAACAACACCAGATATGATCATTTTCTCGGATTTTCTGAAATCCAAGGCTTGTTGCGTAAAATCTGACTTGTGATATCTCTCTGTAGTGCTTCTGGCAAATGCCACTTGATAGTTTTGATCTTTTGATGATGCAATAGTCAATTACATCGTTTTAATGATTTAAAAGAACCCATTCATAGTTTTATTTGTTTGTTTACAGCATTATCCAAACCAAAATGCCCTGGACCAATAACATATATGCACACTTCATTTTAGCAAGGGTTAGAATTGTATATAAAAAACCAAACTGACCTTCTGAACACTGTTTAAAATCTTAATATATTTGTATAGAAACACAGTAGTTTTGATGTGGATCTTATTTGCCGAATCTTTCCATTAAGGTTCTTTTATTAGCATTTTAACTTATATTCCGTAACATAAACAATACCCTCAGTGATCAGACTTCCTTTGTGCATTACTTATCAGTGTATTATGAAGAATTGTGTTGGATAGCTTAAGGAACGAGGTGACTGTTGTTCATGACAGTGTAAAGTGCGTGTAGCGGCACTGCGACCGGAACTCAACCGGCTGTGTGTTAGGGGCGTCTTAGCTTCTTTACTCCGACTCAGCATTGTCTTAAGCCTTTCCCCAAACGTAGCGCTAGAAGTCCCAACTAAATGAAAAGAGAAATTTCCATTTAGCCTACTATTATTATAAACGTAATTATACCAATTAAACATTCAAATTAAGCGATCATTAAGTTCCGCCTACATATAATCCTTTCATCTTAACTTATTGGCACATCTCTAAATTGAGAAATGCATTTAATTGAGGATTTAAGAAGCGGAGTTTTACATGTCTCGCAGGTCACGTGACAGAGGGATGCTCCCCGGAAGGCCATTAATCCGCAAAGCGAGGCGTTACCTGCTAAATGGTCTCGGGGAAAACGCAGCATAAAGCGGCTTAATTGTTTTAAAAGGATTGGTAGGGACGTGTCCCTACCAATGTTGTGGGAGTATCGTGTGTCTGTAGGAGAGTAAGGGATTTGAGGCTCATTTTGGTCAAAATATACATTGCACCCCCCCATCCCCCCCCGCCACCGGGGAATATTCGCCCGCCCCCTGCTCCAATGTCAAATCCATTCGATGCCACTGCCTGATACTGAGTGTTAACTGACAGCAACCTCTTTAAGGTGAGGTAAATTCACATCTGAATATTATTCTATCACGAAAGAACAAAAGCAGCAGCTTTCAAATCTGTGACATGGATTTGCATTTTGAATCAATTTTTCAGTTCCATCTTTTGAATTTTCTAAGATGTCCAGAAAACACCCCCCCCCCCCCCCCATCATCTACATAACTTGGGTCAGACTGAAACATCGTAAACATCCAAATAGATAACAAATAAAACACAAGGCATCAAAATTACGTAAGGCAGGTTTGACAGAATAGCCTTGAAATATATATATCTCCAAATGAAAACCTCACGCACACTCCTGTGTCTTCAGCAGGTGACGATTGTCAGAAAGGGTAAATATAAAGATAACTCAGAGGATATGCAGTGAGCTCCTTGAGAAAACAGAATTAATTAGAAACTGAATGAGGAATGAATGAATGAGGAATCTGAAAGGTAACACAGGAAAGTCAAAATTCCTGAGATGGCACCTATTAGTTATATAACTTACATCGACATATGGCGCACAAGATATACAGTTCATTATTAAAGACTGAACTATCGAATGCTAAAAGGGAATAACATAATGGAATGTAGTATTTTTCTTTTAAATTATTTTATAGTTGAAATCACATACTACTATAAGAATTGTAACGTGTTTTTTAATAACGGGAAATATTTGTAATAAATCACTATTTCATTTTATAAATAAGTGACATATAAGAAAATAAAAAAGTGTTATACTGCTACATGTTTATTTCTGTTTAAACTTAGTAAACATCTTAAATGTGCTATGCAAATTATGCATTGCATTAGTGTAGATAATTAGCATGTTACGGCTGACTTAGGCAGAGTTTTACATATTAAAATGTCTAAATCCATTCTTATGGGTAGCACTGAGAAAGCCATTACAGACGGAATCCTCTGCCCAATAAACTTTCCCTGCTAAGAAAGGAAATGGTATTTGCGGCAAAAATGGGTCACACTGCTTTTACAGGAAGTTTATTCCTTTGGGCTCTAGATTCATCACTTTAAGGTTCAGGTCACTTGCTTCCAGTCACACACACACACACACACACACACACACACACACACACACACAGACAATACCTGCAAGCCTTTGTTTTGTTTCTTCTTCCTAAATTACTGTAGGCAAACAGGTTAATCTCAAAATACACTTTATTAATGATCTGTGGAATGTATGCTAAAACTTTAAGCAGAAGTCCTCAGATGAGCTATTTAGATGGGAGGACTATTTCGGATTGGTGCTTTTTAAGCACTTTGCCCTGTACTTTCATTTTAATTAAAATTGGACGAGGGTTTGGAAGATAAGGGTTGTGTGGTGGTGTACTGTTGCCTCACAATTCTGAGATCAGGGTTTGAATCTCCACCATGGCTCCATGTGTGTGGAGTCTGGATGTTCTCGCCATGTCATCATGGGGTTTCCTCCGGTTTCCCCCCACAGTCCAAAAACATACTGGGGTTAACTGGGGTTACCAAATTGCCTGTAGGTGTGAATGGTTTGATTGTGCGCTGTGATGGGATGGTGCCCCGTCCTGGGTTGTTCCCTGCCTTGTGCTGATAAGCTTGGCCTGCCTGCGACCCTGAGCATAGCTTGTACTGAGGCTTTGGGTTTAGGTATTTGGTGAAGACCGTAAACCTGACGTGGTCTTAACTCCATTGGCTTTAAAAACGCAAGCTTTTAGTAATAATTCGATCACTATGGTGATGAACCAATTAAGTTTTATTTGGTGTACCATGTTTCTTTGGACGAACTCGGCGAACATTAAAGTGACTTGCAGTATTATTATTAGGACTCAATAACAGGATAACATTTGAAATGGGCCAAATTTTTTTTGGAAAATGACATTTTTGATAACATCTCTTTTGCTGCGTCGCAAGTCTTTGAATTAGAAATGAACGATACCTAGGGGGCTTAGTGCCTCAGTAGATAAGTAATTCAGTTATCTGTGTTTTTCGAATTCCCATAGTGTG
Source organism: Mormyrops boulengeri (assembly GCA_026781065.1). NCBI lineage: Eukaryota > Metazoa > Chordata > Actinopteri > Osteoglossiformes > Mormyridae > Mormyrops > Mormyrops boulengeri. The sequence continues at coordinate 8,403,675 of JAODLD010000002.1, forward strand.
AACATGACTTTTCAAACCATTTCTTTACAAAATATTTGACAAAGTACATTGGTTAGAATGCATCTCAGCTGAGTTTTACATTTCTTGAGACAGTGAAGTTCCAGTGGTTCCCAATATAGGTTACAGTGTCTTTTTATTGCTTTAGCACTACCTCAGAGACAGCAGTACAGAACTTCAAAGATCCAGTAAGCATTTTTGTGGCATCAGATGGGTAATGTTACATTTTGGATATTAATTTGTTGTTGTTTGTGGTATGCAACCACTTTTATATATGCCTTTACTTTGAGTAGACAGCTCCACTCCTAGAACAGTTCTTCATGTCTATTTCACTGGCATGGAAATGTTATGCTTCTGACACTGGCATCCTGCTCAGGAATAAGTACGTTATTTTTAATACTACTGATTCTTCTTATGTCTCATTGAGCTCCTTGCCTGCAAAGGACAGTATTTAGCTGTCCATGGAATGTACAAGCTTCATGCAGACTTTCGAGGAAGGTTAGCTTAGAAATGACAGTGAAGAGAGAGATTTTCCCCAAAAATTTCCTTTCCAGTTTATGCTATTTTGTGTTAAATTGAGCCATTTAAAATATTGAGCTGACCATTTCGTAATCTAAAGTAGAATAGTGGGACGTAAAATGTAAAAATAGACCAGCTCCAAGAAAAGAAAGCAGTGTTAGATAAGAAGGGATGACTTTCTCCAACCTTGACGATGTACCTTCATCAGAATACAGAGTGATTATGACCATTTTAATGACTTGCCAATGAAATACTCTAATTATGGAAATTAGCAGACTTTAATTAAACTGAAAAACCTCATGTCTATAACCTGATTTGATTGCGCTAAGGTGTGTTCTGAACACATCAGCACTTTCGGCCATGCTTTTTATGAGGTGTTTTTATCTCCTCTGAAACCAACTCTGTTTCCACTGTCACTGGAACCTTAAATCGATCACTATGATGATGACTCAATTAAATTTTATTTGGCGTACCATGTTTTTTTGGAAGAACTTGCGGAACATTAAAGTGACTTAAATTATTATTTATTGGGATTCAATAACAGGATAAAATCAAAATAGACTCAAAAGACTCAAAATAGGCCAGATTTTCTTTTTTTGAAAAATTGAAATTACTTCCTGTCTTTGCCGACGAATGTGACCCAGTATTGCTGCTAAAGATCTGTAAGTAAAATCAGTACCATGAGGAGAAAAGAAGGCTTGATTATGGGTGACCTACCTGATGGAGACAGGGACTGAATTAGGGCTAATTTAGGGATCAATGTAATCTTACCATCATACAGATTCTTTTGCAAGCCGGATGTGCTGGCTTGATTTCTATAAAGCACTAGAGAAAGTGCTATGTCTTTATCCTTTGCATAAAGTTTAATACAGAATATTCCCAAGCAGAATTTTCATGACTGTACAGTTTCTCAGTGTTTAACACTGCTGCTATGTACCTTCAGAGCTCAGCGTCCAAACCCATCTCCCCTCGTGTGCGGTCTGTGTGTTTCCCTTGGGTCTTGTGAGTTTCCACTTGCAGTCCATACTACTCTGTGACAGTCATGAAAAGTGTGTGGCTTATTATTACTGTATTATTATTACTACTATAATTCCACACTTATTATCATTGTTCCGACTTACCTAGAAATACAACTTGACGTCAGACTTAGAGAATCTTGTTTGTAACCTGGGGACTGGCTGTAGCCTCTTGACCTCTCCATGACCCTGACTTCATGTGAGTAGATGCTGGATAGGTTATGTTGCTTTTTTTGCTCATTTTCCTGATTTCTTGTTTTAACTCAAAAACAAATTGCGCAAATTGTTACTATTTGAAGAAGCAAAGTGCCTTGTCAGCAGCCACATCACCTGCAGTTCGGACTAAGTAACCCACCAGAAGATAAGCAGGTTTGGGCCTGGCCAAGAGGTGGGAGGCTGCTGCTGGAAGAGGTGCTGGTGCAGCCAACAGGTTAGCCAAACCCGTGGTCTGTGTGGATCCCAATAACCCAGTGCAGTGATGCAGGAATGGTGCCGTCCTTTGGATGAGATGTCAAACCGAGGTCTTGACCCTCTGAGGTCATAAAAGATCCCTGGGTATCCTTCGAAAGAGTAGGGGCGGTTCCCTAATGCATTGGCTAAACTGCCCATTGTGTCCTTTTCAAATCTTGCTTCCCAATCACCCCCTATATCTAGTTAGTGAATTCTCTCCTGCCCCTTCACCATCTTAGCTACTGTGGGGTGAGTGTACTGGTGCAGACTGGCTGCTGACACATCATCCAGGTGGGTGCCACAGTGGTGGTGGTTGAAGTGGCTCCCCATTGCGTCTGTAAAGTGCTTTGGGTGTCGTGAAAAGTGCTATATAAATGCAATGCTCATTCACTCCCACCATGAATGCCCAAGGTATAAATTTGTAATGGCAAAATATTGTGAATCAGCGTCAAGGCCTTTCTCTCTTCAGAAAACCATGTGAGGTCTGAAAAGCACTCTAGAGTCTATTAGAAAGTGTCCATTGTCACAGCCACTTAAAAGAATCAATTAAAAGAGCCAGTGCATTAATACGCCTCGTAAGGGACTCCTTGGCTAAGTTCTTAGAAATCGAGGAAGAGTTTGCAAATCTTCAGGCAAATCGAAATGTAAGAGAGCTCAGGTTCAAGTACTCTTCGTCAGTGTATGCATACAATAGGCTGTGGCAATTCTGAGGTGAGTACTTCAATATTTTTTTACACTGACAATACAAAAAATATTCAACTTCAAAGTGCATTTGGGTATTGCTTATGAAGATTATTGGGTAATGCTTTACATTCAGTGCACCTTCATAATGCATTCATAGAACATTCATAAACAGCATGCAAGTACACCTTAAGATCCTAACATCGCTTAACAGCTTTAATATAAATTAATAATAAACATTACATGATTATACAATTATAATGTTTGTAATTACTATATGATGTTTGTTATTAATGTATGTTACAGCTGTTACAGGATGTTAGGAAGTTAAGGTGCACATACATAATGTTTATGAATGTTTTATGAATACTTAATGAATACATTATGAGAGTGTACTGAACGTTTTATGAATGCAATATAAAAGCATTATGAAGGTGCACTTAATGTAAAGCGTTACTATTTATTGGATAGCATGAAGCATGCTGGGTTAAATTCCAATAAGTGCCCTGTTGTACCATGGCCTTTATTCCAAAACTGCTTCTCTAGATATCCAGCTATTTGAGCAGAATAAAACTGCTAGTTGCTTGACCCTGTTAGCATGTTTGCTGAGTCAGTAAAGAAAGAACAAACACAATTATCTCACATTGCATGAAATGTTTTTAACTTCAGCCTTCATGTGAGCCATATTTTTGGAATTTTTTGCCTTTTACTCCGAATATTTTTATGCTACCGCAACCATACACTTTGTCTGTGTTCCAGCAAGTCCCTAAATTTAAATCTGTTGTTTGTTACCCCCACCCTATTGGTCAATGTCACAGTTGTGTTAATTGACTTTGGCAGGTGGTTCTTTCTGTCAGATTAAAAAAACCGGGCATGTGCCAGGTGGATTGGCTGGGATTTTTCTCAATTCTGTGCTTGGAAATGCAGTTTCAGTTGAATGTGCAAAGTGTCTGTTGGTGGATTTCTATTGCAGGAGGCTTATCATAGAGATTTATGAAACCTGCTGTCCATCCTCTTCAGTCTACATTCTTTTCTCCTGTTGACTTTGTTTTGTTACTATAAATGAAATGAAATGTATATATTCATTATTTTCAAATTTATATCATTCCAAATGAATCGTTGGTGACACTATCCATGAACGGCATGCCTATAAGAATCAAGGAACACATTCGTAACACATTAAAAGGCATTCACAAAACATTATAAACATGGCTATAAATATTTATAAAAAGGCATAACACATTATAGCCATTTTATTATGCATTATAAATGCTTTATGAAGCTCTCATCTATAATGCACTATACATACCTTCATAATGCAATACAAAGCATCTTTAATTCTTATACTGTCTATTATAATTCATTATGACGGTATCTATAGTGCAAGTTACTGATTTTTTAAAGGGCTAAAATTCTTTTCTGTAGTGTATGCAAATTATAAAATATAAGACTGACGTGGTAATAAGACAATAAACGGTAACGCTTTACATTAACTGCACCTTCATAATGCATTCATTATGCATTCATAGAACATTCAGTGCACCTTCATAATGCATTCATAGAACATTCATAAACAGCATGCAAGTACACCTTAACATCCTAACATCCCTTAACAGCTTAAATATACATAACAAATGATTATACAGTTATAATGTTTGTTTTTATTATATAATGTTTGTTAATGTATATTTCAGCTGTTAAGGGATGTCAGGATGTTAAGGTATACATACATGATATTTATGAATGTTTTAGAAATACTTAATGGATGCATTACGAAGGTGCAGTTAATGTAAAGTGTTACCGAATAAGGAAACAAACAAACAGTGAATGAATGACTCAATGAACAAATAAACAAAGAAATAAAAACAAACGTGGAGCTTTTATCCTTGAAACAGAAACGTTAATTGAGGATTTTAAAATTCTGGGAACCATGTCAGTTAAATAAAAGGCAGACTAAATTTATCAAAAACAGGAACAGTTTAAAAAAGAAAGATAATGGAAATTTAAGTCAATCATCATAATGAATGGCTGATTACTCATTGGTGAACTAATGTTGTCTGATGTAAGCCTGCACAGTATTATGACAGTTTGACAAACAGCCTGTGGTCGATAGCATCACAACAGTACATTGATTGATCGCGTTGCTTCCAATCTTGATATCCCCCTTGTTTTGATGTCTGCTGCATTTCACTGTAACATAAGAACAAGAAATGGAAAAGAAACTAGTTTCCATACTTCATTCAACAGTTCTTTGTGAATATCAAACTTAGGCTATATGATTAAAATCAGTGATACTACATATTTCTGCATTAATATCAGCTTGTATTTTTTTATTTTTAGTTTTGGGGATGGCACAAGCACGGTGTTTGAAAAAGCAGGGCAGGAAAACGTTTCATTGGGAAAAAACTCAAAATAAAACTCTAAACAATTGCATTGGCGTGGGTGGGAGGAAACAGGACAAGGTGAATGCTGCGGTCTGGGCAGGCTAATTAACGAGTGGAACGGGGGGAAATAATAATTTCCTGTAAAGAATATTTGCAACTAAAATGGGGACGGGGAAGTACAGTACCAGTCACAAGTTTAGATGCACCTGCGTTTAATGCATTTGTCTCTATTTTAGCTGTATTCAGCTTATAGTAAAAGGCCTTGAGACAATAAAGTCGTACTTATCAAATATTGAAATGACCAAGAGAAGTGTTAACCAACGCATAATTTTCTCAGATTATTGACTCTTTAAAGTAGTTTTGTTTTGATGACATCATTACAGACTCTAGGCATTTGTTCAACCACCTTACGGATGTAGCCACTTGGAAGTCCAGAGGAAATTTCTAAAGTTCTAGGCACAAGTTGGCTTCCTTACTCTTATCCTTCAGTCCAGTTCATCACAAACCACCTCTATATGGTTTACGTGGCGAGATTCTGGGGACCAGGTCATCTGTCACAGTACTCCATCTCTTTCCTTGTTCACAAGATGATGCAGTATTTATGTACATAACCACGAGGTGTGCTTAGGTTCATTATCCTGTTGAAAACAAATGATTTTCAGTAGGTGTGATTTTCACTAGGTTTGTATGGTAGTGTACTTGTGCATATAATGAAAGTATAATGAAAGTGATAGGAGACAGTCAGTAAGGGAGATAAGTGATTGCTGTTAATGTTACATAAATAAATACATAATAAATAATAAATAAATAATAAACCAACAAACAAGTAATAATAGTAATATCTTATGTGTAGCCAGTGCATGATACATACCCAGGGTGTCAGCAGCTAAGGGCTTGGATCTCTGCATGAAGTCTGCTCTTGAATGAAAACCATGTTGCTTTGCCCCCAGCATGTTCAAAAAGCAAAAGATTACTTAAATCTTTAATCCCCATTTATCTTGTCAAATTGCCAACTTAATCATTGCAGAATAATTTAAACTTAAATTATAGAAATAATACTCAGTATCAAGCATTACATTCTCTCAAATCACTTTTTCCCTTTTTTGCAGCCACCTGCAATTATTTGGTTTCTAGGTAGGTAGGTAGGTAGGTAAACTTTTATTTATCCCTCGGGATGGTTCATCCGGGAAATTCAGTACCTCCGGGAAATTCAGTACAACCTCCGGGAAATTCTAGCATTGTTTTAATGTTTTGCTTTTTATGTAGTATTGCAATTCTGCATTTCTGTTAACATCAGTACAAGTTCAATAAAAGGAATGATTACCCTGCCAACTAAAATCCCTCTTGGATAGCTGGTCTGGTAGTTATAGGCACCCAAAGGTCTTAAGAACCAGGGCTCACACAAAGGAAGTTGTCATTTATAGGTACTCAGGCTAAGAGAGCGGAACTTTGTAATAGGCTGTCAACTTTATTACCTGGCTAAGATGGAATGGAAAGATGACCTTTACACGGTGAAGGTAGTAAGGGATGCAACATGATGTTGTGAAAATTGCCAGGAAATTAGAAAAGACAATCACTCTACTATGGGAATTTCATTTGGAAATGTCTCACGGGACTAAAGCAGATCCAAAAAAAAATTTACGATAAAGAAAAAAATATGGCTTCAGTAAAAAAAAAAAAAAAAAAAAAAAGTACCCTGCGATGGCTTGATGCCCCACCCTGGGTTACTCCCGGCCTTGCGTGCCTAAACTTAACTCGATCATACCACCTTTAGCAGCAGCATCAACTGCAGCCAAATACTTCTGATAACTGGAGTCAGTCTTTCACAACGCTGTGGAAAAATTGCGTCCCACTCCTCTTTGCAAAATCACACAATGGAAGGTTTTTAAACATCCATCCATCCATCCATCCATTATCCTCCGCTTATCCGAGGTCGCGTCACAGGGGCAGCACCCAAACTTCCCTCTCCCCGGCCACTTCACCCAGCTCCTCCGGGGGAATCCCGAGGCGTTCCCAGGCCAGCTAAGAAACATAGTCCCTCTGGCGTGTCCTGTCCTGGGTCTTCCCCGGGGCCTCCTCTCAGTGGGACATGCCCGGAACACCTCACCAGGGAGGCGCCCAGGAGGCACCCTAACCAGATGCCCAAGCCACCTCATCTGGCTCCTCTCGATGCGGAGGAGCAGCAGCTCTACTCTAAGTCTCTCCCGAATGACCGAGCTTCTCACCCTATCTATAAGGGAGAGCCCAGTCACCCTGCGGAGGAAACTAATTTCGGCCGCTTGTATTCGCGATCCGGGGCCTGGTCGGGTACAGCACGAAGAAGGCACATGGGTCCCCCCTCCAATGGGCTCACCACCTATAGGAGGGGCCAAAGGGGTCGGATGCACTGCAAGTTGGGCAGTGGCCAAAGGCAGGGGCCTTGGCGGTCTGATGCTCGGCTGCAGAAGCTAGCTCTAGGGTTTTTAAACAAGAGCTACTCATTTAAGGCCCATCCATAGCATCTCTTCCATAACCTTGATATTGTTTCTTTTGAGCCATTCAGAGATGGATATGCTGTTGTGCTAAGAATTGTTGCCTTGCTGCATAATCTAGCTGGGCTTGAGTTTCAGATCACAGATTAAAGATCAGACATTCTCCTGTAGGATTTCCTAGTAGGGAGCAGAATTCATGGGTCTGTCAGTTATGGAACGTTGCCCAGGCCCTACAGCAACACATCATCCCTACACTGTCAACCTACCGCGACCATGTTTGACTGTTGGTATGTTCCTATTCTAAAATTCTATGTTAACTTTATGCCCCCATGTCTTCCACTTTCAACTCATCTGTCCACAGAACAATATCCTAAAGGGCTTGAGCGTCATTAGGGTGTTTTTTTGAGTCTTTACATTCCTGTGGTTTTCACCTTGCAATACTCCGATGAATATTGTATCGGCCTTTCGATCCAAGCAAAAGCTGTGGAAAGGCTGCGTCTGTGGTCATTTTTGTACTCACTTCCACCAGACAATATTTGTATAAAATGTATCTTATTGTTCCAAACAAAACCATGAATGAAACTGCTACGTAAATTCAACCGATCTTTCAACAGAACAAAAATTTCAAAGCAATACAGCATGAACTTAGGGTGCTCAAAACATCGTATATAACCATACTCTCCCTTTCCGACATTCAATTCAAATTCAAATTCAAATCTCCTGCTTCACTTTTTGTGAAGTATGCATCTTTTACGCCCACACAGCCCATCCTGTATAGCAGGCTATAACAAATACCATTCTTGGTCTCACTCTTTCTAATGGTGGAAACATGAATGATGACCTCATCTTAAGGCAAACGAGGTCTATATTTCCTTGGACGTTAGTTTTGGTGTTTCTAGATGAGTCTTCAATACAGTATTTGGGGAATTTGGGTAGCCCAGCCACTCATGGGTAAATTTACCACTGTGTCAAGTTTTCTTCATCTAGAGATAATGGCTCTGACTGCGGTGCGAAGAAGAAGAAATACCCACTGCACATAATTATGATATAATCATATAGATTTGTTCCCATCATATGCAGATATGGCCATGGAAATATACTGCAGCACTCAGTGATATACAGCCAGGTCAGCACTGCATTAACAAGGCCCCTATAAAATACTCTCACTGCTGAACATTTACAGCCAACAGAGCACCATTACTAAAATGGAGTCAGCTTTATTTTGGTCTGACTTAATGTGCGAGTAACTGTTCAGAAGTGCATTTCATGTCCTTGGCTGCCCAATTGGAATCCATCATTGGCCTAGTGGGTGGTTCCATACGGACACATGCCACCCGGGAGACAACCATTAGGTCAACGGACCGGCCACAGCCTGGTTTTCATGTTGTGTTTTGAAGTCATATAAGCCAGTTATTACACAGAAGCCTAAAAGAGAAGTGTATTAGTCAAACTAGTAAAGACATGCAGTTAGGTAAATTGGCGTGTGTAACTTGCTATTAGTGTGTGAGTGGGTAAATGTATGTGGCCAGAAAAACACTGACATCCTGTCAAAGTTGTATCCTGTGTTGTTGGGCTTTGACTCCTAGGGACCCTAACAAATGACTTCCTTTATCACATTGATTTGATTTTAATTGTAATAGAGTTTCACAGAGTAGCAAATGTGGCACTGATAATCTGATGTTTCTCTTCCGCAACGTTTCACAGAATGTAATATTTAAATAAATATACATACTGGGCTCCAACGGTGCTGCCTTTAAGCTCCTTAGATAATGATGTGCTGCTTGCTGTCACAGGACCAAAGGGCTTTCTCTGCCATCACAGCCAGCAGGCTCACAGTACCTTGTCAGGGGCCTGCTAAAGGCAAAGTCACTGGAGAAAGCAGCACTGTGCCGTTTTCGATAGCATTGCTAATAGCAAGCTGACATTTTCGAAAAATGCATCTAATTAGCATTGTCTACAAAGTCTTTACAAAATGACTTAAAACTCAACCAAAACCTTTCAGCCCATAAACAGATAAAAACTATATTTTATACTAATATGCAGCTAATGGGCTCAACCCCATAATGCTAACTGGTAATATAAAATGGTTCAGGAAAGTACATCTGCAAAAACCTATAGAAAACAAAAACATAGTAGTGTTCAAAATTATAGTAGAATTCTAAAATTTCACCTAAAATGTCACTTAAAAGTGCCGTTTTAGAAATCATAAATGGGATATGCTATTGTATTATCACGCTTGCATCACCTGTGTGATTTCAAATCTCAAAATCATTCTGAGGTTCTACCAGCTTTTTTTTTTTGATAAAGGTCATCAAAGAAAGGATGCTCGGCTAAAAAGTAATGCTTAAAAGAAAATAGCATCAAACAATCAAAATATAATACACATAACAGCACATAATATTAATCAAAATTCTAATCACACAAGTCATATAATATACATATCTTAATGTTCAAGTGTTAATGTCCAATACTTTCATAATGCATTATAATGGTCAGTATAAGAATTAATGCTTATAATGTATTATGCCTTTTTATAAATAGCTATAGCCATGTTTATAATGCTTTATGAATGTATTATTTGTTATAAATTACAACATCTTCTATTGACAGTCATGAGGCATTGTAGTGTTGATTCTCATACTTCATAAGCTTCAGTGAAGCTGTCATTTATAATGCACTATAGATACCTTCATAATGCAATATAATGCTTGGTATTAGAACTAAGGATGCTTTTTGGAACACTTTACTTAAGGCCATGTTTTTAGTAATTTATAAAACATTCATAACAAATAATGATGCATTCATAAAGCATTATAAACATATAAATAATACAAATATGTATTTATCAAAAGGCATAACACATTATGGTCATGTATATTATGTATTATGACTGTTCTATGAAGCGCTCATATATAATAAACTGTAGACACGTCCACAATGCATTATAATGGTCGGTATAAGCATTAAAGATGCTTTGAACTACATGCGAATTATAGATAAGGGCTTCATAAGGCAGTCATAATGCATAATAAACATGGCTATAATGTATTATGCCTTTTTATAAAAATATAAAATATATGTTTTAATACTTTATGAATGTATTATTATTTGTTATGAATGTGTTTGTAAATTATTAAAAACACGGCCTTCAGTGAAGTGTTACCATACTTTGTGCATTATGAAGGTGTCTATAGTGGATTATACATGGCAGCTTCATAAAGCATTCAAAGTGCATAATAAACATTTATAGCCATGTTTATAATGCTTTATGAATGCATTACGTTGTGGTATGAATATGTTCATAGATTGTTACAGACATGGCATTCATAGAAAGTGTTAGCATTTTTATTTCACAATGAAATAAATTGTTATGGCTGTAAATACATTGAAAATACAGGCGATCTTGTATATGTTCAGTTATACTCGACTGAGCAGAAAAGCTCTGAATAAGGTGACAGTGTTTGGTCTACAACATTATCCTTCCAGTTTATTAAATGATGCCAAGACCAAAGTTAGGTCTCATGATAGAGCTCCTTTTTTTAGTCCCACATGAGACCTTTGAGAACTGCTTTTGGCATATTTTACTCTCAAGATTCTCATTTAAGGTTCTGCCCTTGTGGATCCCCCTTCTCTCTTCTGACAGGAAGGGCAAAAACATTTATCAGAGAGTAGAACTGGATCATTTTCAAACAACTTTCCTTTGACGTATTCATACTCGTGCTTTTGCTTCTATGAATTCATGAAGGCTGAAATTGGGAAAACATTAATATTGCTTTTAATAAATGGATTTTATTTGCATTATATTATATTGGATTATATTAGTGCAAACTTGGAGGTTTTATAGAACTTCATCTTGAGTAATTAATCTGAATATAAAGAATAAAAAACATGTTATAAACTCATTGTTGGAAGTCGAAGAGAATGGTGGGAAATGCAGTGCTCACAACTGCATGTGGTGCAGTAAGGTAAGAGAGAAGTTTCATTTCAGTTCATTTCAGTTCATTTCATTTTAAATGACTGATAATTAAGCACAGATGACTAAATGGGTTAGTCACCTTACTATGCCTCATCTTTACAGTACTGATTCCACAAATCTGTGTTTGATTACAAACTCTTTAAGATCAGAGTCAAACAGTCAAATATATAAAAGCTAACTTACTGCAAACCGAAATAAATCAGAAAGCAAACACATACCTAAGTTGTTGTACTCCCAGTCTGTTACCTTCCATCTTACGGTATCATGTAAGCTCATTCTGCCATATGTTATGGTATACGTAAATGCTTGATATATATACACAGGTATGCCGACTTTCAGAGAGACTGGTAAAGTCAATATCTGATCATCAATAGAACAGGCCAAAGTAATCACATATCAGCACTGAAGGCTAAAGGGATCAAAAATAAAATTAGCCCTGGCAAGAATTTTTAAATGATTAAAACGAATCACTGCGAAGGTGGACCTGTCAGTTCAACACTAATTTGTTTTAAGTGATATTTTGTCCTTGGTAAGTGTTCAACGTGCCTCACCTAGCTAGGAGGGGAACATTATTGAGACAGGCCTTTGTGCTAAAAGCTTATGCCACTAATTAGAACTACTGTATTTGTGTTCATGAAAATGGTTTTTAACAGCAATTTCATTACAGTTCTGGCAAGACGTCCTCAAGGTATTCTTGTTTCATGGGGTTGTGCCAACACTTCTACCGAAATACATCTGGAACTTGCGTCTTCATCATTAAAAACATTCATTCAACCTTACTAAGAATGTTAATTGGCTAGATAGTCCACCTCTGTCTAGAATTTTTTTTGTAGACAAATTCAAAAAGTGGACATTGATACTGTAAATTGAAAGGAATAAAATAGCACATTACAGAAGGAAAGCACATGATATTATTACGACACTTAATTGATGCTGTTGTAAAATCAATAATTGTATATAGAATCTCCTACGGATTCAATTATTATTGGTGCCTTTACATGGGGATTTTATTCCTTGCTTTATATCATAAGGTTACAGTAGATAAAGTAGCAGGGTCCCAAAGGCTTTTTAATTCCTTCCATATGCCTGCATAACCATACTTAACTTACTAACCATGCGTGATGTGACACGTAATATAGTGGTAAAACTATTGTTACAGTAAATTTAAAGCTTATTATTATTATTATTATTATTATTATTATTATTATTACTACTATTATTGTTGTCGTTGTAGCTGCTGTTGTTGCTTATTCGTGGTAATTATAATTATAAAAATCATGCTAGGTTCTATAAAGTAAAAAGGGCAGATGTAATGCACTCAATATCCGGGTGTCACTTATGTTGAGTGAATGGTGCCACTGGGATGACAGGACTTTACAGTGATTAGCAATACCTTGATTTCTGCTGTTTCTCTCTATTTGTGCCCCTGAGGACCAGAGGGTAGTGGGTAATTTAAAAAGGATTAAAAATAAGCCAAGACACAATGTACCGTTTCAGAGAAAATTAAGGTTGTTAAATAAAAACATTCGGTTGTTCAATAACAAAAAAAAAAACGTAAGGTAACACTTTATTTGAGGGGACACAAACACCTACAGTAGTAGTAACTCAGTACTGAAGTATGAATCATGAACAAATCCACGAACAAATGCAGTTGCTACTTAAGATGAGATGTGTCATGATTCATTAATGATGAACAAACATTACATCAGTATTTCACTTGTGTTATTCATTACTTGCTTCTTAAATAGTTCCTTCAGTAGTTCCTTCAGTACTTCACAAGGATTTACAGAATTAACAGATATAGTAACAAATATTGGACAAAACACTGGACTGGTCAAAACATGTGGACATCGTTTACAGGAAGGGCCAGAGCCGTCTCTATTTTCTGAGACGGCTAAGGTCCTTCAACATCTGTAGGACGGTGCTGAGGATGTTCTATGAGTCTGTGGTGGTCAGTGCCATCATGTATGCTGTGGTCTGCTGGGGCAGCAGCCTGAGGGTCATGGACATTAACAGACTCAACAAGATCATTAGGAAGGCCAGCCAAGTTGTGGGAGTGGAACTGGACTCTTTCAATATGGTCTTGGAGAGGA
>JAODLD010000002.1:8426581-8437169 GCA_026781065.1 Mormyrops boulengeri
GTGTCCCCTGGATGCCTCCCCCACCTTAACCCTACTCCTCCCGCACCCCCAACCTCTCCGGAAGGACAGCAGTGTCCCCCCTGGACACCTCCCCCACCTTAACCCTACTCCTCCCGCACCCCCAACCTCCCCGGAAGGACAGCAGTGTGTTTCCAGCAATAGGGTTAATACCTAATTCATACTTTGAATGCGTGGTTGTGCCAGTGGACTCTTATATACCTACCACATTTGTCTGCATACACAAGAAGGCATACAGACCCAATCACACACTGTTCGCAGACAGCATACATGTACAGTGGTGATATTCCACCAGGCAAGCAGAGGGCTGATGTATTGCAGCAAACACATTTACAAACAGTGTAGCAAAACAGGTAAACCCTTGAACAACTTTTAAGCCACTGCAGTCAAACTACTGTAATGTGATAAAATGAACAATACTGTACATACAACACTGAAGTGTAAAGTATATGTAATGTTCTTGTAGTGCAAGCCATATCAAACAATATATTTCTATCTCTGCCTGCAGAAATTCTCTTCTTTGTTCAGTGTTTGAGCGATTTCTTTCTAAGAATTTAAGCACTGGAATATCTTCTTGTGCTCCTTCAGTGATGGGTGATATATATGCATCCGTACCTTCTGATATAGTGGCTTATCAAAAGTACTCTCCTGTCTCCTACTGGAAATACCTAGTCAATTTCCTTGCACATGTGCAGTTGTTGCATGCCAAAGCATAAGAAGTCCACTAGACCCAAAATCTGGGCTGCATGTGTGCAGTCTGTGCAAACCCCCATTATAATGAAATATGCGCTACTCACCTTGTGCATGAACCGTAACTGCATACAGGAAAATTAAGCATGAATTAAATGTCCTATATGTGTGTATGTGTGTATGCTTGTGTGTGTGTGTGGGGGGGGGGGGGGGGCTGCTACCAACCGAAAAGTGATTTTGCACCCTACAGTTTCAGAACCACTGACCCTATTACATGTGTTCACAAGATGTCTTCTGCAGCCTCCCTTTCCATCCTCAAAATGGTATCTTGGACTGCTCCTTCAATCTTGGAATGATTTGTCTCAAAATAAAGACAGGTGTAGATTTTTATCCATGTATTCTGCTGTTTCTGTGATGGGGTAATCTGATCCAAGAATGATTAAACAGAGTTAGAGTTATTCTGTTCACAAGTTCAAGTGGCTCGTCATTTTTTCTGAAATTTTGAGTATTTTCACCTATGCAATGTGTCTGCAATGTCTGGAAAAGATTCAGCAAATAATTTTTGAGACATCATGTCTGAGTCTGCCCTTCTCTTTGCTAGTACTTAGCAGCACTGGTTCAATTTTGGTGCAATATGTTTATAAAGTTTGAATAAGATCTATCAAATACTTTCTGAGTTATCCTGGTAACAACATGAAGTGTCTGAAACTGTCACTCTTTGCTTTCACTGTGTGCTACTGTTTTAATTTTTGTGTGATTTGTCTCAAAATTTGGTTACTTCCAGATCTTCTCCAATGCGATGTATGTATAAATTTTCAAAAACACTCTAATACTTTATTGCACTAACAAGAAAGTCTCTGGGGCAGTAGCAGTGGACTGGTCCCAAAATCATATGCATCCTCATTCACAGTACACAATAATAAGCCAATAAGACACCTGGATTACTTATCTATGATGCATGCATCTCTTTGTAGCTAAACATGTTACAACATTCGCCATGAATGAATTGCAATTGGAAAATGCTAGCCACAGTCTCTGTAAAGTCCTAAAAGACAGGGTCCAAATTTTAATACATGCTTCTGTGTAAACTGTGCAAATGTTTTATCCAAAAAGTAAGTAGGTCATTCCTTCCCTTCAGAAATGTGAAACTGACTGAACATTATGTTAGTGCTAATTTACTTTTAGTGCTCAATAATATTTTATTGAATGAAATGAATTAATCCCTTTATGATTCATTTATGATTACCATGTTATGAGCAAAGAGAAAGCTTTTGCATTTGTAGCAATACTGTATGAGAAATAATGGTTGTTTGCTCATTTTGCTTGATGTTTTCTTTACTTGATCTGTAAAGTCATGTTGGATTAATGAATTAATGATCCTTTGCGAAATAGAAGTTGGATATTGGGTGTTCTGAAAATGTAAAGATGTACACACGCTTCTTTACCTGAACCCTATTTTATATGAAAATTTAAATAAATGACAGTGAAAGTATTTTACATTTTCAGTAAGACTAATACTTGATTGATGATCGTCAAATTTCACAGCAAATAAGGAACTACATAATCAATTTAATATTAAATTTAGCTGTTTTATACATGCAATTCTCGCAGGCAAAACACCGCATGTTGAGAGTGACCTGGAAGTGCCGGCTTTTTTTAAATTCAGAACCCTTCTTAATTGCATCCCCCAGGATGGTATATGGGAAGGTTCACATCTGAAGAAGAGTATATGGTTAAGATCATTATGCAGCGTCGGGTACAGTTGGAGATTTGAAACATCATTTGAAAACATATTAACAAATATGGATAATGGTACTAATCCATCCATCTCCTCAAAGCTTATTCTGATCAGGGTCCCCACAATAACAATAATAATAATAATAATCCTAAGGTAACCTTTCTTTTCCTTTACAGTCCCCTAATTACTTAATAATTACCCGGAAAATACACAGCACATCATAGTATGTTATTGGTCAATTACATCTAAATATAGGTCAATACAGAGGAACTGCAGCTGAAATACTAAAAAAAAAAAAAAAAACTATTACCCTTTAATTCTGGAAATACCATGGAAACAGAAAAGGCTTCCATTTAAAGTAGTCTCAGCTTACTTACTGAGTACATTGTAGACGTACCCAGTACGTGCCATGACACTAGAGGGGAATAGAGGCAGGGCAGGGGGGCTGTTACCAGATTAGTATGAGGAAAGATTTAATAAACCCCCTATAAATTATAAATGGGTGTATCCATGAACAATAACTATGTAAGGAAAAGTAATGCATTGGAAAGTACTGTCTTAATTCTTACTTTCTAGACCTGTACAGTTACCAACATAAACCTTGGATAACATCAATTGTAACTGGAATTGATAAGAAATTAAGGAGGAGTTTCTAACAATTGGTTCCCTACTTTCCTAGGAAGTACGCAATTATATCCATGTTATTACCAACCTAAACCAGTCACGACTACACAGTACTCAGTTGAGTTAAATGGTAATGATGGAAATTTTTCTTAGTATTTCAACTGCAATTTCTCTGTACCTACTTATTACCAGTGGCAATTAACCACTAATAAACTATAATTTACCATGTATTTAGCAAGTAATTACTTACTAATTTGGGGAGGCTAAGAGGAAGGGTAACCAATAACAATGATAATAATAATGATGAGGATGATGATGGTGATTATGGTGATGATAATGATAGTGACAATATTAATAAAAATGTAATTATTTTCTGCGCATGGCCAAATCTGAGCTTCACAATGTCAGTAGGGGCCATCATTTCCATGTACTACGAAAGCTACAATAATAGATTTGTTAGATGTTAGTCCATTGGCATGTAATGCTTAACATATATGCACACATCTTCTGCACATATATTTCCTTTTTATTAAGTTTCATATTTTTTGACAAATGTTATTGCAAAGATGTTAAAAGCACCCAATGAGACTGCTTGTCAATGATTTTTTAAACTCAGAACTAATCAGTAATGATTTTTGTTATAAAAACCAATAAATTTGCAATATTTTTACTGAATTAAGCATGTGTCCCAAGACTTTCCGTGAGCACTGTATTCATTAATAATTATTAAAGAAAAATTTGGGAGCAAAAATATGTTCATCTTCACAGACTTGAACAGAAAACTATACCTATGTTCCTGTGTTTCATTTTACCCTATTTTAATGATCGCATGGGCCAGTAAATGCAGCTCCACAGGCTGAATTTACATTTAAATATTACTGTTTCAATTTACAATATACGCTGAACTGATGCATAAAATCAAGGGTTCAGATAGATCAAACATATTGTTGATATTAATCCAAGACACATTTTAAAGACACATTTAATAATACTCCCTTTGTTAGTGAAGGCATGGCATGATAATCATAAATTATCCTGGGCTGAAACATAAATAGCATTTTCTATATGAAGGCCGCAGCCTTTCAGCATTGACCTTAAAGGTTATCGTTCCCCAGTTAGAGTTTGGTTAAATGTCATTTAAGGGCATTTCAGTCTGCATCATATTATAATGATAGAGGATGCAATATCTGGAAACATGGTTAAGATGGCAAACAAAACTATTTAAAGCATTAATGAAACATAACTCTTTTCCATTTCATTTTTCCTCTATATTTTGTTCTAAAACTGTTGTTGATATCAACATAAACAGTTAGGCAAATAAGTCATGCACATGTATAGTAACCATTTAAAGAACCTTAGTTATCAAAGAATAACTGTTATATAACTGCAGTTCTCTGGCCAGGAGGAAAGGATTCACTCAAAAAAATGCTTTATTAATACCAAAGAGCATGTCATGCCCTGCCTTCCTGCTCCTCTTGTTCTCTTCTGAGTGTGGCTCTAAAGAGCCATACCTATTGTTTGTATTGTTTAACCTCTCATTTCAGTCCTCGTGTGGATCACCCCAGCTGTCTCTTGTTTGCTCCCTCATCCGTCTAGGATAAGAGTGCTTCCCAGTCCCGTGCTACAGGTAGATCCTGTTGAACTAATTTACTTGAGTTCTTTGAGGAAGCTACGAGAGAAATTAATCTCAAAAAGGCTTATGATGTGATCTACTTAGATTTCCAGAAGGCCTTTGATGTTGTTCTGCACAAATGGCTCCTGCTAAGCTCAAATCAGCAGGGATTTTAGGAAATGTAGCAGCTTGGATTGACACTGGTTAACAGACTGGAAGCAGTGGGTAGTTATTAGAAGCACAATATTACAGCGGGGCTGCGTTCATAGTGGGGTACCACAGGGATCAGTTTTAGGATCA
Organism: Mormyrops boulengeri; assembly: GCA_026781065.1. Classification (NCBI taxonomy): domain Eukaryota; kingdom Metazoa; phylum Chordata; class Actinopteri; order Osteoglossiformes; family Mormyridae; genus Mormyrops; species Mormyrops boulengeri. Next base: position 8,431,564 of record JAODLD010000002.1, read on the forward strand.
CTATTGTTCCTAATTTACATTAATGATATTGACAGCAATATGGTGACACTAAGGTGGGTGATGTAGCAGATACTGAACAAGCGGTGCAGAGGCTACAGCGGGATCTTGATTTAATTAGTGACTGGGCTGATACCTGGCAAATGAAATTTAATGTAGACGAATGTAAGGTAATCTATGCAGGAAGCAGAAATATAAAGTACCCTGTACGTGTGACCCATCGTGATCTGCTGTGTCTTACCCTGTTCCTCTGCTCCTTCTGAAGGAGCCCATTTTGTTCACCTTTATGCCTGCCCTTGCTGTCCTTGTTCCTGGAATGTAACAGAACCAACGATTTGTCTACAGAGTTGATGAAATCAGACTGTCTATTTTTGTTAGTGTCATTATCCATGGCATGGAAATCCTGATTGACCGAGGGAGCCCAGCACGTTTCAGGGGCCCTTGAAAATGTAAAATCATACAATTATGTAACATAATAGATGCAGGGGGCCCAAAGTGACTATTAGAGGGCCCAGAATATCTAGCTACTCCCCTGATTATTATTACTATTAACTGCACTTTTCAAAATGTGAATTTCTTTGCCTGTTTCTGGTTGTATATTTTTGCCATATTATTCCTACTGCTGCACACTGTCTTTATCACATCTCTCCTCTTAGCGTTATTAATAAATTCAGTACTACTAAGACAAGTAATAATATAAAATTCCTACAAGCTTGTCAAGTAATTTCTATATGTCATGAATAATAAAGCATCCATTGTTGCACAACTGTACTTCAGTTATGTTGGCAATTGTTCTCATCCTTCATTTTTTGTCTGTGTAACTTTGTTAGCTAACTGTAACAACCTTCTGCTGTCTAGTTGGTATGTTTTTCTGGTAGTACACAGTGGAACACAGTTTTCCTTTTCTCCTTTTCACAGAAGCATTGGGATGCAATTCAAACAAGTTTGAGCACATGCTTCCTTGTTTGTAAAAAATTGTCTTTTTGTTGCAATACATCGTCTCTTTCTGCATCTAGGTTGTTGACTGCTGTTCCATCATGCTCTATGGTGGCAGTGTCAGTTAATCTGACAGATAAAATTTGACTTCCAACTGCACACTACTCAGAATTTCCAGTAGCTCGGGTTTTATTTCCTGGTGACTGGCCTGTTTGCTGTGAGAACTGTTTGAAAGACCTTCACATCATTCCTATCCTTTCATATAAATTAAAAAGGTGCCTTTGCAGAGGGTCGTCTCATATTAAATTCTGTTTATTTTTATATAACACCTTTCACAACAGAGTCAACGCAAGGCACTTTACATGGGTGTGTCATGGTATATTACTACACCATTTATGCAGAATAATGCATGAAATAGTGAAAAGGGGGCGACAGAAAAAAAGAATGAAAGAAGGATAGCCAGATGACAATGGAGGAGGGAAACCAAAAGCTCCCAAGTAGGGAGAAAAAAAACCTCTGGGGGTCAACACTAATGGACAAGAACAGCATGCAGAGCAGCACCAACAGCCATAGTTAGGGTGTGTTATGTGTTTAGGTGCTAATAAGCTAAATTGAAATATTAAGTCTTAAGTTGAGATTTAAAGACAGAGACCGATTTGGCATCCTGAACATGAGCTGCCAGACTGTTCCACAAAATAGGGACCCTGTAGCAGAAGGCTTTACTGCCTGCTGTTACTTTATTTATATGTTGGATGACAAGGAAACCTGCATTCTGTGATAAGAGTGTACAATATGGTAAATATGGATCAGTTCTGCCAGGTAGGCAGGTGCCTTTTATGTAAGTAGGGGAACTCTGAAGTCTGTCCTGAACCTAATATTAAGTCAGTGCTCATGTGTGTTAACATGTTAGAGAGAGGGGTCAATATGATGTCATGCAGGTCTGTAAATACTCTAAAGCCGCCTATCGCAAAATAGGACACCTTGATCCAAAACAGCGGTGCAAATAGAACATTATGAAGCATGTGATGGCATCCCAATGAAACGCACGCTAATATGAAATCTAGTCCTGCCGTTTATGATACCGATGTCATTCCATTATCAATATCAGTCAATTGCTATTCAGAAGTGATGGCCAAAGGAAATGGGCTACAAATATTGGCACAAAGAATCTGTCATTTCAAATCTCTCCTCAGTGTTATGGGATGTTAGGTTATCACGCAAAACACTCTGTATCGTACAGGAGGTGACCATACCTCTATGTGGAGAAATCCTTTGAAGCTAATGTCTTGTTAATGTGGTAACATGAAAGTCAGCCTATGTCTTGCTTGTATCATCATAATGCAACATACTTGTACAGTCCTGACTCGGTTAACGGCGTCCCAACTAAAGACGTAACGCTATAGCGGTGGTATTTCCATAGAAATTCAATAGATGAAATCAAACAGCCTTGAAATGCTGTCAAAAGTGGTAGTGGTCATTTTTAAATATAAATTTATATCAAATTAAAACTATGAAAAAGCAAAACTAAACTTTGCAGTGCAATACAGTTCAGCACTGTACTAAATTTATATAAATGATTTTGAAAGCATCTTCTATTGTGATGCCACTGAGTTTCCTTAAACCCTCTGTGCTGTTCGTAAGTACAGTACATTACAGTATGACAATAACAGTATTAATATTATTATAATAACACAATATTGTTATGCAGTGGACCAGCTTCTTATTTAGGGTATATCCATGTTAAGGAAGGACTGACATAGGGAGGGGACAGGACAGCAGAACATAAATTAAAATGGCATTTTAGTAAGAACAAAAAATGTACACTGATAGAGAACACACTAATAGATGCAAAACACCAGGATGCATTTGAACAAATGAATATAAATAAAATACAAGAAATGTAAATTCACTAAATAAGCAAAAATCTAATTTAAAAATGTGTAAATGAATAATATGTTATGGCAATGAAATCTAAATCTGTGCTATATGCCTGACACCTATACTGGTTTGTCATACGTTAAGTAAAATTCCCCATTTTTGTCATCACTTGCCCTGTAGAGATAAAGAATTCATTTGTTTCATTCTTTTTTTGTCCCTACATGGATACATTACAATAGCGTTTAAGACAATGCGCTCAGGTGAGCTTCTCCCTGCCTAATGGCTGGTTGGTAGTTTTGTATGGTAACTCTTCTTATCAGGAAAGCAGTTGCTTCTTCAATATTTTCAATAACTCATTGCCGAGATGCAGGCTCAGCAGTCTACGCTATTTCTCAAGAATCAGTAAAAATTGATGTAACTGCAAATGTGCATGACAAATGATATATTAGCAGCTTTAGGCAGTGATCTAAAACCCCTTAAGCGCCATTCAGAATCTGTAGAAAAATTCCACAAAGTCAGAAACGAGGATGTCAGATTTCACAGGTTTCACATGATAAAAGAGCACAAGATCAGTCTTTTTCAGTCCCTTTGTTTGAGACACGGCGTTTGCTGGATGATGGATTTATACATGCATCCATATTCTTGTATCTACACCTACGTAGATACAAGAAGTTTGTTCACACACTTATCATGTTTCCTTGATAAAAACAATATTGCCCTAACTACCCTAATATCTCAGTTGACTTTGTTTTGCATTACTTGTTTTGTTCCTTTTGCCAGTTCATCTCTTTTGTTTTGTTTTTGTTTGTCTTCCATTATTCGTCTTTGGGGCTTGTACAAACAATGGCATAAGATGTGCTGCAGCCAAAATCTTCAGATACTGCACACTGATGGCCAACTGCTGTTCTCCACCTTATACACACTATGGTCAACATAAGACTAGCATAAGATGACAGGTGACAAAGGAGTCTCATAAGCAGTGGGTGACAATTTAACTAATGCAGTGGTTCTCTGCCCTGTCCTTGCCCAGCTATAATTTGTGCCGGCTTTCCAACTCTTCTCTGTCCACTTTTCGTACTGGGAGAGGTGGTTAAATTTGTTAAATTGGCATAATGAAAAATGAATTTCAGTCTGCAGGTCATCCGGTAGGCTAAAAACCTACTCATTTTTTTGGCCTGTCAGAAGCAGAGTTGAGAATCATGGAGTTAATGTATTAACTATCATTACTATATAACCTAGGTGACATTTAAATGTCTGCTAGCTGTGGTATTATTTTTGTTTCTTTTTGACGAATGACGTGGTAATGCTGTTAAACCAAAAGTTTGAGGCAACATGCAGGTTTTTAAAGGACACTGAATTCCAAGGGGAAAAAACAGCAGCTATAGGTGAAAAACCTTTTATTTATACAGCTCCTAAATTATACAATATTTTGTCAGTCAATGTGATTGATATTCCTGGGTCTCAGCATATAAATCTAGAATGACTATTTTAGTCTGGCTTACTCTAGATATCATTGCCACTGAAGCTTCCCTGGTTCCTATCTGCATGGCTTTATATGCAGTATACAGGCCACATTACCTTGAAAATACGTCTGTGCACTGACGGTGTTTTTCCTTATTAGTGTTATGTATCCTTTCTTGTTTTAAAAAAGATACTGTATATGTGTAGCATTTTATACTTCGTTCTTCATATTTGTATATCCAGAATGCATTATTTCGTTTGTGAAATAAAGGGTCTTCCTATAGCATGGAATATCTAAAAATATCTGTCTGCAGTAGGCAAACACAGCCTGATATAGATTAGGAAAACATGGTGGTTAATAAGTGTCAACGAGCTGCAAATTCAGAAAACACATGCAAAACAAAACGCTGTAAGTCCATTCACAGTGAACCATAACACAATGGACAATGAAAGAAAATGATCATTACTTGATATCTGGAACCATCCTCATTTTAAGCAAATTATGATGGTTTTAACGTATGAGCCGTCAGGCAAAGATTTTTTAAAAATTAACCAAGTAACAATGGACCTCATTCACTAATAACATCCTAAGTTTGTTCTTGCATTTGTTCTTGAGAATGGTCCTAAGAAGTCACACAGTTCCATCACATGTTCTTAGACCACAAAATTATTCACATGTAAATTATTCAAATGTGTTCTTATGATAAACAAAGTGCGTGCCAGTTGTTCTTAATTAACATAGGTGAACACCCTGCCAATCCCCATAGAAGGGCAGACAGAGAATGTATTGTATATTGATATAAACAGTATTGTATTATTCTATATCCCGTTTTGAGAACATATCAATCATTGTCCCACAGAAACTTCCGTTGTGTTGTACCTCACTTCCGTTGTGTTGTAGCTTACTTTTGTTGTGCTGTGAGCCTATTTGCAGCATTTTTTGCACTTGTTTTCAGACTTTTTTGGATTTGCAGCCATTAACACTCATCGGCCACCATAGGGAAATCCAGAACATTCAGGACAATGCCAAAGGCAAACACAAGGAGAGCACCGTGATCAATAAGCAGCTCCCTAGAGAACTGGGTGTGGCATGACTCCATCATAAATGGGATGTGTTCTAAGGAGACAATTGAAACTTCTTTCCTGTTCAGCAGCTTGGAAAGAAAAAGATGGTACAGGAAGTGGTCTTAACTTTCTAATGCAGCATTTCTGTTAGACGTTATCACCCCTGGAGAGTACAATACATTTTCTTCCCTAGAGTTTTCTTCTTCTTCTCGTCCTCTGTCATTATTCTGAACAACAATAACACATCAGGAAAAAAGTGGTTTCCTGTT
>JAODLD010000002.1:8437246-8450253 GCA_026781065.1 Mormyrops boulengeri
AAAGTACATCCTGTCCCTGTAGCCTTGGCTTTTCATCTCACTCTTTCTTACGCTGCTCCACACACAAACAAATCCACTTACACTATACAAAGCTGCATTAACAAGAGCTGAAGGTTCACTTGGTTGTGTCTGACATCATTGACCTTACGTCTTGTGAAATCAGCAATGAAACATGTTGAGAAACACTATAAAAGAAATGGGCATTGAAAAAAAATAAAGTGAACAACGCCGACCATAAAACCAAGATATCGAGATACCAAGCGCTACAAGACAATATAGGCAATAAAAGAAAGCAATTGAAAAATATGGCTAAGAAATGTTTGAGTACATGATAATTGTTTACAAGGAAACATTAACTGAAGAAAGCCACTAGGCTCCAAAATAATTCATGGGAAATATTTAAAAGGACATAAAAGGATGGTGTGGGAATAGAGAGAAAATCACACATTTTTGACAGAGTTGAAACACAGTGTTCATGGTAGGCAAAATACCACATTAGACTTCAGCATCAATGTAGTCAATATAATATAGAAATTAGGGCTGGGATATTTAACACATTAACACATAATATGTATTATAGTCAACTGAAGTCATAATGTGTTGCTATTTATTTTGTAGTGTTATTATTAATTCTGTCGCTTTAGCAGTATTTTAATACCCTAATGGAAAAACAGTATGAGCAAAGATCTTTAATAAAAACCTACAATATTCCATCCTGGTTGTAAACAGTGCAAGAGTTTAGGTCATGACATTGCACAGAATCCCAGAATTCAAAGTGAACATTGAAATATTCAGATAGTGTCTAACAGTAAAGTTGATGTTCCCTGATTTATTTTGTTTAAGAAAATTCGAGAGAGGCGTACATAGGATAAAAAATACTGAATTTGAAACATTTCTTTGATTTTATTGAATGCTCATACCTTAAAATCGTAAGATTTTTTTATGTTACAGAATTAATTAGTGTATCAGCGCACCTGTTTAGCATGTGAAATAGAGCCACCACTCAATCCAAGATATTTCCAAAGTATGCAATTAAAATATAATTGTTTAACATCCCTGTATATAATTCAATGCCCTCTCTTGACTTATTACCATCTCTGCATCTAGCTGTTTTGAAAGCATTGAAATTTAGCTTGTACTTTTGTTGGAGAGAAATAATCTGTAAATCACAGGTTTAAGTTACACCATTAAACAGATATTCCTATACGAGTCATTTTCGCCTTGAGAATTTTCTCAAGAAGTTATAATGAAATACAGATTATTTTTCGTGTGTGTTGAGTAACTGACATTATCTAAGCATTTTATGTGTACTAAAATTATGCCATTTGCTGTTCTGATTTGGTGATTTTTTTACCGTTTTCCCCAGATAGGTAGCCAATCAAAGAGCAAAATCAAAGAGCACAAAGCAAGATAAAATGCTTTTAAAACTTTGACCTTAATTGCATGTACCCCACAGCAAACCAACAATTTGTATAAGATATATACTTTCACGTAATTTTTGTTTACATCTCTGAATTTTTTTTTAAAAAAAGTTACATTGAAATACATTGAAGTATTTGTTTTTTGTGTAGAACGAGTGATATTGTTTAATTTAGATATATTAAAGGTAACACTACAAGTATAATGCATCATAGATACCGTCATAATGCACGATAATGCATTCATAAAGTATTATACGCATGGCTATAACCATTTATAAAAAGGCATAAGATTATAGCCATGTTTGTCAGGGTCAGTGCCCGTCTAGCCCTGCCCTCATATGCCTTTTCCCCATCATGGTCAGCAGTTGCTGCAGGCCTCCCTCTTCCCCTTGTGTGTAGTCTCTGCTTCCCGTCCTAAGTGCTTCGCTTTTGTTTTGCTATTCCTTGCTTTTGTTCTTTGGTTTGCCCCACCTCTTTGTTTTATTATATTCCGCTTGTATGTTGCTTCCTGCTCCCATCCCAGTGTTAGCCTCATCTATTTGTTAGGATTGATTAGCGCCGTTGCTTTTCTGAGTTCCCTGCTTCTCTGTTCATTAGTGTAAGTTACTTCACTGGTGTCTTGTTGCCCTGTGTCCTCGTTGATTGGTTGTCTTTATGATTCACACCTGCCTTTCGTTAGTCTTTGTTACCGATGTATTTAAGTGCCTGTCTTTTGTTCATTTCCCCAGTCGATAATTGTGTCAGGTTACTGTGTTTTGTAGTTCTGCTTAATTTCCTCATCCTTCGCCCTCCTGAGTTGCTCAGTTTGTGATTTCCTCAGTTTGTGTTCAGTTTTGTTTAATAAACCCCTTTGTCTTTGAGCTGTAAGTGGGTTTGTCACCTTTTTCCCACCTGCGCCATGCCCCAAGTCCGTAACAATGTTTATTATGCATTATGAATACTCTACGAAGCTGTCATCTATAATGTACTCTAAATACCATCAAAATGCATTATAATGACTTATACTGACCATATTAATGCATCATGAAAGCATCTATATTGATATATCTGTATATGGAATTGTCAGTAGCGGTCCTATCTTGCTCCGTTACATGCCATTTCTCCATTTGGCCCACCCTCGGAGTTCTCATGGGCTGAATGGGCTAAGTCGGTCTCTGTGTTGTCTATCTGTTATCTGTGTTATGGGTTTGAGGCTCACCTGAACTATGTTTGTGATTTGTGATTCTTTGTATATCCCTGGTTAGCTGTGTATTGCTGTACGGCTCCTTTAGGTATCACTCTTTGTAGTAATGTTCAGTAGCCCCTGTTATCTAGCATGCCCTGGAATTTGGTTCTTCAGTATCCCCTGGATTGCCCAAACCTGTTCTTCAGTCTCCTTGTTCTTAGTGTTTAACTGCCCACACCTGTCTCTTGTTAATCCTTGTCGTGTGTATTTCTGTCTCTGCTCTTTCTCTGTTGTTCAATCGGTCATTGTGTTTGTGCTAGTTACTGTTTTCGACGTGTGCTTTGCTTCTGAGTCCTACGTGTCTTGTGTGCCTTGTGTTGTATGTGGTCCTCAATAAGATCCCCTTCCCAATTAAGTTACTGCTTTGGTTGACTTTGTTTTGACCCCTCGTGGTCGCTTGATTTCCGATTTCCTTTTTGAGTTCAGTTTATAAATAAAAACCCCTTTGAGAGCCACGCCGTAGATCGTCTGTCTTTTCGCCATGTCCTGCCGTAACATAGTATGGTCTATTTTAGTTTGTGATGAGAGAACTGAGAGTCTGAAACCTAAGGGGGACAATATCATTGTTTTATGCCAATCACTGATTGACTGACTGGACCCACTTCTCATTTTTTAATCCATTTGAATAAGTTTACCTGACTATATATGGAAGATGTAAAGTGCAGTGTCAAGAAAGACACAAACCATCCATTCTACATGTTATCCGTCCAGTATATGGTCCTGTTCAGCCTAAAGTGTATTTAAGAAGAACACCCTGGACATGATGTGAGTCAAGAATACAAATCATTTATTTGATTTCTTCATGTTTGTTTATTTATTGAAAGACATAAATGCCCATATTTTACTATGGCGTTGGAACTGGAGCCATTCAGTCATTAAGTGTATTCACGCCAACAGCTGTTGTTGCCATACCTGGTTACATCAGCCATAATATTCAGAGAGGTACCATTTGCATTCAATTGAAATGTAGAAGTTTAAGGTGACAGCACAGACTAGTTCTGCCACATACAGATTACGAGAGTCATGCTTGCAGAGCATTTTGACACCCAGTATGTGTGCGGCACGTTTCCGACAGAGAGAGTGACAAATTCATATTGATCATTGTGTTACATATTTTATTTATGCTTATCAAGTTCCAGAATAGAAAAACATGGCGATAAGACATTTCTAAACTGATTCAGTGCCATGCATCTTTTCCTGATAAATAACTGAAGGATTTATGTTTTTCCCCCCAGTGATATCATTGAATTACTGAAAAAATGTCTGATTTTTAATAATGAAAGATCAAAGACTATTGGATAAGAACTCTTGGAAATAAAATAATTGTATCAATAAACAAATAAGGATCACAACATTTTCCTTTTAGGGACCAAGTGATTTCTGAGATTGGAGTAATTAAAAATTAATGTACAAAAGTACAAATTTCTCAAAGCTCTTTGTAATTTCGCTCTTGTAATGGAGGTCCACATAACTGATATTTGGCTTGTAAATAAACAGAATAATAAAGGAATGCATTCCACTATATGTATCTTATTTGTTCTTTACTTAGACACATCAATTAGTATAATTTAATTTAGACCTAGAAACTATGATTTTCTCTCCATTCTCCACGTCAGAAATTATATATATTTTTTTATGAATATCTTTTCAAATTTCATTTTCATGGTACTATTTCACTTGTGTGCCAGGACAAGCAATTCATTTTTGTTGAACTATTGATATAGCAGCAAAAAATACAAGTGAAGTCAATGACTGAGATGAACATGTCTCTGTCTAAAAGCCAAGACTGGCAGGCACTGTAGGTTTTTGTAATATATAGAAGGTTAATCAGTGTGGACTTCAACAAGCAAACAAGAACCTTGAAGGTCTGTTGCAATGTTGTGCAGCTCTAAATGTTATCAATTTTTCACTTTCAACACAAAATGAATGTTTTGCACATATACTTTGCAATAGATATAAACAGTAATTGCATTGACTTTCTGTCTCCTTAAGTTAAGAGATTAACTGAATTCTGCATGAAGAAAGGCCCCTGAAAACCAAGGATAATCTATTCAAGCATTTTTCTTGGATCATAATTATGAACAATAAGAGAAGGAAACCATGAAAAACCTGTTTTTTTCTGATTGTAAAGCAGGCAGACAGACAGGACACAGAAACTGGGGGGTGTTAACCACCACTGGTATCTTCAGGATCTTCCAGCACAGTGAACTGAGCAGCTCATAAAACTTTTTTCACTCTTTGACTTAAATGAAACGCTAAGCCAGTGGTTCCCAACCCAGTCATCAGGGACCCCAGACAGTCCACATTTTTGCTCCCTCCCAGCTTCCAGCCAACCAAGAACGCTAAATACCTGGTACAGGTGTTAGGAGCAAAAATGTGGACTGTCTGGGGTCCCTGAGGACTGGGTTGGGGACCACTGCACTAAGCCATGAGGGAGGGAGCATTGCTCTGGTCTCTCTCCCCATCTAAACATGCAACCATCTGCTCCATATCTAAAAGTCAGGGGTAGGTAGTTCTGGTCCAGAAAGTAAAAATCCAGACCAAGGTTTTCTTTCAACCAACCAGTTGAGTACTCTTCGACTGTTGACTCTTTATACTGCACTGGTTGGTTGAAGCAAAATCTTGGTCTGGATTCTGACTTTCTTGACCTGAGCTATACCCCTCTGTCAATAGTGGTCTCTTGAGGGGCTTGTCCCCCAGCCTCATCCCACCCCAGACACATACACTTTCTGCCTGTATTTCACAAAGAAATGTAGGTGTTTTTTTTTTTGAAGTATCTAACAGATGGTCAGGGTCTTTGTAGACCACAGGCAGGCAGCCCTGATCCTGGACTGCCGGTATCCAGCAGGTTTTCTGTCCTACCTGATGAGTTACCGTCTGCCTGAGATCAGGTGAGGTTCATCAGAGACCAGGTAGGGTGGAAAACTTCTGTCCCTCTTCTTCACAGCTTATCTGAGAAGCTATAGTGAATTATGGTAGCCTGCACATTTATAGTGATTTGTTTTTGCCCCGAGTCTCTCCCAATCCCTCACCTCCTCTCTTCTGTGCCTCTGTTTTGCATGTTTGCCCATGCTGAACAATGACACAATAATTATGTTGCCAAATTTTATAGAGGACAGTGGCTTATCAAACCCTGCCCCTCTACTAGAGGCTGCTGTTCACTGGATTTTTAAGAGTTACAGCAATATAATTCCCTATTATGTTCATAATTTGCTAAAAAGGCATAACTGTTTATTGCCATTGTATTTTTTTATTAATGAACATGAATGCAGACCCCTGTCACTCTTTCAAGCCATGTTTATGCAAAAGGAACTGCAAGTCAAATCTAATTTTCCTATAAATACAATAAGATAATACGTGGCAACGTATTAACAAGCAATTAATTTAGTGAACTACAAATGACATACAGTAAAGCTTTTTAACGTGTACGTAAATTAAGGATAGAGATAAATACAGCATCTATTTACGACTGTCATACCCACGGGCAGGGAGGGGCATGGATACCCTGGCAGATTCAGGGGACCCAGCACTTGACAGGGGCTCTTAAATACATAAAATTATATGTAAAATTGGACAGGGTGGCAAGGATTGCCAAGGTGACATTTTATCAGGAGGCCCAGAATATCTTGGTGTGTCCCTGGTAGTAATGCGTCAGTACATGTCCACTACTTTCGGTAGTAATGAGTAATGTAACTAATTACCTTATCAAATTACACAATGCAGTTAAGTGTGAAGATACCGAATATTGATTTGTCATCCTCCTGATGTCTGTGTGACGTATTTCAACAGCAACACAATCGTAACGATATTACTATGCGACACTTAGCCTACTGTTTTTTCTGACTCGGCTGTATGATGCACAACAGGGTTATACTAATATTTAGAAACTATAGGGTAGATTTGTTCTGTTTAAACCTGAAAGTAGGCATACAGTTTAAAACCATATACCAAACAATTTCACCGAATAAAAGTTATGTTTATTATTTTAAATATTGATATGTCAGAAGCAATAACAATAGGCCTAACAGTTATGCCGCACTGCTTAAAGTTAAATTAATCTTTTAGAAAAAGCGTTTGGCACATTAGCGTATATGATAATTTAAATATTGTTAATAGGACTAAATGGAACAAGATCATTTAACAAGGTTCCGATCTTAAACCAACGTCCCAACAACATGTGTGTGTGGTCTGGGTAAGTGTGCATTAATAAGGGAATTGAAATAATGCAAAAGTTACTTTCTCTAGTAACTAATTACTTTTTCATGCAGTAATTGGTAAAGTAATTTAATTACTTTTCAATGAAGTGACTAATTACTAATTCTCCATAACTTGCACAACACTGGTCCCTGGTCTCACCTCATCTGACCAGGTCTCTTGAGTGACGCCCAGTCTGGCCACATCGCGCCTGGATTATACGCTCACCTACAGCTCATGAGCTCATGTAGCTGCCTGAATATATTAAGTCCGAGCTCTGTCACTTCTTAGTGAGCTAACTCTGCTCGGTCCGTTCTGCTCGTGTATGACTTAATCCACTGGCTTTTTTCTCTTTTTCTAATATGTTGATTTTTTTTTTTTTCTCCATGTTTTCTCTGTCTTGACTGCAATTTTCGGATTGTGATTGGAATTTGAAAATAAACATGATTTGGCTTTTCTCACCATTGTATTACAAATATATTTATTAAGGGACTTATGTTGCTGTTCTTCATGTATTCCTAACACCGTGTTAGCATCTCTATATTAAAAAATATCCTGTTTTTTCAACGGCCTTTGTTTTGCTCACATACAGTGTGTGTGTCTAAGATACTGGCATTATTATTATTATTATTATTATTATTATATTACATGAATAATGAATATGAATATTGTTGTTATTCGTTTACATTTGACCTTTTTATAATGCTTTGTGATAGAAGAATGAGTAATTTTCAACCCAGAGGCGGACCGACCGTAAGGCAAGTAAGATAATAAGATCATTTAAATTTTAGCAACATGTCTGTTATGTACATTTTTAGTGACAAGTTTTCAGGATAGAAGTGAAGCGGCACAAAGTGGCCTAAGAGAAGAAAAAACAAGGCGCAAATAAACAAGACTAACATTACATCTCCTGTGTCTTTGGATTCTATCAGCCTAGGGTGGTAGACAAATCGTGATCAGATGTGTCAGCCTAGGGCCCCCAGAGAAGTTAGTCCGTCCCTGTCTCATGAAAAATACAAAATGAGGTGTTTCTGTTTGCATCGTTTTCAAATGTGCAATACTTGCTACACTTAATTACTGAGACTTCAGACGAAAATGGCACGCATAAACACGAAGGTTTAATTCATGACAGCATCAGTTATAAACGTATTTTCTCTGTGTTTGTTGTTATCTATTGCCAGATGAATGACACGCTGGTTTCCCTGACTCTGTTTTCCAAAAAACACGTCACTTCCTCCCCCTCCCTTGTAGTTAATCAGCGATTATGCTTAGCATTGTAAGATGGCCACTGCCACATCCTTCTCCATTTTCCCTGCTCTGTTTGTGTGTGGCATTTATCGCCCCTTTTGTATTACAAGGTTGCATACGTGTCATTCTGCAGTGGCTTGTAATTAAATATATAATGTCTTAGCACTTATATTGTGGCATTTCAGCTGTGCAGAGTTCAGTGCCTTGTGCTCAGGTTATTTGTTCAGTGATCTGTTAATTTAGCACTTTCCTTTTAATTGGTCTCAGCTCTTTGTTTTCTATACTGAGCTCGGTATAGTGTGATCACAGGCTGTTCTTTTTAAGCTGTGGCTTAGTCACAGGTGGACTTTCCGTTCACCTTTCCATTGAGTACATGGTAATTGCATGGTTTGACGTCATGTGTTATGTTGTCATATGTAGTTTGAACCTGCATTGGTTAATTTAATTGAAATAACCTACTTGTATAGTTGAGTGCATTGTAACTGAAGGGTGAGGTACATGTAACTATTTCCTTATGTGTCATTCCCAGGTTGTTGGTGTTTGATCAAAGAATTTAATTTTCCGTATTTGCCCCCCCCCCCCACAGTGTCAAAAGCATAACTGAAACCATAAAAAAGCAGCAGGTTTCAAAGCAGTTCTCCAATAACAGTTGATTAGGTTTAAAAATGGGACTGAAATGGAACTGAAATTTTAATAATTAAAAAAACCATTAAAGCTGTTTGGCAAGCTCAGTGTAATGAGGTTAGGAAAGCACTCAGGCTTTTAACTAGTATACATGCTCATATTTGCAAATTATAACGGCAAAAAAAGCATCTGAAATGTTTCTCACCATTTCATCATATTGAGGGGCCTTGCCGCTACTTTGAATGACCCTTCTGGCTGAGTGCCATATTAAGCAAAGTTGGAGTGAACTAGGATGGGTCCCTGGTGGACTTCAGATACAGGCAGCATAACCGCCACGCCACCTGTGTCGCAGCTCTCTCTCTTTCAATAGTTCTGGGTAAGTCTGAAAAAAAGTTTATTGTTAACCTTTTGCTTGAACATGTGGTTACTAGTGATTAGGTTATGTTTTCCTGTCTTTTGGGTAGTGAGGTTTGGCTAAATATTTATGTTTTTATTGTAAATAACGTGGTCTATAGACAGTGTTGATATCTAGGTATGGGCAGCTAGAACAGCTGTAGCACGTTTCCTAATATAAATCCTTGTCTGGTTTTGTATGGGGCAGTTTTTCCAAGCCACACGAACGTTAAATCCCTCAAAGCTCTTTTTATTATGACTCGTACTTGCCTGGTAGTCAAATTAAAAATGAAGTAAACGAAACCAGCGACTTGTTGCTGTCCTGAAATAAGAGCGAGAACCAAAGAGTGATCAGGGTGTGCACGGTGTAAATCATGTAAGGCATGATGGAATATCAAAACGTATCTCAATCATCAGTAAATCACAAAGCTGTTTTTAAATTACTGACAACATGTTAAAATGGCAAAATAAAATAAAAAATGCCACATGAGAAGTGCAGTACGTGGCTGAGATATCCATACTCGTGGTTAAAGTTGCCTCTTGCCTGAATAATTTATTCTGTTGTCACCACTGCATATTACTCTAGTCACGTACCGCAGCTCTTTGCTCATTGGTCAAAATGATAAAATATGTTCTTATACAGATACGTACTTTGGGCAAAGAAACGCCAAAATGTGTGTGTGTTGCATGTAAATGACCCTTATGTACATTCTGCCACTTAAGTGCTTTTAATTGCATTTTCTCTACACGGTCTGGAGAGCGCCTCTACATGGCTAAACATAATATTTCAGTTTTCACAAAGTTTTTTACAAAATATAGGACTGTATATCAATAAAAAAAAACTATAATTCTATTAATTGCAATTAATCTCACTTAACAATAGAAATTACAATCATTAATGGTTTCACATTGAATCCCTAAATTAAAGGGGAGTATATGGGTCATTCTCAAACTCATTACTGTAATTTGTCTAATTTTTCAAATTAAAGACTTAAAGGCATAAATTATACAACATCATTGTTTAAACTGTTGATTTTGCTTCTGGGGTAGTAATGAACAGAACCATTTCATAAAACCCAGGACAACAGTTATGGAGAAAAGGAAACTAACCAAAAATTTACCGAAAAATATGCATCTTATCATGCAAATTGATTTTCTAATGGGTTACGTGCAATAAAGTTGGTACATTTAAAAAAATCTATTTTTGTTTTCTGTGATTTTGGCTACCAATCTGGGGGAAATGGTTAAAAAATAATCAACTCAGAATGATAAATGACAATTTTAATATATCTAAAAAGTTTTAAATAATGTTCTGATAAAACTGAAATTCTTTTAGCTTGTTCAAATTCATTCCTTTCTGTTCTGCCTAACTTGGAAACCAATGTGAATGAGGTCCTGGTAGTGCCCTTATCAACGGTCCATAAGTTAGGTGTTACCTTTGATCAGTCTCTTACCTTTCAGCCCCGTATTAACTCCCTGGTTCAGACTGCAGTTTCCTATCTCTGCAGCATTACTTGCCTCCATCTTTTCCTCCGTGTTACTGATACTGAAACATTAATCCACGCTTTCATCTGCATGCCTTGCTTATTGTAATGCTTTATTTATTGGCCTCCACAGATTACAGTATGTTCAAAATTCCGCTGCCTGTTTGCTAACTTGTACTAAATAATCCACCTACATTACCGCTCTTCAGTAAATTTAAATTAGTTGCCAGTTACTTTCAGAAGAACACAAAGTAATACTTATCACCTATAAAGCTCTTCACGTACTGCCATTCTTTTTCTCTACAAGCAGGCTTGTATTTTCAGACCCTAAGGTTACAATTTCGTCATGTTAGGTTATCTTCAGTGGGTGGTAGGGCTTTTAGTGTTGCAGTGCCCAAACTCTGGAATGCACTGCCACATTTGTGAGATGTTCAATCTATTTAAACTTTTAAGCTTCAGTCAAAAGGGTATCTTTCTCAGGGTTGTTGTAATGATCATCCAGTTTGTATGGTTGACCTTTGTTTTGTCTGTTGATTTGTGTGCATGCGTGTGTGTATTGGATTGTATATATTGTAAAGCATCTGTGAATGTGAGAAAGGCACTAAATGAGTAATAATATACACTATTATTATTATTAATAAACTTTCATAAATGGATCTAAACATGAAAGTCTTACAACCATTGAAAGTGCATTTAATAACATGAAGGATCTTAAGATTTTAAAGCATAAGCCTTCAGTTACATAGAAGAAATACTGCAAATTATTTGATTGTTAACCTATGTATGCCTCCATTTGGCAATTACAAAATATCAAATAAACCAGCTGACATCAGCTTCATTATGAGACGCTAAGTCAGAGGTGGGCAATCTTACTCAGAACGGGCCACAGTGTATGCGGGTTTTCACTGCAACCCCCTAATTAGATTATTAATTAGAGGACTGATTGGCTGAAGAGTCCTCACACCTGGGTAAGAAAGCTGACCTAAAGGTTACCCCAAAAACCTGTATATACACTGGCCCTTTGTGGACAACAAGGAAGGAATAGTATAGGTCTATACTAAAAATTCTTGCTATTCTCTCATTCAGGTTTCAAAGTATTGCATGTGTTAATGCAATAAAAGAAGTAATAACGCATTGAGTTTGAAATTAGCCTTAACCGTAAATGGGATAAATTTATATCATACATGTCACTGTCACATATACAGCTATGGAATAAATTAAGAGACCACTCTATATTTTTAAACAAGCATGCATTTTAAATCCTGGTTTAATCCTGGTTCCGATGGCAGAAGGCAACGTTGAGCAGCAGGCTGCATTCAGGTTCAAAATTTGTAAGACAGCAGTACACAAGAATAAAGTGAAGCAGAAACCAGCCAAGTAGAGGGTGGAAGCGACTTTCTAATGCCAGAGATGACCGTTAACTTATCCGACAGTTTCTCATGAATTGTAGGATGACATTAAGTGACCTTCAAAAAGAATGGGAAACATTAAGTGCAGGTGTGAGGTGCACTGCTAAGACAGTTCATATCAGGCTCCTAGAAGCAGGACTTAAGTCCCACAAAGCAAGGATGAAACCATTCATTGATAAGAAACAGAGAAAAACCAGGCTGCAGTTTGCAAAAAAAAAGGTATTATTCACAGACGAACACCATAAATTGAGAAATGACAAACAAAAAATTGTGTTGTGGTCTCTTAATTTGTTCGGTGGCAGTATCAGTCACTCCCATCCTTACACTTCCCCATTGTTCCGGCTTCCATCACATCACCTTCAAGACATGACTGTTCACTTGCCTAATATATAATGGCATTATTGGCAGGTGCCATAGTAATGAAGTAATCAATATATTTGTTTACTTTATTTTTTCCATATTTCACATATTCACTTGCCAGTGGTTTTAATGTTGTGGCTAATCAGTGTGTGTGTGTCTGTGTGGGTTTACACATATCACATTTGGCCAAAATGTCCATGAAGTGTGGTAAAACTCGAAACTTACTTTTTGGGGACATTTTTCATAACCTAGATTTCATAAAAAAAGATCTGTGAATGCAATCAAAAAATTCTTCTAAGTCTTGTATTTTGCTTGGTTATTTTTGGTTAGAGTTAGGGCTAGGTGGGGGTTCTGGGTCCCGAGCTCAACTCGTCAGAACACCGCCTTCGATAAATTTATAAAACCACTCTTAGAAAGTTACCTCAACGGAAAATACATTAGTTCACCAGGAAACATACATTCACAAACAGAACAAATTTCTACAACCATTTTACATGCACTCAAAAGAAAGCATTTCAAAAAAATCCATCGACTCACTCGGATTCCAGCACGTAGCTTGCGTGTAAGGATATGCCTAAACCTGGAACCCGCTAGGTCGCCTATCTCCCCTCTAAATCAAACAATAGCATTCACATTAATACAGCTTCTT
>JAODLD010000002.1:8460743-8478688 GCA_026781065.1 Mormyrops boulengeri
CCTGTGCTGGCCAGCATGTAGCCCTGCTTTGTGCCCTGTGCTGGCCAGCATGTAGCCCTGCTTTGTGTCCTGTGCTGCCTAAGGTAGACTGCAGATCTTCCTGTATTAGATAAGTGCTTAGAAGATGGATAGGTTCTCACTAACAATAAAAATAAACTGCTCCCTTTCCAGTTTTGTTGGTTTCTGCTGCAGTTGTATTGATGAACTGGAGTCATATTTATATGTTAATGTAGTTGTACCGTATTGTGAAATATCCCTGTAATAATAAAGGATCTTTGCATCAATGTGTATAATACAAGGTAAACAAATCTGTTGCAATTAATCTTAACCAATTAAAAAGGCAGAAGACAATCTCAGGGAGAAGAATTGATTTACAATACTTTTCAAGTACAATGAAGACTGATTCTCTTTTATTTATGTAATATGTATATATAAGAATAGTTTATTTTAAATAACCCTTAAGTATGGATCCTGTTATAAAAGATGGTACCAGAGTTGCTGACTAACCCTTAACTAAAGTGCATTTGGTAACACTCAACTTAAAGCACGCATGTATAGTGCATTATAGATACCTTCATAATTCATTATAATGCATTCAAACAGTGTTATAAACATGGATATAAGGCTATGACTATTTATAGAAACACATTATAACCATGTGTATTATGCATTATAAATGCTCTATGAAGCTCTTCTCTATAATGCACTATAGATTCCTTCATAAGGCATTATAATGGCTGCCATTATATGGCTGAACATTTTACACACCTAGAGCAGAAGCATGATTCGAACCCCTGGCCTTGTAACTGAGCCATGAAGCCACTAACAAATCTGAAAATTCACTGTGTGCAGGATTTCACTCCCAAAAGGATGTCACTGTGAGACCGATCAATAAACACAGAAAGTGATATATTACACTCATTTCTGCTAAATATGATTTAACCAGGGAATAAGGAGACAGTTGCTTTGGCACAGGAGGACAATGTTACTGGGTCCTAAGTAAATGGCATAAGAATTAAAAATATGTTATTTGTTCACTCTGTTTACTTCTATCTATGACTGATTGTCAGAATGTGTAAAATCATAGGGGAAAAACTCATTCACAGAATTGTAAAATGGTTTAAAATATTGAAATAATCTGTATTTGTCCATTGTAGCAACTGCACATTTAGTATTGCTGGGTGATACTGTGGGTAGCGCGAGTGTCTCATCCCTCCCAGGCTGGGGGTTTGAATCCTGTCCCTCCGTTCTGTGTGTGTGGTTTGCATGTTTCCCACATTTACATTCATTTATCAAGCAGATGCTTTTATTCTGGAGTGGCAAACATTTCGGAAAGCTTGCTCAGACAATCCCCGAAGCAGCTGGGGTGTACGGGCCTTGCTCAGGGGCCCTGATTACATCACACTAATGATACTGGGATTTGAACCAGCAACTGTCCAATCAGACGCAGGCTCATAGAGTCCCAACCTGCTGAGACACACATTGTCCCTAAAAAGAAACTGCACTATTTAGGCAGAAAGAACAAAATACATTTAAGATTTCGAGTGCAACCTGCGGTGTGTTTTTACTGCTGGAGCTTTTTCATTCTGTCCAAAGATAAGTGAACTGGCTTCTCAAAACTGCCTACAGCCTATGTCAGTGTGTGCCCTATGACAGGTTGGCATTCTCTTCAGGATGTAGCCCTGCCTTCTGCCGTTTGTTGCCTAGAATAGGTTCCTGCCCCCTGTGCTGGATATGCAGTTGGGTGGTGAATGGATGCTGTACTTCACTTTTAAAAATAAAATTAAACTTTCACATATTCTTCCAAAGGAGGTCACTGTCTCCTTTCACAGTTCAGTTCTTACGATTCCTTGCTGGATGGCAGATTTTTCTGGCCACCTCTGGCAAAACCTGTAACTGTATAAACAATCTATTCCTGACATTCCACCAACATTTCACCAGCATAACAGCACTGCATGGGCAATTTCAGCACTGCACGTGCTCTTTCAGCACTGCATGGTCACTGTCAGCACTGCATGGTCACTTTCAGAGCCGCATCGACACTTTCAGCACTGTACTGCATTTGTGTATAGCATTACTTTAGGGTCATGTCCTGTGCAGGGTTTACTATATTGTATGCTAGCTGTGATCCTAAATCTATGTCAGTCAAAAACAGAAATGGGATGGATGGATGGGTGGAAAGGCATTGTAGTATAATTGAGAGCATTTTAGGATGTTCATTATGTTAGTTTAGTTTTGTTATTTTTACTCAAAATTCATTTCCGCTGTTCATCTGAATGGCTGATTTTTTTTTGTGGGGGCAGTCATGCAGTGTGGCAGTGATGGTATTGCAAAGCAATCTTACACTGTCAAATAGTGGTGTAGTGGTGTCTTGGTAGGTGGGTATGTTGCTATGCCTCTTCATTGTGCATACACACTTCTCCTTTGACTAATATATATTTTTGACAATATCCAGGCTGCTATATAGTAAATCTATTTTTTGTTTTAGAATTGTTAAATTGGCTGTGGTTTCCATTTGTAAAGTTGATAAACTAATGATGAACTGCATATTAGCAAATGAAAATGTATCTAACCAAACAGTCATGTGTGACTTTCAAAAAGAAAGTACTTTGCAAAAGGCAGTCAAAGAAAATGTTTAAAGCTTTTTATCTGGGTACTAAGTGTGTATTACTTCAGAAAAAAAACAATTTAAAGAATATGCAAGTTAACAGTAATACAATAAAAACTAATGAGAATTTGTTATTTGCCCCAAAAAGTTACTGATAGATGAACCACTTCAGTTCCCAAACCTCTCCTCAGGGACACCGCAGCCATTCCATGTATTCAGTAAATTTGACCATTTTTGGTGTTGGAGGTTTAGTGGTTAGGATGCTTGCCTCTGAACCAAGCGATCGTGGGTTCGAGTCCCACCTCTGGCACTACCACCATTGGGTCCCTGAGCAAGACCCTTAACCTAAACTTGCTCCAGGGGACTGTCCCTGAACTTAGAAAAATGTAGGTCACTCTGAATAAGAGTGTGCTGTAAATGTAAATTAGTTGAATGACTGATGAGGTATTGATTAACCAAACACGTTAGGCTAGTGGGTGAGTCTTTAAATGCATGGATATGTTGGACGGTTGCTGCAAGCACTGGGGTGAATTCAGGAGAGGTTTTGAAATGACTAAGCTGGCACACTTTGACAGACAAAGTCATAGTTTTACACCAACATGAAGATCATTTAAACTTCATCCCTTTGTCTGCTTAAGGCTCGTGCGCCATACTGTGTATATAAGTAATCAAAACTCAAAGTTTCGCAGTTCTCTCAAACTGTCTATTTTTCTAGCTGATCTGGCAAAACTATACCAAACGTTTTTTTTTTCTTTTTTGAAATCTCTGGCACACAGTTGAAATTTTGAAGAGCTGGAAGTGTGGCAGTTATATTCCGCTGAGTGAAGACTTGAACAGTAAATTGTTGAGAATACAAAAAAGGTTTGCCGGCCAACTCTCATTTGAGAAGCCAGAGCACAGAAATGTGAGACGTTGCAGGTAGAGGTAAATGGGAGATTTCAAACTGATTTTTCCAACATTTTGGAAAAGGTTTAGTGCTTTAAAGCCCATGATTAGACTTCCGGAAATGGGATATCATTATGCACTGAATGTTTACATTTGACATGTGTAAACAAAAAAAGAAATTCTGTCCATGCAGATGATTAACTCGAAAAACCACTATGTATGACAAGCCTTCAAACATCATTTCTCGCAGGTTGGCAGGTATAGGAGGAGAATTAGGGAGCCCAAGGTATGTTGGTGAAAGGCCCCTAGCTCCAACAAGACCTTGTGACCCTCATCACCCCTGGGCCGAGGTTGACGCCAACGAGACTGGACTCACAAATTCACTCTGGCATATCTATCCAACCCAACAAAACTCCCAGAGAGTGGAGTGTGGCTCGCAAGGCCCTTCTCAGATACCTTCTGATCGTAAATTGTGTCCCGTCCTCTCCCCCTCTCTCCCTATACCCAGGTCACACAGAGATTATGCAGAATGCTTATATGTGATAATATTATTTCATGTGAATGTAAGTGGTACACATGCTTGTATGACTGGTACAATGGCCTCAGTTGTAAAACAGCGTAATGGTACATAGATTAACAAACTTAAGCTGCTCGTGTTGAAGGAAGGTTCTGCCGCCTTAGTGTACAAAGAACCTCGTCTCCCTATCATTCATTTTCCAGCTGGCTACCTTGCTGGGGGATTGATGAATGGTTATTTAATGTTCTATTGTCATTTCCCCATGAAATTAGTCTTTACACCTAGTCAATCATCAGGTTATTGCCCTGTTCAATATCTCTCTCTCTCTTGGTATGTTATTTAAAGAGGATCCACAAGATAGTCAGAGCTGCCACGAGTGTTTAGCATCTGCAGTCAAATTTCTCCGACCCTCACGGCGTGTATCTTCTGCTGGGTATCTATTATTCTATAGTCAAGTAGCCACTTTAGAGAGATCACTGAGCTTTGTTTTAAATTGTAATTTATTTGAGATATTAAGGTTGAGCAAATAAATTGCTTGGATTATTTCTTTCTTTTAGAAATGACTATCTGTAGCAGATTTCCTGGTAATGGTTTTGCTGAAATCCGTAATTGCTAAAACTCAAGCTCTAGCATCAGCACAGAGGCACTGCAAGGTGATGACTTTAGCTTTCTGAATAATAGCATCGGTTTATTAAACTGGAGATGAGCTGCTTCGAAATTTTAACATCCATGCAGCCGCTGAGTTGAATCAATCAAACGTTATGAAAGGATATCGTATGCAAGGCAGAGATGACCAAACATGCTGACACTGTGCCAGTTTGTAGGTACCTGGCAGTCTTAGAGCCAAGATCAAACTGTTTTCATGTCATGTCCATGGATATTGCTTAATCAGCTAAAGCAAGTTCTGGCCAGCTTCAGTATGCAGAATGAAGGAAAGTCTAGAAAGGTAGTCTGGAATCAGAATTATTTTAATTTAGGCTTTAAAGTTTAAAGTGAATTTTTGCCCGGGAACACAAGGAGAGACTCCTAATTGGGATTAGGGAGAGACTCCTAATTGGGAGACTGCCTAATTGGAATCTGTCACTGGGCCGGTGGTTCAGTTCCCTTACAATGCTGTGTGAGCTTAATAGAGCATCAGCTTACATTAGAGTGCTAGTGTAACTTGTTAATATGATTCTTCACATTTATGGCTTAATTGAACCTGGCCACATCTCTTTCACTCAAAACCAAATATCACATAATTATATATAGCCCATTAAAATTAGGTTATTCCTACATTTTTCATAGGATTCATATGAAAATTCATCTCTATTCATTTTGTGAGATGCACTGCAGTTTTTATTAATGAATGTAGTTTTATTATTTTTTACGCTTGTGTAGTTATATAATTACCTCCTCAGTCTCTCAGCTTTTAGTGACACCACGGGGCGTCCCCTATTTGTTCCACTCCTGATTGATTGTCACGTCCTGACCCGCTTCACCTATTCCACCCTCCTGTTTCCTCTGGGGCGTGGCCTCAAACGTGCCCCGCCCAGTGTTTGTGAGCCTTGCCTCTTGTTCCAGTCCCCATGTGTTTTGCTCCCAGCTGTGTCTTGTTAGCCATAGTTAGTGATAGTATTTCAGTTTCTCATAGTTGTGTTGTCCCTAGTTCTGTCATTGTCTTGCCGTGCCCGGTTTTGTACGCGCCTGAGGTACTCAATAAATGTCCCAATCTTAGGGTTTCTCAGTATCGGCCTGTATTCTGGGTCGTGCTTCACCCTTCCAGCGTAACAATGATCATATTGGCATTTCTACCACTGCCCTTTTCTTGCTTCACTTAAATCTCAGACAGACAGTATGTATCTCCATCAGTAACTGTAAATTCAAACACGGCATCCCATGAGACTCTGTTCTCGTTCCCATAGCTTGTTACGGCTTGGACTGGTCAATTTTTGCCATGGCCTTCCCTGTCTCTGCTATACCAATGCCATACAATTACATCTTTCCATCTGGAGCCTGGACCCTAAAACAACAGCAGCTTTAAATGAAATTACGTTGTTAATTGATGCTTATGAAGTATTATAATCAACATTATAATGCCTTATGACTGTTCATAGAGGATGCTGTAATGCCTTATTCTTATACCAACCATTATAATGCATTATGAAGGTGTCTATAATGTGTTAGATGACAGCCTTAAGTGTTACCAAATAATCCATCCATCCATCCATCCATCCATATTACATTACTCTTTGCCCAGTACAGCATACCTCAGCATAAGCCAGCCTATATCCGGCCACTGAGCTATTTTTACTGGCCTGCACAATGATTAAAATTTTTTATTTATTTTTTTTTTTAAAAAAAAGGGTAAAGATTTATGTTTAAGTCCCTTGAATAACTGTAAGTATAATTGGTACTTCCATACCAGCATGCCAAAATGAGCCTCTTGGAAAAAAAAATTGATTTAGGCCTTTTAAAACTGAGCACTGTGTTCACATTGTAAGGGAAGCATTAGTGCTATGATAGATTACAGCCTTGCCTTGTCATTCTGAAACAAAACATGCTGGCAAAAAAGCTAAATTTGAATGCTGAGACAAAAGGTTGGCTCTTCGCAAGAGTTGCTTGCAGGCATAGAGAAACAGCAAAGATTATTTACTAAACTTCATTCAAGCAGAGATGGCGTGACCAGATTCAGCTTTGTACTGTCACATTAAATAGCAAAGCACAGCAAACCATTTGGCGAAATACTTTGCCCCGCCATGATAGGGAAATTTCCTTCACATATATCTATAAAGAAGCCATGTTGAGGACATTGCTGAAAACATTGAACAACAATCCAAAGAAAAGGTAAAACGTTTTCCCATTTATCTCCAGCCCTGGATGAGAGCTGTGACATATGTCACAAGGACCAGCTGCATTATGGGGGATAAAAAATTTCAGCTGAAACTGCTTGTGCAGCGCTGAAAGAACACATGCAGTGCTGAAGTTGCCCATGCAGTGCTGATATGCTGGTGAAATGTTGGTGGAATGTCAGGAATAAATTGTTTATACATGACTTCAACATCACAGAAGAGCTGGAATCAGTGCAGTTAACTGGGGGCACTACTACCAGTTAAGATTTATTGGGAAATTGCAATCTTGTTTTGAATTAATAATAAATATGTCAGTTAAGTTATACATAAAAACGCACTGGTTCTATTGATTTCTCCATGTATTTTCAAAATTTTTCAAAAAGGGGAAAGTAAAATCTCTTCCGTTGTAGCTTTCATGGGTCATTAAAAATGGTCTCTGCTGACATAGTGAAACTCAGATTTGGCCCTTCACAGAAAATAATTGCTTGGCCTTGCAGGTTGTGTAAGCAAACTTTAGTAATAGTAATTTAATAATATTTATGGTAAATTTATTTTTAAATGAAAAACAAAAAATTAAAAGTTATTTGTTTAAATCGTTTTTCATTATATTGTATTAGGTTGTCATGTTTGAGTTTAAGTTGTAACTCTCAGAGGCAACAATTAGACTACAAGTCATCTGTAACAGCCTGAAAATTGTATTTTTTATGGCCCCTTAATGTAATATTAACACTTACAGATTTAACTTCTAAAGGCTTCAGATAATTTAGATTCTGCTGTTAGAAAGTGAGACACACGCGAGATGGAGTGACAGTAACAGACTTCAGAAGGCTGCTTCTTGGGTTAAAAAAAACATTCAGCATCTTGGCATGCCAGATGGACCTGTGGCTGATGAAGTCTGAAATCCTTCACCATGATTCTTGACCTTGAGATAGATTGAATAGACCTGTCCATGCAATTTTCACCCAAATTCATATTTTGCCTCCTTTAGCCCTATCAGGTTGACAATTCAAAACTCAAGATACAGTATCAGTTGTAAGTGTATTGGAAGGCTTGCTCATTACAACACAACAGTGTACAAATATAAATCAGTCATAAACAGGTAATAGACATGCGGTAGCACAGTGAAGACAAGTAACACTTAGACATTACAATTGACAAAGAAAATACTCTCCTTTTTGTGAAATATATCATAAACTTCCAAGAATCTTCCAACACCTGATAAAGAGACGTGGATTCTGTGGCAAAAGGTTACAAATTATTCTACGGGAAACAGAGAGAACCAATTTATCCATCTAAGCGATGACACATTGAATAGAGTGGTGACTCCATTTAGATTAAGGGTAGAAATTGTAGTGCCGAAGAAGGAGAGAGATGCAGAGCTAGATGGGTGTAGCCAGCAATGCCTTGCTTACTGATATCAGTATGAAGGGAAATATTTAAAAGATCAAATCAAAGTTTGAAAACCACAAAATATAGTTTACGGCAATGCAGATATATAAATATTTTAGTTTCTTCTTGTTTATTATTTTATTCATTTAAATTTCTTTAAGGTTACTCCTGGATTACTATTGTTACTGATCTGATCAAATCCCATAGGGTTAGCTGTTATAGGGCATTATTTTTGTCTCCTCTATATACAGTTATCTGGGAATATCGTATAAAGCGTCCTATTTCTAGGAGGCAATGTAGATAAAAGTATATTTTTGTCAGCTGTGAAAGATTTTGCATAAAATTTGTAAATTTTGACACAGATCTGTCGTTTAGTACATATGTTAACAGTATTTTCCTGCAGTTCATTACAGCTGCACAACTTATGTGACATTTTACTACATCACACAGAACAATTTAAAACATATATTTGTCTATAGGAGATTAAACCACTACACTGATTTACTCTAAGGGAGCACAAATCACACTTTGCAGCTCAGCAAACTTAAAATATCTCATCATGAACTGTTACCAAAATAGAATACATTATCACATTACATCTGTTGTGGAATGTTATAATGTTATAATATAACTATGGGTTATCCACTGGGTTGAAGTTGTTTTTTTTTTCCCTAATTTAAATAGCATTGAAAGGTCAGGGTCTGACATATCTAATGGAGCTGATGAGAGAAAACTACCCAGACTGTGTTTCGCTTTAGGGCTTATGGAACTGCCTTTCAGCCAAGAGTACACGTGGTTTTGATATGTAAAGTGTCAGGGGGCTCGGGCTCAGAACTAAGCAGGCAATAGGGAGGTGACAGGTGAGTGCCCATAGCGGTAAGTTTTATTAAACCCTGACTCACAGCAAATCAGAAAAAGAGAGTTGGAAGGGGGAAGTTTGGAGGGGAGGAGAAAAAAAACAGCAACAATAACAAAGAGCCAGCTGGCCCAGTAATGACTGTGGGGGGGTTACAGCCGGGATTTCGCCATCAGTCTTCTATTGCCCCTGTTATTCAGCCAAGCTGCCCTTTTCTGTTACTACCTGGAGTGAATAGTGTTACCCAGGAGTGTGGCATTAGGGGCGTGGCTTGGCCTGGCAGGCTTCCTCATTGGTCCACAACAGGGCTGCCGAAGTTTTGATAGGTGGCCACTATGCAGGGTGCTAAAAGGGAAGTGCAGCATACCGTCATTTGACCGGATCGATAATGGAATATGTGTTTGTGCAAGTTTAGGAAGAAGAGCAGTTTGGTTTAGCATATATTCATGCTGTCGGTGTGGGCGGTATACTGGCTGCTGCCTCAGACCCTCACCCCAGCCCTCTGTATATGCAGTTTGCATGTATGCTCTTGATACTCCAGTTTTCTCCAGAGACCGGTTAGGTAACCCGGCATCTCTAAATGACCCGTTCTGTACGGTTGAGTATCTGTCAGTATCTGTGAGTATATGTGTGTGTATGTGAGTATCTGTGTGTATATGTGTGTGTATGTGAGTATCTGTCAGTATCTGTCAGTATCTGTGTGTGTATGTCAGTATCTGTGTGTGTATGTGTGTGTATGTGAGTATCTGTCAGTATCTGTGTGTGTATGTGAATATCTGTCAGTATCTGTGCGTGTATGTGTATGTATGTGAGTATCTGTCAGTATCTGTGAGTATATGTGTGTGTATGTGAGTATCTGTCAGTATCTGTGTGTGTATGTGTGTGTATGTGAGTGTCTGTCAGTATCTGTGTGTGTATGTGAATATCTGTCAGTATCTGTGTGTGTATGTGTGTGTATGTGAGTATCTGTCAGTATCTGTGTGTGTATGTCAGTATCTGTGTGTGTATGTCAGTATCTGTGTGTGTATGTCAGTATCTGTCAGTATCTGTGTGTGTGTATGTGCCCTGCAATGGTCTCCCAATCCAGGGTGTTCCCTCTGCTGCCCCTCCCACAGCTCAGATAAGTGGTAAAATAGATAAAATAATGCTATGGGGGCAGCTGTTCTTGTTCCTGTATTTTTTATGTCAGTCACATCTCAGTGTACGTGCTACCCTGCTATCTTCCATTCCACTCATCCAAGCGAACATCAGCTGAGGGGAAACTTTAAGGCCGGCGGCTTTGACCTCCACCACTGATCCAGTGACACAACAGACTGACCTCTGTGCAGCACTGGCTGACATAACTAAGTGCTACACTGAAGGCTACCATTCAGGCCTGTTTTTGACTCGGATAAGGTTAACCTTCCCACAAGGGTCAGCATGCCAGTCGCCCATGTGCTACCAATTTTTATCCCAGCTACTACAGGATTATTTGTTTAATCATTTCCATCATAATGACATTTTGATTTTTGACACTTTGACATATACGGTGGTAGTCTTGTCATTATATGTTTAAGTGCTTAAGCCGCAATAATACAAATCTCTGGTCATGAGTTAAATTGAATTAAACTGAGTTTACAGGCAAGGATTTCTAGTTGCATTCTTGCCCTGTAATTGACAATGAATAATGTACAGCTCCTCAGTTTACACAAAGTCACATGTGAACTATGACTGATCACTTTTTAACTTTCATGGCTGTATAACCTTGGAGTTTGTTTTATACTGTACATTGCTTTCATGGGAACCTTTTAAATCTGGGGGATGATGAGAAATAAAACATGGAAGGGCAGTAGTATTAATTCCCTAGTAATATTTTAGATGTGTGGATTTGATGAAAACACACTGATGTGAATTTGCATGGAATCGCAATTTCCCAGAGGCTGCATTGTGAGATGGAAACCATTAGATATTTTGGTATGGAATAATTATGGTGACCATCAGCTAACACCACTGATATGGTTAATTCACACTAGATTAAAATTCCTGAGGTCATTTACAGATTTCAGAAAAAAAAATATTCTATGTTCTCTACTTTTATCTATTGTTGTTTTTTGCCAGTGGAATGAGACTAAAATGCATACTTGGCAACAACTAAAAAGGACTGAAAAAACTATAACATATCCTATGGTATCTTTTACTAGACAATGTAAGAAATATATATATGAAGAGTAAAAATAAGGAATAAGAATGAAGAATAAATGCTGGTATTGAAATCAAAGCAGTCAGTGTCACAGCATTGATTTGAGGGGAGAAACATACACAGAATTTTCACCGGGGGTGGGGTACAATGAATAGTTATGTTATTGGGGAGAGGGCAGGTAGGTGATAAAGGGGCAGGTCCTAATAAAACTATTGCCAGTGTTAGTGACCATATATAAAAATAATTTGCATAACGGGAAAATGAATACAGATAACTGGGTACCACTTTACATGAGGGGGCACAAATAAAGTACAAATCATGAACAAATATAGTTGCTGTTTAAGATAAAAGATGCATCGTGATTCATTAAAGACGAACAAAGGTGACATCAGTAGTTCACTTGTGTTATTCATTACTTGTTCCTTCACTGGTTCCTTCAGTAGATCTCAAAGATTTACAGAACTGACAGATTTAGTAACATATATAGCAACTGCTTGGGATAAATGATGTGTCACAGTGAGAAGAAACATGAGATCAGTGTTTACGTGTTATTCATTATTTGTTCCTACAGTGCTTCCTTCACTGGTTCCTTCAGTAGTTCACAAATATCTACAGGATTAAAATATATAGTAACGAATATAGTAACTGCCTGAGCTAAAAGATGTGTGACGATTCATTAATGATGAACAAACATGAGATCAGTATGCAGAGGCGCAGTGACAGAATAAGCAGGGCAGGCAATGGCCTGGGGCCCCGAGCTGAGAGGGGGCTCCCGAGTGTCGCCGATTACACAGTTCACTGCAACGACAAATCTGCTTTATTTGTTTATTCTGTTTTTCACGTCATGTGTTTATTAAATTCTCTGTGTTGATATTATAAATTTATGCTTAACAGTAAAATAAAGGTAATACATTTTACCATGCCGGGGGGGTTGGAGGGCCCCATGGAGTTTTTCTGCCTAGGGCCCCCAGAGTCCCTAGAATCGCCTTTGTCAGTATGTAACTAAGACTTAGTTTGTGGTTAATTAATACATAAGCAATAGCATAATACTCCATTATCTGTGCCCTCTTAAGCAAAGTGTTACCGATAACTGAAACCAAAATATTATTCATAACCATTGAAGAAATGTCCTGTCCATTAATTATGGAGTTTAGTACAGTGAAGCAAGAACAAATCCTGCCAGCTGCATCCTGGTACATTCACCTAGCTGCTGTTTTTCCTCTCTTTTATAGATGTCCATTCTCTGATGTTCATCCACACCCTCCCAGCAAAACAAGATGTCTTTGATGATGAGTAAGTCAGCAGGGCCAGACCCTTAACCGAACAGAACCCTGTGTAATGAAAAGATGGGGAAACAAGAACAGGGTTAGCTATAAGAGCCAGGCTAAACCTTTGATAAAGCTCTAGTTTTCATTTTACAATATACGGGGGAGAAAAAGCCCTATGTTATTATGAGCCCTAAATGGAAATCCGGATGCAGTTGTTTCCATTTTCTTGCAAAATGAGATTTTAAATAATGCCTACAAGTTTATTACTGCTAAGATAATCATTGAACTGATTCAGTGATTAAAGATTTCGGTTTAAAAAAAAAAACACGGATGCCTGGCAGAGTTGTAAGTCAGTGACCATTTCTCATTAACAACAAATATGACAAATAAATATTCAGGTTTTCAGAACCCACCTCGGTTTCTAAGTGCTCCGGAACAAAGAGTAAATGAAAACTTTCAAACATGGGCCATGAACCTGCTTTCTACAGCATGAATCTCATCGGTCTCTGCTATGCTCCCACTTCAAAGACTTCCTGTCCCTGATGTACCCGTGAACCAATAAAAAAAGATTTCTACAGGAGAATTGTACACACTCTGTTTGTGAGCTGAAATTGAAGCACGGATGAATCCTGCAGTAAGACGACAATCTGAGGAACCCCAGCCAAGCAAAATCAGAACAAGAAAATTACAGTTCTGGACAACCACCGAACAGACGCAAACCAAACTGGGCTGTGGTTGCAAGCCCTGAAACATAGACGGAAACATTTAGCATGTTTGGCTAATACAGCAGAGTGATTCCTTCTCCCAAACAGGGATATTGGCTGTTATATAACTTCCTGTGTATGTTCTGTTTAACCCAATGCCCAGTTTCGGCTAAAGATCTGTTTGTATTCAATGTGCAAAAATCAATAAATCATACAGGGTTCCAAAGCCTTTGTACCAAGTGAGTGTCAGAGTAGAGGTGGTAGAATTACAAGATTTCTGTATTAAAGTGAATAAAGACCTTTGTGGGGGCGGGGCGGGGCGGGGCGGGGCTGAGATTCAAATATATGGGCACTGGGTGCAAAATGACTGACTCGCCAACATGAATCCTTCATCATTTTCTTCTTTATCGGTCAGAAGCTTATCAACGCAAGCAGGCCTAATGTGCCGAAATGTAACGACCCCTGTGCTCTTTGTCTTTTACATCCTTCATGTAGCACTTAACCCTTCCTGCCACCTGTCAAGTTGCAGGTGATTCATCTCATTATCAGCTTCTAATATTGTTGCATACAAAAGCCATCAGCAGGGGAGGGTCACTGACTGTACCCCCTGCTCACTGCCCTCTTAATGGTAGTTTGTTGGTCTCCCACATTAGGCCACATTGGAAGAATGATTAATGGCAGTGACTGGCCTTAATGTCGGATTATATCATACACATAATGTAACTTGTCATAAAACTACGTATTCCAAATCATTGCGGTACAGGCAGGGCACAATCATTCTCTGATTTAACAGAGCAAAGCATCGCGTCAAGAATATTTCAGTGTGAAGAAGCATGAAACCTTCCGCATATTTTCGTAAATCAAAAATGTATAGCAGCATACTCTAAAGTAGAGGGAATATATGCATTCGATAAGTTTACCAGAAGACTATTACATTATTTGTATCTGTCATTCTGTCTGTGGGAGAAGCAGTGGATTTCAAATACCGCATCACTCAGTCAATCATGCAAATGCTTTGAATTCTGTTATGAGTTCCAAAGTTTCCCATGCATAATTTAAGGAGAGCAAGCCCTAGTCAGAGACTGATAACTTATTCATTACAAAAGTCAGGGATGTTTGCTGTGGTATGAGCAGCTCAATCAAGGGAAAGAGTACAGCTTTCAACAGAAAAGCAGGGCTCTACCATGACACTTCATTCAGCTTAGAAGAACACAAACCAAATGCATGTAAGTGCAGGATTCCTTTGGCGTCATATAGTAGAAAGCTCCTTCAAAGTGCAACCTGAGTTTCACTCTGGAAATGTGCCACAACATGGAGTTTTCTCACAAACCGTACTGTAGGTATAGATGCAATGCCTTGAGCAAATGCCGTCCATCGAGAATGAACTGTGAAGCAAAGAGTCTAATTCCTGAATAATTACATCACAACATCACAGTTCACTGAATAATAAAACATATTTATTATTTATTTTTATTACTTCTGCTCAAACATCTACAGCACTAGAACGCATAATGCTTTATGGTAGCTAAAACTTTGGTTGCCTAGCAGTAATCACTATACAAGTTTGCCTGGAGCATATTCATTATGACCTTTCAAACCAAGCAAACTACAAAAAGTAATGCTGTATTGTCCAATTCTACTACTTCTGAACTTCACCAGATAACACTTTACTTAAGGGGGCACAAATAATAAAGTATTACATTATTACGTATGTATTAATTAACCACAAACTAAGCCTTAGTTACATACTGATCTCATGTTAATTCATAATTAATGAATTGTGACATTTTATCCCAAACAGTTACTATATTTGTTACTATTTCTATTCATTTTGTAAACCTTTGTGAACTATTCTGTATGAACAAGTAATGAATAACACAAGTGAAATACTGATCTCATGTTTGTTCATCATTAATGAATCGATATGCATCTTTTCATCTCAAGCAGTTACTACATTTGTTCATGATTTGTACTTCGGTAGTAACCCAGGTACTAGTAAGTGCAGTATTTGTGCCCCTTCAGGTAAAGTGTTACCCTTGCCCCTATTTCCACGATAAAACATAGAAGTGTGAGACATTTGGTTATCATGCGACTGGGATAGATAAGGGACCAGTTTTACTTCTTTTTCTGGATTTTGTGTTCATGGATATATTTTTAATTAGCCTCAGTCCCACCCCATCACTGAAAAGAGAATTTTTTTTATAACCCGTCCCTTCCTGTTAAGTCACAGTGACGTATGCTTCCGTTCACTGTCCCTACCCAAGACCTTCTCACAGTGGGTGATTCCAGAATACTCTTGTCAGCCACTTACTGGAAAAGCACACATGAACTCAACTATAAAGCTTTTGACATTCCGTGGTTGATGTTATTATTTTAAAAGGACATCTTTAAAGGGTTTTATAATGCAGTGATTTCATTTCTTTTAGCACTATTCACATCCTACAAAAATAGTGAAATGATCAGAAGACAAATGTTGCCGGTCAAATCAGCAGTGTGGAGAGTATGGTAAAGTAATGCATACATGCCCCCCTGAGGGCGTCTACATATGTCAACTGCATTTCTACCTGTGATTGCTGTTGGCGCTTAGAATGGATCAGTGGCCTAGAATCAGTAGGGCTACAGGCTACATTCAGTTTAGCCAGTTCAGTCTTCAAAGTAGGAAGCTGGGCTCCTGCTCACTTATTGCTTTTCACTAATCTCCGTTTTGAAAGTCAATATCGGAGAGTCAATCAGATTTGCATATTTCTAGCAGTATACTGGATTAAAATTACAACCTCAATGCATATAAAAGGTGCCATTAAAAGTAAATGAGTGCTATTGTTGCACCTGTTGCCTAATTACCACGCCCAGTCCAAAGATGATAATGGTGATTTTTATGACTGCAACATAATCCAGAACTGCTGGATCCAGGGGTGATGCAATTTTCTTGCCATGCCGTTTTGTTACTGGTTTTCCAGTCAAGACCTTGCAGGTTCCTTTTTAAAATCTGTCTAAGGTGTGTTTCCAGCGGGCTTCTTTCCTGTCTGTTTCCTATGTCCTGTTTCCTGCTTCCCGTTCCTTGTTTGAATTCCTGGTTCCTTTCCCCGGTTGGTCTTCCTCCTCATCTTCTCCAGTCCTCCTCACGTCCCTAAGCTACCCAGCCCATTGGCAGCACAAAGATTACTGTCATATGAAGCAATACAGTGTACAAAGTACAGTGAAATTCTTACCTGAGTGACTTCTCCACAGATTACACTTAACAGTGCAGTGCAATGTTACAATAGAATAAATTCAAAGTGCAAAAATACTAACTACTATAAGATGTCTAACAGCATAATATTCTGCCACATATAATACAACATTTACCAAGAGGTAAAGCAATACAATATTTGACAGAGGACAGTATCAGTATTATGTGGCACTATGGGGGTGGCATACAAAGAATTAGCAATAGATAAGTGACGGAAAAATAGCGAGCATGGGAGAGATCAGTACAAAGGAGAGGTGACTAACAGCAGTGCAGAGCTTAGCATCAATACTGCACATTAGTGTGTTAGACAGTCTTACGGCAGTAGGGTAGAAGCTGACCCTGAATCCCGTTGTGTGTGTGCAGAGTCCTGAGCCACATTCCAGAGAGCAAAAAGGTGTAAAGTATCAGTGCCGGGTGGCTAGAGTGTTTCATGGTGCATTTTGTGGTGGATGGTGTGGTTTAAATGTCCTGGACTGCTGGGAGTTGGCTGCTGAGGGTCTCTTGGGCTGTTTTCACCACCCTTTGTAGGGCTTTCTCGCCCAGTGGAAGCAGCTGCCCCACCAGGATGTGATACGCCCTGAAAGGACTCCGGTGAGGACTGCAGCGGACATGCGGGCTTTCCCCAGGCGTCTGACGAAGTGAAGGCGTCCATGCGTGTTCTACCCGTTGGAGGTTAGCAGTGAGGGTGACTCCATGGAGTTTGAAGCTGCTCACCATCTCCACAGTGTAGTTTTGTTGACATTAACAGACAGGTCGCAGTCCTGGCACCACTCTGCTGGGCGTCTCACCTCCTTTCTGCAGGCTGACCAATCACTGCCGGTGATCAGGCACACCATGATGGTGTCACCACCAAACTTTATGATAACGATGTTGATTGTATTCCATGGTACCTGTTTCAATATGACTCAGAAACTGTTGGGTGCATGACTCGAAGCTGGGTGGACGGCCCATTTCAGGGTCATGGCAATTCTGTCTGTGTTCAGTGCTAGATATTTGAGTTGTACAAAGCTCCCTGAGTTTAAAGCATCAGCCTGAGTCTTGCTTAAAAATTCAATAAAAGCAAACTAGAGATCAAAACAATGAATCTTTGTTTAATGCACAATAAAGAAACATTCAAATAAATTCCATCCATCCATCCATTTTCTGAAACCACTTGCCCTATTCAGGGTCATGAGGTTCAAATACATTGAGTTCTAAAAATGAAATTATTAAGAAACAATATCAATTATATGATCACGAAGACAAAAAGGTTTGAGGCAAATGCCATGATCTTTATTCAAACAGATACCATTCAAAGTTTTACGCACTTGTTTGGTTTCTTTTTGTATAGAGATTGCTAATAAATTCTAAAGCTAAAACACACAGTGTAATGGAGGACTGGGGTGCGGGGGGGGACGGGGTTTCGGGGGGGGGGCTGAAACGCTGTCCGGTGGCCTGTACTACGAAGCGGGGTTACTAGCTTATCGGGGTAACTTCTCG